>JAHNEJ010002482.1:0-308166 GCA_022559845.1 Amorphophallus konjac
CATGGTGAATTTTTTTCTCATAATTTTGTCACTTGTGCATTTGCACTAATTTTTGACAAATAGCATGGCAGAAAGCTTATAAAAAATCTCTTCCTTAAGAAGTGCTGAAGATTAGACAACATATTCAAAATAGCAGAAGGCTTCTCCTACGTGTTTCATTAGCGTGCAACGTGATTGTATTTTTCTAAAGTGTACATGAACTTTAAAGAGATTCTTAAATCAGTTTTACAAAGCTACATTAATAAATTATCCATCATCCTTTTCCCTAGTCGTTTCTATTCCAGAATTACTTTTCATGAGACATGAATCAAGAAACTCCAAATGGGGATGTACTGTAAGGGAAGGGTAAAAAAAAAATTTGGGCGAAAATTGGGTGAAAATTTTATATGAATGCAACATGATTTCCTGTCCCCCCAACTTAAATGACATTGTCCTCAATTACATAAATAATAGAGCATAATAGAACAATGTAGATGAGAAGCGTATGAAGGAACGGGACAACCTGATAGAGGTGGGCTTCGAACATTGTGGCGTGTGACGGCTTGGCGTAGCTGAGCAGTAGAGTACGTAATCTCCTCTCTCCCCCCAACTGATCGGGTATTCCCTGCAAAATAAAAACACACTAAAAACTTGGGTGCCTCCGAAGAAGCCGGTTAGTTCCAGACAAAGAGTAGAATTCATCGTGTCCATGAGTTTCAAAGGGAATCAACCACCGATTTCAACAATGGGTCACGGATCCGGATTTTCCGTAGAAATGTCCCCCTATTTCATGTGTATGCGAAAAGCAGTCACAACGGGACAATGAACACATGGAAACTTTGGGCCAAAAAGTCAATAAAGCATGCCTCCGACTCGGTCACGCCACATGGTAGAGTGGGCGCGAGAGTAAAAGGAGGGGGACTTGTCACCAAGGCTGTTGCTAAAGGTGACAGGGACAGATGCCAATCACCGTCTCTCCAATCCTATAAATACCTCCCTTCCACTCGACTTGGGAACATCGAAGTCGAGAGAGTAGAGTTGAGGAGTGAAAGGTTGGAAAAGGAAGTAGTAAGTGTTGCTCAATTTTAGAATGGAGGGTGAATCTAGCTTCAGAGCCGAAGGTGAGTCCTCTCGCTCCTCGAAGAGGAGCAGATCGGGTAGCAGTTCCAGGAGATTCTTAGAAGTCGAAGAACAACTAAGGGAGAGGACCCTACCACAACCTGTAAGTGACTCCTTGCATTCCTTTCGTTTCCTATCTTCCTTTGCAAAGCTCTCATTTCTCACTTCGTGTGTATGTGCAGAATGTGATGAGATCGCACATATCGTGGGAGCTGGTAGTGGCGGCCTATCGAGGTCTCTCGGACTTCCAGAAGGCGAGGTTAGATGTGATGGGATTTGGGGCCTTTCTCAGAATCGAGCATATCAAGCTCAATCTTGCCCTTATCCAAGCACTACGTGAAAGATGGGACCCGACGAGTCGGGCATTCCTGATGCCGTGGGGACACATGGTACCCAGCCTGGAAGACATGGTCCGGATTACGGGCCTCAAAGTAGATGGGGAAGCAGTGACTGGCGTTACTTACGCGGACTACCGAGAAGGTGCCCACAAGCTATTGGGGATGGAATTAGACGGTAGGAAGAACAGGTCAGTAGCTAAGGCATCGATCATGGAGGCATTAGGGCTTACTGACACGTGTCCTCGTGATGACGAATCCCTTGAAGAATTTATGGAAAGGGCAGAAAGAGGTGCCCGTGCGGTATATTGTGTGGACACCAGCAACTGGGAGAGGACTAACATGGATCTTAGGAGGTTCCTCCTCTTTCTTTTGGGCAAGTTGCTATTGGGCTCCAAGGGCGACAGTATCCACTGTCGCTTCTTAGAGCTGCTTGTAGACCTGGAGAGAGTAGGACAATACGCCTGGGGTGCTGCCATATTGGCTCATCTGTTTACAGGTTTGTCACAAAGGGCAGACCGAGAGATGACACTCAGTGGGTTTACGCCCTTCATCTAGGTAAAGAATATTTTCGTTGTTTTGTTTTATGCCCTTTTTTTCTTGAATTTGTTGATATTAATGACACATGATGGTGTAGCTATGGAGCTACTATTACCTTCCAATGGGGAGAGCTCGTCACTGCCGGCCACTGACGGTCCCGCTTGCTAGACGGTGGCAACCCATCATGAGTACAGCACCTCTATCCTATCAACTGATGGTGGTAAGGCGGGAGTTGCAAGAGTTCCCTGCAGCGATGGTATGATACCTTTTTCTCCCTTTTCTTTGGTTTGTTTTGTTTGATCATCATTTTTAGCTAACCAAGAAGATGCGTACAACCCATCAAAGGTGAATTGGAGGCCTTTCTTGAAAATGGTCGATGTTGACCAACCGTGGGTTACTGGAAGCCGCGCCCGATTCGGACGGGACCTCTGGCTCCATTGCTTGAATGAAATCGAGCCCCTCAGACTGAGATTAGCTATGAGGACCCTAGGGCTGGCCCAGGAATGGGTAGATATGACCATATCTCCCAGCGTCGGAAAGCAGACGCGTGGACCGGCAACCTGTGTCGATTGGAGGGTGCGCTTCCCCGAACAATATGAAGACTGGCAAAGGGGTGGCACGCTCGTGGAATCTGAAGCACAAGACAACGAGGATTACCTACGCCTCTATAGGGTAATGTATGCAGAGAGGCTCCAGCCTGGAGGGCTTATAGAGGTTAAGAAACCATGTTTTTATCTTTTTCATTTCTTTCATTGGTTTGTTTTTGATTTTTTTGTTTGTGTGAACTCATAAGTCATAACCTGTAGGATGCCCGTGATACTATAATAATGAACTTACGAGCTCGTCTGGCGGACACTGAGCAAGAGTTGAGTGACACCCGAGCGGCTCTCGGTTCATCAGTAAGTGTTTTGTATTCACCCCAGGTATGATTTGAGATTTACGATGCTATCCACTTAATGTCATCTCATATGTGTTACAGCGTGCCCAGCTCGATGCAGTTTAATCTGCGATGGGGGCAGATGGTGTTTCTTCCAGCCTATGGATTCCTACTGCAGAGCTAGATCTACTCCATGAGCAGCTTGCTCATGCCACGCAACGAGCTGTGGAGGCAGAAGGGATGCTTTCTGTATAGGTGAGGGTTTCACTATTTAAAATCCCTTGTGCAAGCATTGCTATTTGCCTGAGATTAAATGTTTGGCAGGAGAAGGAAACACAGGAGGCGATCGCGCTTACCACCCAGCAGGAAGTGAGAATAACTGAGCTGGAGAAGGAACTACAATGTCGTCCTGATGAGGACTCTTCTAGGAACACTGTGGAGCTGAGGATTACCCTTCAGCTGGAAAGAGAAGACAGAGAGAGAGAGAACGGGCTGAAAGAGAAAGGGATAGAGATAGAGAGAAAGCTAAGAGATTGGCCGAGAAAGAAGAGAAGAGGGCCCTGGAGGCCCAAGTTTTTGAATTGAGGACCAGTCTCGGCCTTGCCGATCAATGGCTGAAGGATGGCGAGGAGCGCTATCGAAGAGCACGAGAGCATGGCTTTCGTGTCAGAAGCTTCTTTGCTGCCCCCATTGATCGGCGTTGAGGAACACCCTCTAGAACCTGATGTAATCTCTTTGTTTGTTTGTTCCTGTTGTTGAGAGTTTGAATAAAATGCTTTTTGCTTGGTTCTTTGTTGTCCTGGTCTCTCGAATCCCTAAACACATCTAGCTTCCCAAAACAATTGATTACCACACAGAATTCACTTAGGTTGTCTCCTAAGAAGCCATTTATTTGCACACCAAACTATGAAGATGTTGGGCTGCCTCCCAAAAAGCGCTAAATTTAACGTCTTCAGCCAGACGCAATGTAGCTCATTAACCAACGCGTGGCATTCAGAATGAGCCACCACGTGATCTTGTCTTCCTTCAAATTCCAGCCCTTAATCCATTGAGAGACAAGAGTAACCATGTATGGACCGGGGCTAGAAAGAGGTAGGACTCGCACATGATTGTTTGTAACATTAACCCTGTGTGCGAGCCAGTTTTCAGCTGTAGGGATCCAGAAATGATTAATGTCTAATTTGTCAAGATTGAGGTGGAACCCTTGCACCATATCAATCCCTTGATCCCCTTCGCCTGTATCGTCCTTCCTGACTAACCCTTTAGGAATGACTTCCTCCAGGGATACTTGTTTAGGGCCTGGTAGCTTAGGAACATGATTGTCATCCTTAGCCACGTTTCTTTCAGTAACATCCTCATGAACTTTAAGATCATTGATCAATTTATCTTCCTGAGAGGAAGGTAAATTGAAGATGAATGTGGTTGGCACATCCTCCTCAGGTCCGAGAATCTCAAATTGGAGAGGCTCAACTGAAAGGGTAAAAGTAGAAGGAAGCACTAACTCATCCACAAATTCAGATGTCATTGGATAGGCCTCAGGGGTTAGATCAAATTTAAAATTTTCTAATGAAACCCCGTCTTCATACCCCTCACTCATCTGAGGATTGTTAACCAAATTGTCCAACAATGGGGTGGATGGAGGAAATGTAAATGATTCTAGCCCGGCCCTTTCATCAGAGGTCATATCAGTTGTGAAGTTCTCTAAGACGGGCCACTCATCACACTCCGTACTCAACTGAGAATTATCACTCAAATTTTTCAGAAATGGGGTCGGTAGATGAAACGTAAACTTTTCTAATAAGGCCCCATCATCATGTTCTTCCAGAGAAGGAGGATATTCAGAATTTGGTTCCATTAAATCAATAATTTTATTACTTACAACGTAATCCTCCTCTTGATTCATTTCCTCAATTGACTTGCTTGGGACATTATCCTTTACCGTAGTATTCTCAATCTCAAAACATTCAGAGAATGAGGTGATATTATCATCATTATGAGCATCATTATCCGTCAATTCACCCCCTACTTCCTTTCCTTCCTTTATCATGGTATTATGTGCACACACCCCCTCACTCTCAATAGTGATATCTTGAGCCAAAATGACAGGCAGAAGACTGTCATCGTCATCATCGTTCACATATTGAGGGGGTTGGTGTAAGGTTGAAGGAGAGGGTGGATAGGTAGACTGAGAGTACACGCTTTGAGGGTCAAAGCAGTGGCCTGGTGAATCACCCCTAGTATCCATGTTGAATCAAAAATTTGGGTGAGATGAGTTGAGCGGAGGTTGAGTACACATGGGCCGCTCGTAGGTTGCTTGGGGTGAAAATTCAGACATATGGGCTTGAAACGGTGGATCCATCCAAGGCAAATTGTGTGATTACTCCAGCCAAGATTGTAATCTGAAAATGTAGCAGGCTTGGGCTGAGAGAATCCTAGGGCATTTTGGACCTGTGCTTGGATGACTGGAGAGAGTCGGGCTATAGTAGGGCATTCACTCACATGGTGAGTGAGACTAGCACAGAATTCACACACTTCCGTGAAAGTGTGGATTGGGTTTTCCGCCTGTTTGACATGTCCTATGAGTTGTTGATGAGATGAGATGGAGGCACGATTTATCGAATTTTCCCTCAAAATCTCAAATAGATCATACGCCTCATCTTCACTTTTGCTCAAAAATGCCCCTCCACAATATATGTCCACCATTTGCCTATTATAATCGGATAACCCCTCATAAAATGCACATATAATTTACCATTTGGGCAACCCATGGTGTGGACATTGACTCACTAGCTCCTTTAATCTCTCCCAAGATTCATGAAGTTGCTCTCCCGGATGTTGAGTAACTCCTGTAATCGCCCTTCTCATCATGTTGGTTCGGCCTATGGGGTAAAATTTTTTCAAAAATTCTAACTGCATATCTTCCCAAGTCCTGATAATCTTTCGAAAACTCCTTAACCAACATTTTGCTTTATCTTTTAACGAGAATGGAAATAAGATCAACTTAAGGGTATCATCATTAAAATTCTGAATTTTGATCAGGGAGCAAACTTCTAGAAAATCATCTAGATGCCTATAAGGATTTTCATTGAGATTCCCATAAAAAGATGGGAGCATCTAGATAAGACTAGGGTGAATTTCATATTGATCAACAAGAATGTCTGGGAGTTGAATACATGTTGAGGGATTGTAAGAAGAAGGAATAAAGTGCTTCAGCATAGGCGCGGGTTTGTTATTTTATTTTATTTTTGAATTTTTTTTTATGCAAACACAACCAAGTTAACACAAATTATCTAATGACCTAGACCTACAAGTAGGGTTTCACAAAGTGATTAATGTGAAACTTAAGTTTACCCTCAATATGACTACCAGCCAGGTAAGGGGTGGGGAAGTGGGAGGTTCCCCCTACTTTCGTAGGGACCTTATTATGCCAAACCACTAGCCTGCTTAAGGCGTTTACCGTCCGACCGTCTTGCCTTAGGCACCAGTTTTCATATGAGAGTAAACCCAAATAACACAAGAACCACAGTGCGATCCTAGGGCCAACGTTTACTGACTTTTATTTATGGCGTAGGTCATGTAAAGATACAAGAGAAATGTGATTTGTGGGCTAAGGAAGGGTGATGAAATCCCCACCTTATATTGTTTAGGGGTATTGCCCTTAAAGTATTTTGAAGTGAAATGCACACCACAATTTCAAACAAGGGGTTCTTTATGCAAAATGAATGCCAGAATATGGTGAGCAGAACGTACCTTGCCCCTCGCAATCTTCAAAATGCAATGACAGTAATTTGAATCAAAAGGAAAAGAAATCCTATGCTAAATGATGCATGACCTAAAACATGATGTGTGGTTTCTAATCTTGAAATGTAATTTTTTTTTTTAGATTTTGGTGCAAGTATTTTTTTTGTTTTTAATTAATGAACCTATGTAGCCAGCATAAAAATTTCTTTTGTTTTGATTTTTTTTAGATTTTTATAGAGTTTTCAAGAATTTTTTTAAATTTTTGTAAAGATTTTTCAGAAATTAGAAAAATAGAACCTGTTCCGACGTTTCTGCCCTTTAGCGATGCTTCCGGGCTTTTAACGACACTTCATTTTCTGAGGATTGTAGGTCCGATTTTCCTCTTTCTTTAATTTTCTAATTTTTTTTTCCTGCACAAGTAAAAGGAGCAAAATTAATATTCACATATATACACCAAACACAAGAATATCCAACTATCAACATAATTCACTCCCCGGCAACGGCGCCAAAAATTTGATGCGCTCGACAGTCGTCGTTTAAAAATGCCGTGCCACACAAATTTCAAATTTTATAACCGCACTCACTCACTCGAATGATTTTTAAAAATACGAGTACAGTGGTGAATACGGGTCGATCCCACGGGGAGAGAAGTTTGATTTTAGTTCAAGTTGGAAATACCCTTATGTTTGGAAAATCAAATTTTGTTTGTGGAGTGCGATTATCACTAAAGAAATTGAAATTACAACTTTAAATGACAAGAGATAAGTAAAGGAAATTTAGCCAATTGATTGAAGAATGCCGTCGTTTCTAGGCCGAGCCTTTGATGAAGATCGCTTCGCCTTGGAAGTCGACGCCATGAGATGATTTGAAGAAGACTTACCGCTTTGGGTATGTGTGATGAAACCGTGAATAAAAGGTTTGGATTGAAATTGAAACAAAACACAAGTGGAAACACAAGTGGCAATTACAACAGAAATCTATTGAAATAGAGGTTTGGAAGGCAAAGAATAATTTGAAATCTAGAAGGAATTAGACAAAGTGAACTAAATGAAAGTTGTAGAGAATAAAACGATGAAGAACTTTTATGAAGAACACAGAAACAGAAAATGAAAGGAAGATAATGAAAAGCTTGAAAAACTATGACCTATTGGTTCGGATGAACAGTAACAGAGTAAAAATCAGAACGTTGAAAAATTAGATCTAACACACAAAATAAGCAGACTTTGGAGAAGTGATAGAAGAACAAAACTTAGATCTACAAGTAAGGAACAACTTTCATGAAGAATTCAGAGTAAAATGAAGATGGGAAAGGCTTCAAAATAAAGAAATGCAGAAGGTATCACCACGGATGAACAGTAATTACATAGGACAACACTTAAGTAAACTGGAAATAACTTCTAATATAGAGAGAATTGGAAGAAATGATGAAAAGAGAAGTTGAAGAAAACTTAAAAAAGAACAACTTTCATGAAGACAAGAATTTTAAATAGGGATCACAACAACAAATAATTAGACTAAGAAAAGACTGAATGCTCAAATCAAACTTTCATTAAAACAAATTCAACTTACAACTTTTTCATCAAATGATCTTACAAACAACACCTTATGAAACCAAACTAAGGCCAACATGAAATAACTTCAAGAACATAAAGAACTCTGAGCAATCCATAGCTTCCTACTCCTAAGCTAACCTCTCTCCTTTACAACCTAACCTCATCACATAACTTCACAACACCCTCCATTACAAATGAATGCCCTTTATATAGGGTCACATATACAACTTAGATAGTGTGAATATTTTGCCAATGTGAATCAACCAAATGGCTGCTATTTTGACCCAAATTATGTGCTATCATGTGTTGCACACGTTTTACATTTTTCTGGAATTTTTTGGATTTTTCTGGCCTCTTTTCTAGGCTTTTCTTCTCTCTTTCTCTCTATTTCTCTCTCTGCCTGGTCGTCGGCGCGTTGCGCCGACCGCGGCCGTCGACTCTTCTTCCCGCCGCGTGGACTGCCGCCTTCCGCCTCGCCGTGTGGACCCGCCGAGGCGCGTGCGCCACGAACTGCCGACCTCCTCCGCGTGGACCACGACCCCCGCCTCCCCTTTCGCCGACCCGCCCTCGTCGCCCGTGCCATTGGCGCGGGCGGCGAAGGCGGGAAGGGGGGCGGGTTTGAATTTTTTTTATTTTATAATATATATATATATATATATATATATATCTATATATCTAGTATATCGTTAGAAAATTCTAAAAAAATATCAAATAATTTTATTTTATTTTTCTATTTTTTTTTCTTTTTGAACAACTTCTTGGGTTTCTAGCCCAGTTCAACATATATTTTTATTTTCTTTTCTTTCTTTATTTTTTTCTTTTTCTTTGTTTCTTGGAGCTTTCCTCGTACCGAGTGCCTGCATAAATACATAAAAATTGTTATTAAAACTATTTAATTTCAGAAAATTAAACATTTGATTCAAACTCAACAATAAGTGTGAGAAGTGTATATTTATGGTTATTTAAGCTCATAAAAATATGTATAATCATGAATTAAGATGTAAAAATACACACTTATCACTTCACCTTCATCTTCTTCATTTCCCATGGCCTCGTCGCCGTGTTCTCCCTCGTCGCCGGCCATCGCCACCGAATCCTCCTCAGTCGTCGCCGGCGGAGCCTCCACGGCGTGATCTTCCTTGCCCAAGTCCACCACTTCCGGGGTCGAGACCCTCTGTCGCTTGAGTCCACCGGCCATGGCTAGGGCTAGGGTGTAGAGAGGGGAATGATAGAATGAGAGAGAATTGAGAGAGATGGGGGTTGGGTTCGGTTAGGGTTTGCAGTAGGAGAGAAGAGAGAAAGAGGGAAAGAGGACGAAGGAAGAAGAAGAAAGGAGGGAAAGTTAAGTCGAACGGTCAAAAAGAATTAACGACTTAAGGAAGGCCGTTTCTTATGGTATTGACGACTGAAACCAGGGCGTTTCTTGATAATTGACGACATTGCTTAAGGCGTTATTTTTGTTTGCATGGGGAATGATAATCGTCGTCAGACGCATTCAATGGGGATTGATTGATGTGATGGGAGTAATGATTACTGTTTCTGAGTAACGACTATGCTTGAGGCGTTATTTATATAAAACGTGGCTTTGCTGAAGGCGTTACTTTTGGAATTTCAACGAATACCTTTTTGGAATATAAATCGCATTAACGCCTTGTCTTAAGACGTTATTCAGTTAACGCCCATATGTGAAGGCGTCAATTATGAGAGATCAATCATTGAAGACGACGTATGCTGAGGCGTCATTTATGGAATTAACGAAATTGACTGGGTCATTATTTGCAACAGAACCGCAGGTTATTGGAAGATTTGATCAGAATCACTGTGTTATTGGCTCAATCAGAATATTATCGTTGATTTATTGGAAGAAAAGATTACATTGCTTCAATAAGCCATTTTGCGCCTCAGGATCCTTAAAGCAATTGCATAAGACTTCCACTGTTCTCTGTCTTCTTATAAGTTCTCCACAGGATGATGAGCCTGGTTGATTTTCAACAGAGCTTGGATAGTTGTGCATTCCTCTCCATCTTCATTGCTGCCAATATCCCGTGTCTTGATTGGAGGGAGATGAGATGGATCTTCAAGCATTTGCCGTGGAAGCCCAAGTTGAGGAAGGCACTGATGTGAGTTATACAGAACGAATTCTGAAGTGCCTATGAGTCGAAGGTCCGTCCCGGGGGAGAATCGTGCGCGGAGTTCTTGAGTCTTGAGTATTCCCGGGGCGCAAGTAAAAAGGTTATTTGGCATTACCTTGAGATGTTCTCTCCATTCCACTCTCTTTTTGATTTGAGGTATCCGGTTCATCACCCTATTGCGTATTCCTAATGAGCCGGTCATGTAAGAGAGTGGGCTTTTTGAGAAGATTCTAGAAGGTTGTTGGGTCTCCTCGCATGGATCGAATTTGAAATGAAGATCTACCCAACTTGAGAGTGCTAGCATGCATCCATAAATGGGTCTTCCCATTGCCGCCGAGGTAAGCCCGCTATAGAGATAGGCTAGAATTGCCGCTCCCGCTCTCTCTCCTTCCCATAGGCTCACTATTGCGCTTAATTGGGATTCTTCCAAGAAGTCTTCCGTGGATGGAAATAGGATCGCTCGTGCCAAGCACACTACAAAAGCCTT
This sequence comes from Amorphophallus konjac, assembly GCA_022559845.1. Taxonomy (NCBI): domain Eukaryota; kingdom Viridiplantae; phylum Streptophyta; class Magnoliopsida; order Alismatales; family Araceae; genus Amorphophallus; species Amorphophallus konjac. Next base: position 10,764 of record JAHNEJ010002482.1, read on the forward strand.
TGCCACCCATTCTATCTCTTCTTCTTCTTTAGCTTGATCGGATCTCTTGTACACCCAAGAAGCAAGCTTTAGGAGATTGATTCCCTTGGAAGCTTTGATTTGGTTCACTAAGTTTGGGCTGGGAATTAAACTTGTTAGAAGCTCATGTGAGGAGATTGGTCTTGGCATGATGGCCATCTTTTCCTCTTCTCCTTGCTTCATTTTCTTTAGGCCCAAGATCATCTCTAGTTCTTCTAACAGGATTGTGGCTTCAAAAGTTGAGAAAAGGAAGGTATGAGTGGAAGGGTGCCATATTTCAATTAGAGCTCCTATGGCAGCCCAATCAAGGTGAATCTGGTCATAATATTTGGCATGAGTGATTAGGCCTAAGAGGTGCCATCTTGCTAAGTAGACCCTCATGTCTGAAGAGAACTTGGAGAGAAGAAGAGGTAGCCACTTAATCTTTGTGAATCTCCTGGCTCCTGGAACATTTGGATAATCCTATAGGTAAAAGAAAGGAACAGAGAGAAGGATGAGAATACAGAACATGAGAACTATGAAGATATGAAAGAAAGAACAGAAAGAAACAATTCCACTTTACTTGGTTCATGGCGATTCGACTGCTGATATGCCCATTGATTTCGGTTAGTCTAAGAGTGGAACTCTTGGATCTCTTAATAGCTCTCTCCATCTTCGGTCTGCAAGTAGAGCTTGAGCGGTCGCAGCACCTGTGAACAGACAGAGGAAGCAGAAGAAGCAGGAATTCGATGAATGTGCTTTGATTATAAGGAAGTATCTTCCTTATTATAGAAGTTTGAGAGTTTAATGCCTGTTCGGAGTTGCAGGTTGATTATCATTAGGATTGGGCTTAGCTCTCGAATCGGAGACGGAAGCGCGTTGTTAATTAACGTCCTCTCTTGGGGCGTCAATTGTTGAATTGACGACTTGACCGAGGTCATGTGTTATTTCGCGTCTCCAGGAGGGTCGTCTTCTTCTTGAACTCACGGTGCATTCAACGCCTTGATGAAGGGCGTGTTTTATCTTTAGACGCCCTGATGTCAGTCGTCTTTCATAATTTGACGCCATGCACCGCAGTCGCTATTTTAAACTTAAGTGCTATTCTTTTAATTGGAGTTATTTTTTGTTAAGCACTTATGATCATATTTTGCTTTGCTTTGAGAGAACTAATGGGTTTTTCAAGTGCAGAAGATTGCAGGGTTCGAGGAGCATGGGTCATGCGTGGGAGTAGCATCATCCTATTTCTTGTATTTCCTTCCTGTGAGCATTGTTACTATATGGTATCTACGCTACTATAGCATATCAAGGACCTTGTGGTTCTGATGAACCTGGAATTTGAGTTCCCCTTCATCAAAAATAGTGATAATTCTAAGAGAGTCTTGATCACACGGATAGGCCGTTGAGTCATTAAAGGTTTGTGACGATGATTTTACTTTCTGGGTTGATGCGCGGACAAACAGGCTTTGGCTTAGTGTCAGCTCAGAGATTTAGATTCTTGACCAAATCTAGATGGCTTAGCAATATTATCCTTGATTATTTTCTATTTTAGTTTGTTTTAATCTTTCTTTTAGCCCAGCATGCATCATGTAGGACTTTGAGCTTCATGCTGAAAATCTTCATATTATGGCAATAATGAAGGTCACTCGCTCTTGATTAAGTTGACATGAGATATTCCATTCCAAATTAAGTACTTTATTCTCTCTGAAGCCGCTCAGGCTAGTTCCTTGAAACTGTTCCTTTGCTGGATCTTCATCTCGATTCCCTTTATTTTTCTGCAAATCCACCTTGGTTGTAGCACGTCCACATTGACTGGTAACCGCTCTCCAATGGTGTCTCCCTGTCGTGCCCACGTGCACATTTTATTTACTTAGTTTAGTCTCCTTTATCCAGCAAATCGATGCTTCCTTGGAATCACCTAGAGTTGTTTCACTTTGAATCTTGGAAAGATTTCTAATGCTTAGTGTCTGAGACGTGTCACATCACACCTTGGCATCTACTTATCAGTTCGCTCCACTTCATTTCGCTTGCTGCACTTTCACCTTCATTCCGTCTCACTCCCTTCCAAAGCAGACGCCAAGGCGGGGCAGCTGTAGACACGCCAAAATTGACGCTTTGTTGATCAAATCTCATGTCACTATGTTAACGCCCCAAAGTGAACTTTAATATTTCTATAATATAAAGTTTTTCTATTTTTGTTTGTTTTTGTGATCTATTCTTGGGTTTTGGTAATTCACGACTTGAAGAGGGGCGTGTTTTAAATAGCGACCTAATCTAGGGCGTGTTCTTAAGAAAGGACGACCACAGAGAAGGGCGTCAATTCCTGGTATTTTACGAGTCCCACCCCGATTGGAAAATCAATGATCAACGTCCTTCCCTAGGGCGTGTTTTTGTTTAACACCTTTGCTTCAAGCGTCTTTTCGCAATTTTCAAATAAAGAAGGCTTTTATTACCAAAATTGAATCCAGGAAGTGACGCCTTGATCCTGGTCGAGTTTTGAATTAACGCCCTTGAGCAGGTCGTCAATTCTTATTGACACCCTTCGGTAGGTCGTGTCTTACCCTTTTGTGTCCTTCTTAAACTTGCCTTTCCTGAAGAGTTCCCTGCCTTTCTTGATCACCTTGCTCGATCTGGGAACTAGAGTCCTTGCCGTTAACGACCACTGCCTATTCTTATCTTCCCAAATCTGTGTCTATCTGTGATTGAGACCCTATAAAAGAGTCCCCTGGTTGATCTCGCACGAGGTTAGGTGAGGTTTGAGGTTAGAGGAACATATATATGCATAGACGCACACACATACAGGGGTTCACGGGTGCTGGTGATTGAGATTAAGAGCTATTGATCTCTTCTGCTTCCTCCTGCTGCCGAAGCAAAGTGTTTTCCCTTTACTATTTACAGGAACAACAGGGATCTTTTCTTCTCTTCGTCGTTGTTTGTCATCTCATCACTGTATAGCCTTTTCCTTGCATTAGTTTTATTGCATCTCTCCTCTCCCCAATTCTCTAGGGGTTTTAAAATAAACAAAAGGTGCACGCTTTATGCTCTTCTTTCATCACCATCTTTCATCTTGAGATTGATACTACACTCACGTTTGGCTGATCTCTTTTTTTCTTTTATTTGTTTGTTCTTTGTTTAAGGGTAATCAAAGAGGAAGACCCCCTTCATCAGCCAGCCGATAGAAGGTGGAGGAAGGAACCCACATCCATCCCGCATCCTATTATCACCAGGTATTCGCGATCATCTTTTCTTCTTATTGAGGTAACCCCTCTGGCGATCACTCTCCTTAGTAGCACCACGTGCTCTTTTACTCCCTTTTTCATTATTATTCTTATGCATATGCTTATTATTACTTTTTTGTCTTAAAAGTGGATTATTTTCCATGATTCACACCGCCCACGGGAGAGAGAAAACCCAGATGCTGTAGAGGTAAACGGTCTAACAGACGATCGCTAGGAGACGGCAAACGGTCTTACGATAGACCGTCTGAAATCCGAAAACGATCTACTGAATGGCCGCTAGAGCACCCAGAACAGAAGCTTGGAACTTGTATCTCCACCCCTCCTGGCTGGACAGAAGAGTTGGGCCTTGTGCAATGAGTCCTATAAACTTGCAAAAGAGTGTAGACACAGATAAAAATGACATAATTAGCCCTTTGACAAGTGTAGTGTCTATAATGCAATTAAGCTAAGAGGCATAAAAGGAAGGGTGAATACGTGGGGGTTGGTGGTTTTTTAACCCCTGTGGGGCGTGAAAAAGAGTAGGAGGATGTTTGAAAAAATGAATGTAGTGCAGAGAACGTGGTAGAAGTGATGGGGACATCAGAGCAAGAGCACTAACATTTTATTTTATATTTGTATCCTTTTGTTTGCTTTTATATCCTTGGGAAAGTATGTTTACAATTGTAAGACTTTATAAGCAATGTGTCATTCCCTAAGGATCATTAGTTTTATTTACAAAATGTCAATAGGTCCAGCAAGGGGGCCCTCACTCCTACCCTATTGGTCCACCTAAGCCATGTGAGGCTGGTCAACCATCGTAGGTGGCTTCTAGATGGTTTGACATTCAATTAGACACATGGGGGGCAAATGGACTAAAAAGTCCAAAATGGCTCCTTCATAGTCAAGGGGGTGCCCCCAATTAAAATGACATTTTGTATTTTATTTTTTTAGGCCAATTGACCACATGGGGGAAGAAAATGCTACCCCTCCCCTCTCTCGCACGAAATCCCAACCCCCTCCCCCTTCCTCCCCTTCTATATAAGCCCGTGTATAGTGTTTTGTAAGAATTAATGAATGGAAAATTTGTCAAAATTGGTTGGAGCTCCAAGGAGGGTGCGCCCCTCTCCCTTCTCTCCCTCTGGTTCTTCTTCTTCCTCCAGTAATCCAGGGTGTGAGACCCTTTCTACCTCCCCCTCTCATCCTCTGAGTTCAATTTCTGCCGCCATCGCACCGCCGTCGCGCCGCCGCCATCATCGTCGGAATTCTATCTACATCAGGATAGAACCTCATCTATAAAATCTTATCTTGTGTTCTTGTTGTCTGATAAAGCCCAAACTTTGAGGGTTTGTTCTACCTATCTCCCTTAACCTCCAGTTCAAATTTTGTGTCATTTGGACGTCTTTTAGTATTTTTCCCATATTTCTTGTTTCCCCCCTGTAATCTGCCATTCTACATATTCATAAGATAGTGTCACATGTTTATATTTTTCCCACCCCCTTAACAATTTTCAGAAAATCCAAAAAAATTCCTCAGTGTTACTCATGTTTCCATCTACGTCTCATTATTTTTATAGTCCCTGGAAAAATCATTTACACCTCGGTCAAAGGTCAGTTTAAGGCAGATCCCCTACTGTCGTGAGTGTCTGTAAACAAGTCCATAGAAAAAAACTCAGTCTTGCAGAGCCTCCCATTTCTTATCCCTTTGTTGGATCAACCTACAAACTTTATATTTGGTAGATCTGTGAGTCCTCTTTCCAACACCACTGGTTTCACCTCGATCCGATTTCGGATCTGAGAGATTTAATTCTTGCCGCCGCGGCACGCAAATCTGTTCCTTGTCCATATCAAAAAAATCAGTCCGTGGATAATTCGTGCAAAAATATCAAAAGTCAACTTCTGGAATTGCCCCTTCAGGGACTAGATCTGGGACGTCCTGCCATCATTCCAGCCAAGCGGCGCCTTCAGAAGCCCTCAGGAGGGTGACAGTTCCTTTGGAAACCGCACCTTGCTATCTAGCGTGTCAGAACCGAGTCGGCGCAGTACCGAGTTGGCGCAGGACCGAGTCGGACCAGCAGGCCGAGTTTGCCCTGAACGCATCTCCAGATTGCTGCCCGTCAACCCAGGGTCAGTCCTCTCGGGCCCCACTTGTAGCCCTTTACCTCCCTGCGTGGAGTGGGCAATAAAATTCACTATTGTAACTAAATTTTTACCGTTGTTACCGGGAGTTACCGTACTTGGCCGGGAACGTCTTCCCCACGCCCGGAGTGTGCAGGTAAACTCGCCCCCACTCTTTATCGCATTTTACTTATCTCGTATATCTTTGAATGTCGCTGCGAGTGTAGGTTCCTAGCTTGTTATACTTTTATTCACCACTGCGTGAGAGAGTGAGTGACCCGTCCCGTGACTCGATCCGAGTACACGCGGAAAAGTCGATACCCGAGACTCACTGCCGGTTTCTCAACCGCGCACGGTCCAGCGTTTCCCTCGCATAAGGATGATCGTGAGCTAGAGTCCTAGGGCGCGTGTCCGTCCCGCATCAATTTGGTATCAGAGTGCCAGTTGAGTCTAGGGTAGTCTGGTGAAAAAAAAAGTGTCATTTACGTCTAGTCATTATCTAAGTCGGTCTAAATGTCACATCTGCATACCATTAATCAGTATATCAAAAGGTGTTGTCCGAACGTTAGGCTACGCCAATCGGGAAGGCCGCACACTTGCGCGAGTGATCTTCGAATCGATTAACTCCGCCACGTACCAAATCTTGGTTTTGTCTAGGTGTGTAGTTGAGTCTCATTTCAACTTTGCATTTGCATCGCATTCTAAGTCGTGTCTAGGTGCTTGCATTAGTTGACATAACATTTTGCGTATAAAACAAAATAAAAAAAATGACCTTGCATGACCATTCCTAGGGATCCGTTCCCATCTTTTGGCAGCTATGGTCAACCCATACCTCAGGCCCGACCAAGGCAACATGTCTGTGTCCGAGTACATTAGGGACTTCGAAGTGTACCGGTTAAGATGTGAAGTCGGGCTGGATAACAGTGAGGCCGGAACTCAGTTCTGGAAGGGTTTGCGGCTTCACTTCCAATTTGAATTATTTTGCCACCATGTGAAAACTTTGGGGGATTCCTATAAGGTTACTCTGGAGGTTGAGCCATTTGAGTCTCGGTTTGATGCTGCCATACGGCAAGCTAATGCCACCCTTCGGCGAGCATCTACCTCCCAGCCGAGTCCCAATCTAGTCGAACCCCCACTCGGACCCCCACCCTTGTCGGGGAATCCTTCCCCACCCGTGAGAGCTCCATTACCATCACCCTCACCTTCCGATCTTATTTTGGAGCTCTCTCATTTGGAGCCACCAAAGCTCGAGCCACCCATGTTTCTAACGGGTACACTTTTCATAGCCGAGCCGCTTCTTAGTTGGCTCAAGGATGGCTTGGTCCCACCTCCTTACCCATCCATGAACCCCACCTTACCATTAGTGCCAGTCAAATCCTACCACACTACATTTCGGTCTAGTCACCATGTTGATACATTGGATGACCTTATTATGGGATTAAACTCGCAATGAAAGTTGACACACTCATTGGCCTGAGGCTTCGACCAACCCACTAGTTTTAGCTTCACCCATCCGGCCTTAGGGCCTATTACCTCCGTGTGCACCATGGCTTATGTCACCACGGAGATTCTCTTATTCCTCCCCCTGTCGGCCGAACCCGACTTCATACCCTTTTGCCCGAGGGAGGAACCATACATCCTACATATGATCACCGTCCCACCTACCACAATGCATGAAGGTGACCAACCACACCTTCAAGACTTCTACACATGGGACCGTGACTTGTGGGAACCCACCACAAGGGGTCATACCTTCTTTGATCCCTTTGACCCATTCCCTAGTGGACCCCTAGACCCATCATATATACTTCACTTCTTCGAGGGAGTCCACTACCACACCCCTTCCCCACGGGTCGGGTCGTCTATACCCACCAAGCCCGTTCACGATACTCCTACATCCTACTCTCTTAGCCCTTCCAAGTCTCCCAAATCCCATAGAAAGTCCAATGTGTATGCATGGTCCACTTTAGAAGGTCTAGGAACTCCATGTTCCGCCAACCACTGGTTTCATCTAGTGTATGCATGGCACACATTCGGGTGTCCTGGTCCACCTTTGCATAAGCATGAGTCGGACTAACCGTAGGTTTGTTTAGGGTCATGTGTCAGTCTTTGTTTCGTACCATTTGTCTGTCGAGTGCATGCGCATACGTCGCGTCAAGTCGGTCTTTTGTACGCTCGCGTTGTTAGTCCCTTTCGAGTATGAGACTTGTCAGACTTTGGGATCGGTTCTACGTCACATATCTGGTCTAGTCACATAAGGGACAAGCGGTGATTCCTAATGAGCCTTTGAGCTGCCTCCCTTCCTTTGAGAGTGACCCCACCCGGAATGTCCACCTCTAGCATCCTCCCAGCAGCGTGTGCATATCGAATCTATACGGGATGAGCAGGTGTCAATTACTTGAAATGGAGTATACTCCGCGCTTCCAGGTTCGGTGACGCATCCGCCGGAGCTACTCGAGCAGTCGCACCCCTTACTCGACGGGGTCGAGTTCTTCCCACCCGGGGAGATTTGATTGGGACATCAGAGCAATAGCACTAACATTATATTTTACATTTGTGTCCTTTTGTTTACTTTTATATCCTAGGGAAAGTATGTTTACAATTGTAAGGCTTTATAAGCCAATGTGTCATTCCTTAAGGATCTTTGGGTTTATTTGCAAAATGTCAATAGGTCCAGCAAGGGGAACCTCACTACTTCCCCATTGGTCCACCTAAGCCATGTGGGGTTGGTCAACCATCCTAGGTGGCTTCTAGATGGTTTGACATTCAATTAGACACATGGGGGACAAATGGACTAAAAAGTCAAAAATGGCTCCTTCATAGTCAAGGGGGTGCCCCCCCATTAAAATGACATTTTGTATTTTATTTTTTTAGGCCAATTGACCACATGGGGGAAGAAAATACTACCCCTCCCCTCTCTCCCACGAAATCCCAACCCCCTCCCCCTTCCTCCCCTTCTATATAAGCCCATGTATAGTGTTTTGTAAGAATTAATGAATGGAAAATTTGTGAAAATTGGTTGGAGCTCCAAGGAGGGTGCGCCCCTCTCCCTTCTCTCCCTCTGGTTCTTCTTCTTCCTCCAGCAATCCAGGGTGTGAGACCCTTTCTACCTCCCCCTCTCATCCTCTGAGTTCAATTTTTGCTGCCATCGCACCGCCGTCGCGCCGCCGCCATCATCGCCGAAATTCTGTCTACATCAAGATAGAACCTCATCTCCGGAATTTTATCTTGTGTTCTTGTTGTCTGATAAAGCCCAAACTTTGAGGGTTTGTTCTACCTATCTCCCTTAACCTCCAGTTCAAATTTTGTGTCATTTTGGACGTCTTTTTGTATTTTTCCCATATTTCTTGTTTTCCCCCTGTAATCTGCCATTCTACAGATCCATGGGATAGTGTCACATGTTTATATTTTTCCCACCCCATTAACAATTTTCAAAAAATCCAAAAAAATTCCTCAGTGTTCCTCACGTTTCCCTCTACCTCTCATTATTTTTTTAGTCCCTAGAAAAATCATTTACACCTCGGTCGAAGGTCAGTTTCAGGAAGATCCCCTGCTGTCCTAAGTGTCTATAAATAGGTCCACAAAAATAAACTCAGTCTTGCAGAGCCTCCCATTTCTTTGTTGGATCAACCTACAACATTTATATGTGGTAGATCTGGGAGTCCTCTTTCCAACCCCACTGGTTTCACCTCGATCCGATTTCAGATCTGAGAGAATTAGTTCTTGCCACCGAGGCACGGAAATCTATTCCTTGTGCAGATCAGAAAAATCAGTCCGTGGATAATTTGTGTAAAAATACCAAAAGTCAACTTCTGGAACCACAGGGAGTCGATCAGGGACGTCCCGCCATCGTCCCAGCCAAGCGGTGCCTTCAAAAGTCCTCAAGAGGGCGACATTCCTTTGGAATCCAGTGAGTCAGAAATGAGTCGGCGCAGTACCGAGTCGGCGTAGGACCGAGTCGGACCAGCAGGCCGAGTTCGCCCCAAATGCACCTCCAGATTGCTACCCGTCAACCCAGGGTCGGTGCCCTTTACCTGCCTACGTGGAGTGGGCAATAACATTCACTATTGTAATTAAATTTTTACCGTTGTTACCGGGAGTTACCGTACTTGGGCGGGAACGTCTTCCCCACGCCCGGAGCATGGAGGTAAACTCGCCCCCACTCTTTATCGCATTTTGCTTTTCTCGTATATCTTTGAATGCCACTGCGAGTGTAGGTTCCTAGCTTGTGATACTTTTATTCACCGCTGCGAGAGAGAGTGAGTGACCCGTCCAGTGACTCGATCCAACTACACGTGGAAAAGTTGATACCCGAGACTCACTACTGATTTCTCAACCGCGCACGGTCCATCGTTTCCCTCGCATAGGGACGATCGCGAGTTAGAGTCCTAGGGCGCGTGTCTGTCCCGCATCAAGAAGGAAGAGGGAAGATGCTATAGGTGCAAAGGGACAATAGACCAAAACTAAAGAAAAAGACTCAAACTTAGACCAAAGGAACTTGATACTCCCTGAACCAGAAGCCTTGTGGACGTGGAAGTAGCTTCTCCCTAGTTGGTACTCGCTCTAGAACGCAACAGCACTTCGTGACAAACTCCAGAAATCTCCTCCTTAAGCCATGAATTCAAGGGTTCTATTTATAGACCCCCAAACCCTAGGTTCGAGTTGGATGGATAATGACACGAAAATAGGACTGAAACTAGATAAATCTCGAGGATAATACTCCCAAGAGTCCATAAAAATAAATAGAAGCTTCTGAGAGCCTCTCTCTAGAGAGAAATCAAGGAATCATGGACTCTAGTTCGTCCATGGCGAAGCAGAGGAAATCAGACAGAGCAAGACTCTCTGTCATCCCAAACGGTCTTGCGATAGACCGCAAGGCTCAAGAAAACGGTCTAGCGATAGACTGCATAGCTCATTCGTCCATAAAAAGATAAAATCAAAGAAACCCAACATGACTCTCTGCCTCCTAGTGGTCTAGCAAAGGACCACCAACGTCCGCCAAACGGTCGCACGATAGACCGCTAGGCTAGTAGACGTGGCAAAAGAGATAAAGACCGATAAATCTCCGAGTTAATCTTCAAGATAATCCCTTATTAGCCCTTATCCAGGCCCAATAAGCTGTAATGACGAGAAATCAAGGGAGCTAGGCCCAACCAGGGAGAATAACCCATAAACAAACCCAGAAACTGACCAAAAAAAATGACCGAGTAGCCGGTGAACAACTCGGGACATCATAAAATATAGATAAAGAGATGACCAAACTTATTGATCATAAAACGGGTGTCAATAGATTCCCCTCCTTAACGTCCTCTTTGCAGGGGAGAGAGCGGAGGTGAAGCGAAAGCAAAATGGAACATGGAGGTGAAGCAGAAAGGAAGCGGAGTGGAACGAAAAGCGGACGTTAAGGTAAACTGACACCCGTCCTCAACCAATGAGCTATAGGAATCTTCCAAAAAACTTTGAACCAATCACAAGGAACGGCAAAACCGAATGACGCATGCCTGGAGGAACTAACAACTAAAGGAAAGAAAAACACGACCAACCTCCTCATTGGAATGCACAGCTGATAGGTGGTTGGAGCGAACGGAAAAGGTAAAGAGACGAGCAACTAAACTCCAGACATGAATCCTCAGTTTACTCAACCGAGCAAATAGACCAAAGGAAACCTTCCAACTAAGAGTGGAATGACTCCCCTTACTCAAAACCATGAATACATAGTTATCCACCATTACTTAAGACACTTTAGATAGATGAGGGCACATGAATGCTCAAAGATGCACATGATGCAGGCTGGGCTAAAAAAATAAAGAAGTCATAAAAACGAATGTAAAGAAAGGACAAAATAGAAAAATACTCGAGAATAGTATTGCTAGACCGGATAAATCAGGGTCAAGATACTATCTGCAACCACGGCGTGCAAGATAGAACCATCGTCTCCCAACTCTTCCAACCTAATGGCCTATCCAACAATTAAACATGTGTACCTAGATTATCATCATTTTTGTTAAAGGGGAACATCAGATCCCAAAACACATGAATGACCAACCGGTTCCCGAGGTAATATATCATAAATATCATATAGTAATGCATTAAGTGACCAGGGATCGAGATACTTACCTGACTTACCTGCCTGGCGAGAAAATGACGGTCATGATAGTATGATGGCGTTCATAGTTTTGACAGTAAGAAAAGGTTAGCCATCAACAATTATATCCATAAAATAAGCATGAAGCATCAATAAGATACAAACCATACCAAGATAGCATCAAGAATCAAGCAATTATTTTATTTCAAACCAACAACATGTAACTATGACAAACGGTCTAGACAAGGACCACTAATGAAACCTGACGGTCTGAAGATAGACCGTAAAGCAATGGCGGTTCACATTCTACAAGGATGATACACAGATAGCAAAAATGGTCTAGATGAAGACCGCCAAGAGGGCGTAAATGGTCTGGCGATAGACTGCAAGCTCTGAGCAAATTCAAAAAAACCCGAACGGGCGTTTTATTCTCCCATTCACTCAATCTTGTTTCCAATCCACCTAACCTACTTCTAGCCACTCTGGCGACCATCCCACCGGCGACCACCGTGACCAAGCATCCATCCCACCTCAAGATGGTGAATAGGAGGGCGGTGAAACGCCTCCAACAGTGGATAGAGGAGGAGGAAACGCCACCCACGACGGCGACGTACCCACCGGTGGAGGAAGAAACTCCGCCGGCCCAAACTGTGGTGGGAGACATTCCCTTGGCTGAAGAAGGACCGTGAGAGACAGTGGAGGAACACGAAGATGAGCCTGCAGCGAAGGAGGCGCCGGCGATGGCAACCGGGCAACGGTCCTCCAAGGTAGGCTAAATCTCAAAAACCCATTTTTGATTTTGTTTTAAGTCATGCATGTGTGGGAAATGGAGTGGGAATGGGTCTGGGGACCCATTTGAACTGATTTGTAGGCCATTTAGGCCATTTTCCAATCTGGGGGAACCGAGGCAAATAATGCCCGGTCGTTGAGTGCCTAGCAGTCGTTGCAATGACCGCTAGGAGTCCAGACGGTCCAAGGGGTGACCGCTTGGGGGAAAGAAACAGTCCAGAGGGAGACCGTTTGGGACCAGAGTATTTTTTGTGTTTTTGTTTAAAATGCAATGTATTGGATAAATCATGACCTATATGTATGACTGATGTTGAATTGTTCTACATGTATGCAGGGGAAAAGAAGGACCAGGATCTCTTGGCTGCAGGTCCGAGCAGTCTACTTAGCACTTCTGGATTACCCGAGAGATAGATTGGCAGCGATGGGATTCAGGGAGCTGCTCAGCATTGAGGTGATGCGGATTGACACGGCATTGCTCTACGCGCTTCATGAGAGATGGGACCCTATCATACAGGCTTTCTTGTTCCCATGGGGACACATGATCCCGACGCTTGAGGACGTCACGCGGATCACATGACTAAGAGTGTACAGAGCACCGGTGATGGGCACCACATATGCCGACTACCGAGAGCTAGCACAGGAGCTGCTTGGACTGGAGCTGCTGAGACCGGGATGCCACTCATCCATGCTGGGACGGGCGACACTCCAGGAGAGCTTAGGATTGCAGGGAGCAGCGATAGTCGTCGGTGAGCTACCTTAAGAGCACCTCGGGATATTGACTGATTGAGCCCAAGAGAGAGTGTCAGCAGGACTGGGACCAGAGGGAGACATCATCCTACGCCGATTCCTGATGTTGCTTTTTGAGAAGCTATTGTTCGCGATGCGGGCGGACGGAGTGAGCGTCAGGCTCCTCCCATTACTGCGGGATCTGGACGAGGCTGGAGGCTACGCCCGGAGGCTACAGTACTGGCGTTTCTATACGACTCCCTCAACACTACCGACCGGCAGATGATGTTGGGAAGGTTCGCACCTCTTCTTCAGGTAAATGTTTAACTCTAAATGCTTATGCTTATGCTCATGATTATGCTTATGATATGCTGTGATATGCTGACATCCGACTAATGCAGGTTTGGAGCTACCTGTACCTCCCGAGCCTAGGGCGGGGAAGGAGGTACATCCAGACCGAGTACCCATCGCGAGGCGGTGGATGGCGGTACGGGACATGGGATCGCTACGGTGGCTCACACGGGCGATCTAGGAGGATATGGACATGGTCCCATATGCATCGGTAAGCCTCAAACTCTAAAACTTTCAAATGCACTAAAATGCTTTTATAGATGCTGACATTTGACTCAATTGACCTTTCAAGTGCGCTGGACACCGTACCGTGACGAGTGTCACGATGGACAGCCATGGGTAGAGGTGGCCCTGGCGTATGCGGGACGAGAGGTGTGGCTACACTGCCTCAACATCATCGAGCCGCTGCACCATTGCCTAATCATGAGGACGCGAGGGATGCACTAGTCGGAGGTGGAGTTCCCATCCAGAGACGACGAGCAGGTTGGATGGCCCCCAAAAGGCTTGAGCGAAGAGATCGACTGGGTCACCCGAGCGATTGACCAGGTACGAGACTGGACCAAGAGAGGCCGGGGGGTGCGAGCCCAAGCCAGCAGCGACGAGGCCTACCTGAGGGCCTATGCTGGGAGGTAAGGGGACCAGGTCATCCGTGGCTCCCGACGACCGGTACGACTCTCTAACTTAAACTTCTAAACTTCATTTAATGCTTTGATGCCTATTAATGATGCACTGACCATTTTGACTCTTACATGCAGCTAGATCCCCAGGGCAAGATAGCGGAGCTCTAGGGATCCTCCACTCTACCTTCCACCAGAGGGACGACCTCTAGCGCTCTCTGGATCTCCTAGTAAATTATGAACCTTAGACTTAGATGTAAATGCTTATGAACTTGACTAACTAACTTGGATTTCTGAATGCTGCAAGCTGAGGGAGCGGGACGACAGGGAAGTGATGCTCCATCCTCTTCATCACAGCATGTGGGAGACCGAGCCGAGAGAGATGCCGACTTTGCATGAGCAGTCGCCCGGGCCGAGGAGGCGGAGGCCACTCTTGTAGAGAGAACGAGCAACTGACCGACTTCTCTTTAACTAAATGCTTATGATATGCGAATGACTAACATGATGAATGCTTATGCAGATGCTGGAGCTGACTACAGCACTTGGTGAGGCAGAGCGAGCCAGAGCAGAAGTAGAGAGATTACAGGCAGAGGCGGCTCCTCTTCGCGCAGAGGTAGAGAGACTCAGAGTTGGAGTGGCAGCGGTAGCAGACTCTCAGGCAGAGATGAGGGAGCTGAGGGCGGAGATCAAAGCGCTAGAGAGAGCACTCTGCCTAGTGGGGGGACAATCCTCCCATAGCGTGTCATAGAGTGGGGTGCGCAGCATGCACTGGGACTATCTCACAGGTTCCTCCGGCCATCGGAGGAACGAGGAGGAGGAGTAGCGGTGACGTCATCGAGAGGAGGGGAACACCTCCATGGCTTGCTGGCGAAGAGGCATGAGGGGACCGGGGACAGCGGTGGTCCAGGAGAGGGACCAACCTGAGAGTGATTTGTACCTTTATCTTTTGGACATATGCATGTACATGACTCTATGTTAGTAATATATGATCTTTTTGGATTTTTATATGTGCAAATGTGGATGCTGACACCCTAACAACGATTCCTAAGAGTGACCAAGAGATTAGGGGAGCGAGGGAAGGAGAGCAAACGGGAGAAACATTGGTGATCAAAAACAGGACAGACAGGGGGAAATGGTCTTATGGATGACCGCGAAGAAGAGCAAACGGTCTAAGACATGACCATTAGGCGAGTGCGAGGAAGGCGGTGAAGGAAGGAATAAAATGGTCATATGGACGACTGCTTGAGAGAGCCTGGCGGTCGCTCGGTTGTCACGCCCCGATCATTTATTACAGCGGAAGACTCGCTCGGGGAGTGCGAACAGCCGGCATGGTAAGCCTCTTGCAAGCAAGAACAATCAGAGCGCAAGACAATCACACACATAAATGTAATTGCACAGGATTTAATCAAACTTCAACTTTATTTCATAAATGATCAATATTCATAATACAACCACTTATCATCATCTTTTCCTTCTACTAGACTCAAGAAATAGGAAAATTACATTGACTCAATCTAAACATGATAAACTTCCTAAGTCTTCACTCGTAGCTTTACAAGACTTTCACTCACTTCCGGACCCGCTATTAGTATAGCCTGAATCCGAATCTGAACTACTTCCACCTCCTGTAAAACATTGGAAATAGGTAATGAGCACACTTGCCCAGTAGGTATCTTCGCATCAACATGAAGGCACTATTAAAGTAGTTAACATTTTAGCTCTAAAGAATAAGGTAAACTCATGCAAATGCGAATCAATCATGCGATCAAACCAAAGTAACAAGATAAGATAGAATGATCAAGAATGAACTAGCAAGAATATAACATGAACATGATATTTGGCCTTTCACGAGCAAGAATATATCGATAATGTACTAGCAAGCCACATATTCATCACTTTAGCATCTTATGCTTATGAGCAAGTGCTTCGTGAATTTCTGTGGAATATCAAGCAAGAATGTCATGTCGTGTCGTATCGTGGATCTTCACTTATTTATAGAAATAGTACTCCCAGCGTAATGCGACGCCAGTAGCATCATACCCCATGGTTTATAAAATAGTATGTTTCCGACAATCAGCCGAGGGGACTAGCATAGAGCCCTTGAACACAATCAGTGCTCGATCGCATCTTCAGTTATAAATTAAGCTACTTCCACGCAATATAACAGTAAAGTATGGCCAAGAATATAGCAATTCCAAATAATGAAATTCAATGAATGAATGCTAAAATTTGAATATATGAGATCAAGAATGATTTAGACTATGCTATGCTTATGGAAATAAATCGGCAGCATAACAGTATATTCTTTATTTTTCATTCATCATATTAAGTTCCTTGATCAATATGATAAGTCCTATACTATCATTAGTCCATCTAGAACCTTAGAAAATCAACCTGGTGGTCAAACCTAGGGTTAACATATACAAGCTGTGTGACGATCATTCACTGGGCCGTTACATCGTGTGACGCACCAGTAATGGGCCGTTATAGTGATCCGAGTCCAAAACAATAAAAATAGACTCAGAGGAATGTGACGGTAATGCATTAGGCCATTACGTGAGCCTGACGGTCCAATGTGGAGCCGTTACATTACTAGAATCAGAAACAACGATAGTGTATTCTATTTAATAGGCTTTTAATGGTACAACCAACTCGGCGTCCTAGTGGGAATCTCAGGCTCGCGGAGAATTACGGAGGCCTTGAAACAAGATTTCCTAATCCATTGGATGGAGTATCCAATAGAGAGATCCTCAAGTCCAAGATTGTGTTCCTATAGTGCAAAGTGTGAACTAATCACAACATACCGGAATATGTGCCATGCACTTATAGAAATGACTCTATTGACAGAGAGAGATATGTATAATCAATGTGAAAATCATGATGAAAACTCCGTCAATACAAGGTTAAAAAGAAAAGTCATGCTTTATAATACAAACTATAGAATTGGGCTCATTAAACTAACATTACTTAAAATAACAATGAGACACCAAATCATGCAATACCTATCATAAACAATCAAATAACCTTAAAATCACATGATCAGGTTAAAACTTAGGTAACTAGGCTTAACAATAAATAATACTGGCAAGTTATATTCGGTCTAGGGTTGACAGATCATAGACTCTAACAGTCTAGAGATGGGTCGTCACAGTGATTGTGACGGCCAGGAACCAACCGTTACATGAACGTAACGCGCCTGTCCTAGTGCGTTAGAGCTAACAGTGAAAATCCAAAAACAACAGGGTGTGTGACGGTCTGTCGTAGGGCCGTTATATGAGTGTGACGGTCCTACGCGGATGCGTCAGAGCGTCTGCTAATAGAAAACATGTAAAACACTAAGAGATCAACTCACATCATATCTGTAAATCAAACATCATATCTATTCTAGGCATGATGACGAAGTATTGGCTATCTATATGCATGGGTATCAGTGGATTAGATGAATAACATGCTTTAATTTCTCTATTAGGGCTAAGAGATGCATGACATGTATAATAACTAGTAAAACATGAAATTAATGCTCTACTATGCATGAAATTCAACCAAACCAGAGGGCTTTTAGTCCTATCAGGTTGTTTTTGCCATTCATGAGATAACCTACCTCTTAACTTAGGCTGTATCTTCTGAATTGGGTTGAGAATCTTGCCCTAGTTTTCCTTCTTCTGTGACTTTTCCAGCGACTTCTTTAGGTTCTATCTCCACGACCTCTTGACCTAAAGATGTGAAATTTGGAGGGGAGTTAGTCTAAAGTATTGTAAATAAATGCTTCCAAAGAACTTACCTGAGATTGTGACTCCTTACCTTGATTCTTTACGTCCAAAAAGTAAGGGTCGCACAGTTCAGAACTAGGTCCTATTTATAGGGCTCTAGCTAGGGTTTGAATATTAGATCGAGTTTAGAGTCCTTATTTGGACATAATCTAATCTCTAAGAGTCCTTAGTATTATTATAACTCTTCCCAAGTCGATCCTCAGTGGATAAGAGTCCAAAGTTTTGATCTTTGCACTTGTTCTTTCCTTTACGGAACTAACAGGCTGTAACGGTCAAGTGCAGGTGCGTTAGAGTTATGTGACGGTCTCGCGATAGACCGTTACATTACTCGTTCCCAGAGTTCAAAAGGAATCAAACTCTTCAGTTTTCTGGATTCATAGAGTAACGGTCGAGCTCCTATGCGTTACATGTCTGTGACGGTTGCCAGATGGACCGTTACAGTCAACGTGGATAGAGTTCTAGATTAATAAAACTCTATTGTTCATTATCCATACAATTATATATATTAAGTGGTGTTTGTCTTTAAAAAATCCGAGAATAGGCTTAATAACCTTCTAGAATATGGGCCAACTTAATGGGCCTGGTCTTAAAACTTTTTTGGACTCCATTTAAGTGGTTAGGTTGATTATTTTTCCCTAATTGGGCCTTATAATGACTTATTAATCTAATAAACCATTTATAAATTTATTTAGGCCCTTATAAATTCTAGAAAATTATTTATAATTTCTGGGGCACTACACCCCCCCCTCTTAGAAAGAATTTGGTCCCCAAATTCAATACATAGATTGTGGAGAGTGTACTTACAGTTAAATAATTCTGGAAATCTTTTTCTCATGGCTGCTTCGGTTTCCCATGTTGCTTCATATGGCCATGTTTTCTTCCATTGAATTTTGACCATAGGGATAACCTTATTTCTTAGTTGATGCACTTCCCGTTCCAGAATCTTTATTGGTGTTTGTTCGTAGGTCAAGTCCTTCTGAATCTCCAAATTGTCATAAGTGAAAATGTGATCTGGATCATATACATACTTCTTTAGCATAGAGACGTGAAATACGTCATGAACTCCTGCTAATTGTGGAGGTAAAGCTAATCTATAAGCCACTTCACCG
Organism: Amorphophallus konjac; assembly: GCA_022559845.1. Classification (NCBI taxonomy): domain Eukaryota; kingdom Viridiplantae; phylum Streptophyta; class Magnoliopsida; order Alismatales; family Araceae; genus Amorphophallus; species Amorphophallus konjac. The sequence goes on from JAHNEJ010002482.1 coordinate 29,537, forward strand.
ACCCTTTCAAGAATTTCAAATGCGCCAATGAACCTTGGAGTTAGCTTTCCTTTAATGCCAAATCTTCGAATACCACGACCTGGAGAAACTTTTAAATATACATGATCTCCTACCTGAAACTCCAAGTCACGTCTTCGATTGTCGGTATGCCTATCTTGTGCCATTTTCATTCTCTCTTGAATGAGCTTGATTTTCTCCGTAGAATCCCTGACAAGGTCGGGGCCTAAAAATTGCTTTTCCCCTATTTCGTTCCAACATATTGGAGATCGACAACTTTTCCCATATAGAGCTTCAAAAGGTGCCATTTGTATGCTTGCTTGATAGCTGTTATTATATGCAAATTCCACCAGAGGCAAGTGATCATGCCAACTTCCTCCAAAATCAATGACACAAGCCCTGAGCATGTCTTCTACCACCTGATTTGTTCTTTCCATCTGACCATCAGTTTGTGGATGAAAGGCTGTGCTAAAATTTAATCTGGTCCCTAGTGAATGTTATAGACCTTTTCAGAACTGTGATGTGAATCGAGGATCTCTATCTGATACAATAGTGACGGGGACACCATGTAATTTGACAATTTCCTTTATGTACAATGCTGCTAGAATATCTACAGACCATCGACTCTTTATTGGTATGAAGTGTGCAGATTTAATCAATCGATCTATGATTACCCATATGCCATCATGTTCACCTCTTCTCTTAGGTAAACCCATAATGAAGTCCATCCCTATGCTCTCCCATTTCTATTTGGGAATATTTAAGAGATGTAATTTACCTACGGGTCTAAAATGTTCAGCTTTAACTTGTTGGCAGGTTAGACAACGAGACACGAAGTCAGCTATTTCCCTCTTCATATTGGGCCACCAAAAGTTTCTTTTGAGATCCTGATACATTTTTCTACCTCCTGGATGAATGGAGTACTTTGATTTATGTGTTTCTTCTAAGATCAATTTCTTTGTATCCTCACGATCCGGTATACACATTCGGCCCTTGAATAGCAATCTTCCATCATTAGAAATATAAAAATCCGGCCTTTGTTCAATATTGGCCTTAATTTCCAGTAAAACTGGATCATCCTCTTGTAACTTGGCCAAATCCTCTATCAATGTAGGTTGAGCTCAGATATTAGCTATGAAGTAATCTTCTTCCTTAATATCAACATTTAAATTCAACTGAGCAAATTGAGGAATAAGGTTAGTTACACTAATCATGAGACTCAATAACATACCCATTGGTTTTCTACTGAGTGCATCTGCTATAGCATTTGCCTTGCCAGGATGATATTGAATAGCAAAATCGAAGTCCTTGAGATGTTCTAACCACCTCCTCTACCTCATATTAAGCTCCTTTTAAGAGAATAAATACTTCAAGCTCTTGTGGTCTGAGTAGATCGTAAACTTTTCTCCATAAAGATAATGACGCCAAATTTTTAAGGCAAAAATAACCGCTGCCAATTCTAAATCATGTATAGGATAATTTTCTTCGTGACGTTTCAATTGTCTTGAAGAATAGCAAATCACCCTTCCATTTTACATAAGGACACATCCTAAGCCGATTCCATATGCATCCGTATACACTTCAAATCCACCACCCTCCATTGGTAGTGATAAAATAGGGGCTATGGTAAGATGATTCTTAAGAATTTGGAAATTCTTCTCACATTCTTCTGACCAGACAAAATGATTTTCTTTTCTGGTGAGTCTAGTTAAAGGGACTGCTATCTTTGAGAAGTCCTTAATGAATCTTCTATAATAACCAGCTAGACCCAGAAAGCTCCTTACTTCAGACACAATCGTAGGCCGACTCCAATTCTTGACAGCTTCTACCTTAGAAGGATCCACAGCAATACCTCCTTTTGAAATAATGTGGCCTAGGAATGAGACTTCCTCGAGCCAGAATTCACACTTATTGAGTTTGGCATATAGATTGTGTTCTCTAAGTGTTTGCAAAGCCTGCGTAAGGCCGGTAATGGTTTGTTGCATGACATTCCAGTCTACGCGATGAGCCATGATAAGAATAATAAGGTACCTGAGAGAAATATAACAGCTTGGTATTTCTCATGAGACCGAAAGAAAATCAATCTTAAAGCTAATAACTATCTCATCCCGCTCTACCCAATTCTCACACGGGCATGAAAATTCCTTCCATGGTTCATAGGTGGGGGTCCTTAACCCTTGGACTCATCCTTTGACATGATTCTTTTCCCTAAGTCCTGAGACTTAGGCTCTGATACCAACTTAACTGTCACGCCCCGAGCCTTTATTACAGCGGAAGACTCGCTCGGGGAGCTCGAATAGCCGGCATGGTAAGTCTCTTGCAAGCAAGAACAATCAGAGCGCAAGACAATCACACACATAAATGCAATTGCACAGGATTTAATCAAACTTCAACTTTATTTCATAAATGATGAATATTCATAATACAACTACTTATCATCATCTTTTCCTTCTACTAGACTCAAGAAATAGGAAAATTACATTGACTCAATCTAAACATGATAAACTTCCTAAGTCTTCACTCGTAGCTTTACAAGACTTTCACTCACTTCCGGACCCACTATTAGTATAGCCTGAATCTGAATCCGAACTACTTCCACCTCCTGTAAAACATTGGAAATAGGTAATGAGCACACTTGCCCAGTAGGTATCTAGCATCACCATGAAGGCACTATTAAAGTAGTTAACATTTTAGCTCTAAAGAATAAGGTAAACTCATGCGAATGCGAATCAATCATGCGATCAAACCAAAGTAACAAGATAAGATAGAATGATCAAGAATAAACTAGCAAGAATATAACATGAACATGATATTTGGCCTTTCACGAGCAAGAATATATCGAGAATGTACTAGCAAGCCACATATTCATCACTTTAGCATCTTATGCTTATGAGCAAGTGCTTCATGAATTTCTGTGGAATATCAAGCAAGAATGTCATGTCGTGTCGTATCGTGGATCTTCACTTATTTATAGAAATAGTACTCCCAGCGCAATGTGACGCCAGTAGCATCATACCCCATGGTTTATAAAATAGTATATTTCCGGCAATCAACCGAGGGGACTAGCATAGAGCCCTTGAACACAATCAGTGCTCAATCGCATCTTCAGTTATAAATTAAGCTACTTCCACGCAATATAACAGTAAAGTATGGCCAAGAATACAGCAATTCCAAATAATGAAATTCAATGAATGAATGCTTAAATTTGAATATATGAGATCAAGAATGATTTAGACTATGCTATGCTTATGGAAATAAATCGGCAGCATAACAGTATATTCTTTATTTTTTATTCATCATATTAAGTTCCTTGATCAATATGATAAGTCCTAGACTATCATTAGTCCATTTAGAACCTTAGAAAATCAACCCGGTGGTCAAACCTAGGGTTAACATATACAAGCTGTGTGACGGTCATTCACTGGGCCGTTACATCGTGTGACGCACCAGTAATGGGCCGTTACAGTGATCTGAGTCCAGAATAATAAAAATAGACTCAGAGGAATATGACGGTCATGCATTGGGCCGTTACGTGAGCCTGACGGTCCAATGTGGAGCCGTTACATTACTAGAATCAGAAACAACGATAGTGTATTCTATTTAATAGGCTTTTAATGGTACAACCAACTCGGCATCCTAGTGGGAATCCCAGGCTCGCGGAGAATTACGGAGGCCTTGAAACAAGATTTTCTAGTCCATTGGAAGGAGTATCCAATAGAGAGGTCCTCAAGTCCAAGATTGTGTTCCTATAGTGCAAAGTGTGAACTAATGACAACATACCGGAATATGTGCCATGCACTTATAGAAATGACTATATTGACAGAGAGAGAGATATATAATCAATGTGAAAATCATGATGAAAACTCCGTCAATACAAGGTTAAAAAGAAAAGTCATGCTTTATAATACAAACTATAGAATTGGGCTCATTAAACTAACATTACTTAAAATAACAATGAGACACCAAATCATGCAATACCTATCATGAACAATCAAATAACCTTAAAATCACATGATCAGGTTAAAACTTAGGTAACTAGGCTTAACAATAAATAATATTGGCAAGTTATATTCTGTCTAGGGTTGACAGATCATAGACTCTGATAGTCTAGAGATGGGTCGTCACAGTGATTGTGACGGTCAGGAACCAGCCGTTACATGAACGTAACGCGCCTGTCCTAGTGCGTTAGAGCCAACAGTGAAAATCCAAAAACAACAGGGTGTGTGACGGTCTGTTGTAGGGCCGTTATATGAGTGTGACGGTCCTACGCTGATGCGTCAGAGCGTCTGCTAACAGAAAACATGTAAAACACTAAGAGATCAACTCACATCATGTCTGTAAATCAAACATCATATCTATTCTAGGCATGATGATGAAGTATAGGCTATCTATATGCATGGGTATCAGTGGATTAGATGAATAACATGCTTTAATTTCTCTATTAGGGCTAAGAGATGCATGACATGTATAATAACTAGTAAAACATGAAATTAATGCTCTACTATGCATGAAATTCAATCAAACCAAAGGGCTTTTAGTCCTATCAGGTTATTTTTGCCATTCATGAGATAACCTAACTCTGAACTTAGGCTGTATCTTATGAATTGGGTTGAGAATCTTGCCCTAGTTTTCCTTCTTCTGTGACTTTTCCAGCGACTTCTTTAGGTTCTATCTCCACGACCTCTTGACCTAAAGATGTGAAATTTGGAGGGGAGTTATTCTAAAGTATTGTAAACAAATGCTTCTAAAGAACTTACCTGAGATAGTGACTCCTTATCTTGATTCTTTACGTCCAAAAAGTAAGGGTCGCGCAGTTCAGAACTAGGTCTTATTTATAGGGCTCTAGCTAGGGTTTGAAGATTAGATCGAGTTTAGAGTCCTTATTTGGTCATAATCTAATCTCTAAGAGTCCTTAGTATTATTATAACTCTTCCCAAGTTGATCCTCAGTTGATAAGAGTCCAAAGTTTTGATATGTGCACTTGTTCTTTCCTTTACGGAACTAACAGGCTGTAACGGTCAAGTGCAAGTGGGTTAGAGTTATGTGACGGTCTCGCGATAGACCGTTACATTACTCATTCCCAGAGTTCAAAAGGAATCAAACTCTTCAGTTTTCTGGATTCATAGAGTAACGGTCGAGCTCCTATGCGTTACATGTCTGTGACGGTTGCCAGATGGACCGTTACAGTCAACGTGGATAGAGTTCTAGATTAATAAAACTCTATTGTTCATTATCCATACAATTATCTATATTAAGTGGTGTTTATCTTTAAAAATCTGAGAATAGGCTTAATAACCTTCTAGAATATGGGCCAACTTAATGGGCCTGGTCTTAAAACTTTTTTGGGCTCAATTTAAGTGGTTAGGTTGATTATTTTTCCCTAATTGGGCCTTATAATGACTTATTAATCTAATAAACCATTTATAAATTTATTTAGGCCTTTATAAATTCTAGAAAATTATTTATCATTTCTGGGGCACTGCATCGATAGACCGCTAGGGAGAAGATGCAGTGAAGTCCGAGCGGGACTCTCCATGAGAGTCCGAGCTCAGGGCTAAAAGGATCTAATCTGTACTAAGACCCATCCTAACTAAAATTAAGGCTCCTTAACCTCAATCCTAGTGCATTAGAACTCAAATTAGAGCCTTATAAGTAAGAATGCACCCAGAATTCGTAGCTCACAAAAATCCCTAGTTTAAACCTTGAAAACACCCTCAAAATCACCATAAATCATCATGAAAAGGAGCTTTGAAGCTAGCACCATGGGAGAGGTGGCCTATACCAGTCCAAAGCCAGCTAGGAGGGAGCACGGGGAGCTACAGCGGCTGACTTCCATCCCCAAGCATTTGAGCACAAGTTCTTTAAGAGAGGTGAGTTAAAATCAATTTCAAAATCCATGAATTTCCTTGAGTTTCTTCTCATGAAATTCCTTTCTTCTTCTTCTCTTCTTATTTTTCCTTTTGCTTAGCTCCTTCATGGCCCAAGATGCTACTCTATCTTGAAGTGGGTAGCTCCCATGATAAAAGAACTTCCTTTGGAAGTTACCTCAATCCTTAGGGCATGGCACCTTCAACCTTTATTAGTCTTAGCCAAGAATTTTCAAAAAATTTCCTATGATTGGCCTAGCATTTCAGCCCTTATGGAGTTATGGCATCCTCAAACACACACTTTCATATTCCCAACCTTTGAAGCCACAGTCCTTATAGAAGAGGTGGAGACCTACCTAACCCTTCCTAAGACTAAGGTGGGGGATGAAGACTTGGTGTGTCACACGGTTGAACCTATAGACCCATCACTCATCTTAGGAGATTTCATACACAATCCAAAGGATGTTAGGACCATGATCAGCCCCCGCCATATCCATTTGATACCCATGGCTCAATGGATTACCGCTTTTTGTAAGAACAAAAGCGGTATGTTTGAAGCCATAGCCAAGGCTACTTCCATTTGCTTGTACGGGGTTTTACTCTTTACTACCACCGACCACCTCTTAGATATCCAAAATCTCAGCATCATTAGTGGGTTGTGGCGGGGTTTATCCATCTCTCAAGCCATCCTTTCATACCTCGGTAAAGGCCTTAGCTCAGCCTCTTTTGGAGGACCCCTCTTTGGGTCCATGTTCATCCTTGAGTGCTGGATGGGAATTAGACTCAAATTTCTACCCAAGGAGGACATGCCTTCAGCTAGCCGCATATTCAGGAGCCACCCACACTTCTTCAGAGGGGGTGCATTTGGATTCTCTTCACAAGTTGAGTGTCGGATGGCAGATAAAAAGACAAGGGTTGATTGGCACCTCTTCCTCAACACTTTACCAATTGACAAGTTCATGATGCGACCCTAGGCTCTTCAAGGCATTACTCTCAGATTACCCTAGCGACTGGGCCTAGACTTGTAGCTAGTGGGGAACACTACCTTGGCAATCTAAAACCCGCACCGGTGCTATCTACAAGTTGGACTTTCTCGCACCACGGTACAAGCACTATCTTGTTGGTGTGCAAGGCCCGGATTCAGAGGGCGGGTGAATGAATCCCCTCTAAATATTTGCTTCGATTCAAATCTACAGTGAAATAAAACTATTGCCTATACTCAATGAAGTCTAATGAGATAACCAAGTTTACTTATTCCGAAAATTGAAAATGTTGGAGGAGATAACCCAAGGAATTTCACAGACACCACTCACAAGTTCCCTCAAGGAACTTTTGCCATGAGAAACACTAAGAAGTAGGAGCTTCAACTAAACCATTCTGTCAAACACTTAACAGCAAAATCAAACTCAAACTGAAATCACATAGAAAGGCTTCTGATAGTAAACGCTCAAATAACCTGTGAAGAAGGCAGAAGATAGGGAAATGCACACCACAAGCCAACCACTGCACGCAAGATTTTTTAGGTGGTTTGGTCCTCCAGACCTACATCCACCCCTCACCCCAAACCGGAGTGAGGCTTCCTTTGTAAAAGCAAGAACACGCAGACTCAATCAGCAAACATACACTGCCTAACAGCTTGAGCTAGAGGAACACACTCCTCTCTTCCTCCACTCAGGAGGGCAACCACTAACGACACCCAGTCACTAGCAACCAGAGACCGAAGTCTCTCTTCCTCCAAATCGGAGGGAACCCACAAGTGACAACCTATCACTTGCAACCGGAGACACCAAGTCTCCCTTCCTCTGAAACCCAGAGGGAAAGCACAAGTGACCCCAAGTCACTTGCAACCAGAGATACCAAGTCTCCCATCTCTTGAGTCCACAGGAGGAACCCCTACCTCAAACCAGAGGATCGGAAAAACACACTGAGCAGACAAAAAGAACAAACGAAAAACAAAGAAAAAAAATAAAAACAATAGTAGCTCCGAAGAGCGATTCCAAAACAAGTCTTCAAGGGAAACTCTCTATTTTCCTTCTTTAGCATTCTCTTCACTTTCTCACGATCTCACAATCTCTGCACTTCTCTGTCTATCACTCTTTCCTTTCTCTCTTCTTCTGCTCCTCAGACTCTGATTTTTCTCTCTTTCTTTTTCCTTATAGCTCTGCTCTTCTTCTGCTCTTCGTCTCTCCTCAGATCCTTCTCCTCTCTGCCGTTCTTTTTTTCTATGATCGTAGAGAAGGCCTTCTTATATGGCTTCAGATCTGTGACCCACGAGCTCACTTAATGGGCGCGCGGAGGGAACACTCCCGCCAAGAGAATTCTGGAATGCCTTAGCCACGTGTCAGCATCTCGGCGTTGTGGCTAACCACGTGGCAGATTCTTCCATTCAGTTCCTTGCCTCGTATCACAAACCCTTTTACCTGGTACTTTGACTTCCACGTGAAGTATGTTCATAGATTGTGGGTTTGCCCAGCACATGCTCGACCAAGTCACTGGCCTGGGAAACAGCTTGAAGTGTTAGCTGATCGTGATGGCACAGATTTCATAAAGTAATATACAAATATGCACATACCTTAGGTAGCATATAACAAAAAGTGCATAGTCATATAGCAAGACATGCACAGACATTAGGTAACGTGCAGTAAAGTATGCATAGACCATGAATGTGCACCAGTAAGAAGTGTGCACTGACCTTGTATCACACAAGTAAAGAATGTGCAAGAATCTTGATAACATAAAGGCAACATGCATGGACTCTAAATGACATGCACTGACTTTAGACAATGTAACACAGGGTGTGCATCGACATGAGTAACACAAGTAAACACTTGCACCGACCGTGAATTATACACAAGTTGTAATTGCACCGACCTTATGTATGATCAGCCAAAGGTATGCACCAAATTGGTGTGTACAAAACATAACTTGCACTGACTTTAAGTGTGCGGCCATGGTTTGCACTGACTTGCATGCTTCGAGACTTGCGTGTATATGTAACATGCAGACAAGAAACTTGCACCGAGTTGTGCTCGCAGTAAAAACTGCACCGACTCAAGTTCACACCAAATATGCACTAACGCTAACAAAGCTAATACCAAGTCTGTACCGACCTTCTATGAACTAAGTATGCATGGACCAAACATTGCACCAACCGGATCTATAGGAAATAGCACGGACTTTGTATATACAAGGCGGAAGCTGCACTTACTTCTGTAAGCAGAATGTGGGATATGCACTGACCTAGTGTTTGATGAAATGTCATTCACATAGAACTGACATGCACACATCTGCACGGACCTTGTGTTGAAGATGCACCGAGGCAAAAAGTTGCACAGATTCTAAGCCACATAAGACGCAAAGTGAGATGCAGGATGTGCACTGAGTCTAAGCCATATGAGATGCAAAGTAAGACAGATACAGAATGTGCACCGACTTGAACAGTGAAGTGCACGGACCTTGAATGACCAAAAATAGGCATATGCGCAGACCTGAATAGTGTATGCACAGACCTTGACTCGTGCTAGCAGGAAACATGCATTAACCTTAGTGTGTGCATATGACTTAAGAACCTGAGAGAAATGTGTGTACACAACCTGTTCGATGATATGTTTATGAATACAATTTAATATGCCATTGTTCTGAAATGTGCATGAACCTCATATGCAATCAATCATGGATATGCATTGACCTCATTTGACATAAAGCGGGACATGCATAGACTTAATGCTTCAACATAGATAAACACACAAGAGCATTGACAGCACTGCTCAGCAAACACACCTCATTAATGCACAGTGCAATGAGCAGATGTATGATCAAATGCATATTATGCATATTGTATCAACATTAAATCTTTCATGCAAACACATGGTGACATAACGTGCACTGACCCTAACAATGAACAAACTGAGACATGCACAGACCTCGTGTGCAAACATGCACTGACTTACAATAGTCCTTAAGACCAGACGCTCATTTAATCTATCATGCAAACACATTGTGACTTATAGTGTTTGCTATCATCAAAACTACAGGGGCACAACAATCTCCCCCTTTTTGATGATGGCAACACCACTATAAGTCACACTGGCTCATGTCCAAACTATTCTTCCCCTTTGACTTCATCAAAAAGAAAATAGTTTGAGATAGAAAAATAAGCATGCATGAAGTGAGTAATGTAGAATCTCCCCCTTTGAGAGGCAAACAATGCTCCTTGCTCAGAATAAAACAAATCTTTCAAGAAGATATGTAAGGAGTGTGTCAAGAATAGATTGAGGAAGAGTGTCAAGGCAACAAGCAGAGCACATGATCTTTCATGAACAATTCAACAGAAATAGTGGGCAGGTTCAAGTGATGATCAGGACACAGATATGCAAGTTGAGGAATTAGTAAAAAAAATGTACCTGATCAGAGGAAATTTATAGCAGGTATCACTGTTATAAACTTAAGAAGATAACCAATTGATATGGAAAGAAAAGTCATCAAAAGCACAAGGTCAGCCATAGATAAGATAGGAGGATTTTCAATAAGGTACCAAATTCACAAATCTTGATAAGCGAATGTCAGACTCTTCTATTATAAGAGATTATGGATGAGTCTAAACTTACCAGCATGATTTAAGAGTGATGTATACACAGTTTATCAGGAAAATTCAATACACATATCTAAAACATCTTTCAATAGAGATGAACCAATTGCACATATGACATACATGATTGACCTCCTTCAATCTTACTCAATCAATTTCAATGACTCCTTTGGAAGTTACACTAGACAATATTGAGATTAAACGAATATGTGTGATCTACATTTTCTTTGATTACACTTGTTTTTCAGAACTTTTCTATTGAACAACACTTGTTTTTCCTGAGCAAGTTTGGTTAAATCAACACCGTTTTATGTGAGGCACAACACGTCTTAGGTGAGGTGACCAAGTTACTCAGTGTGACAACCATATTACTTCTCAATATGAGAACAGAGTTAGCAATTTAGAGTGTCTTTTTACATCAGGAGACACCTTGATCAGAGGCCAGAATCCCCAGTTACTCAACACAGCCATGCCATTGCTTTGATAGATTTTTAATTATTTTTACAAAAAGAGGTAACTACGGCACTTCATGACATGGGCTTACTCTATTTCTTTGATAGAGAACCTAATTTCTCTGTGACCAAAGTCATTGCTCTTACTTTATTTACTTTCAAATGTTTTCAGGTTTTTTAGACAATGCTCAGTACACTGAAATGTTTAAGACAATACTTTCTACATGTATCTTAACCAACGAAAGTCTTGTTTTTAAAATTTTAGATTTCAGAAGGTTTTACATGGAGTTACATGAGACAATTGGTTAAGATTTATTAAACATAATGATTCAGATATTTTCAAGACTTTTAAATCAAACCTTAATGTATACATTAGACTTAAATCAATTTGATTCATCAGACATTCTTAAACTAGTATAATAGAAGATTCTTCTTTTAGAAATATGTCAGATTTATGATTAGGGTACACAGATTGAGATCTTTCCAATTCAGATAGATTGACCGTGCAGCAAATCAATGGAGGCACCAAGGAATTTTATTGAGAGAACAGCAGAAGACAATAATGATACAGCACGAGGTGAGTGTTAAAGCAATGCAGTTCAGAAACCAGTATTAAAGACTGGAATTCAGTCTAATTAGCTTGACAAGTTTGACAAGGTAGTATTCAAGCAAAGCTCTCCTTCAGCAATTTAAGGAGAAGTAGACATAGAATTTAGTTTCAAAACGATTGAGATTTCAGTTGATTAGAATGCAATCACCAACACATGAGAATAGAGAAGTGATCTAAGCGACTAGACTGGAAGAGTTCAAATTGTGAGAAACTAATGAGTCTAAATGCTCTCCCTGTCTAGATGCAATGAGTCATTTCTTTTTAGATTTTTCAAAAATGATGATATGCAATACACTGCTCTACATGCATGCATATGCAATAACTCTCCTAGAGATATTTCCTGAACATGAATGTCATGAACATCATGCAAGGATAACCAAACTCCCCCTGACTATATGCAATGTATGAAGATTTTAAATGTAACAAGTGCAATAACAAAATGCAGAGAGGTTTGACAAATTATGCATCATGAATGTGCAGACTGCGCTCATGAGTTTCTAACATTTTCTATGTGCACACTCAAGCACCAAAGCATAAGAGGATGAGGAATGAATTTCTTCAATGAACATGTGTACACATAGCTCAAAGTATGAATAAATAAACTCATGTAGCTCAATGGAAATGTCAAAACAAATAAAAAGAATGTATGCATGAAACTTTTAATCAGATTTAACATAATATGCAGTTAAAACATGTTCCTAAGAAATTCAATTGAACAGATGTGAAGAATGCAAACTATTACCTGCATGGTATTTTACCAATTTGGGTGCCTTGGTTTATTTACCTCCTTTTTATTCTTCAGCCCCAAGGCACACTTGCAAGAACAGTTCCTTATTTTATAAATTTAGGAACCCAAGAATTCTTGGGTCCTAAACTGTCAGTGGCACCTCTAGAGGATGCTTTCCACATTTTCTGAGCAAATAGATCATCAGACTTCATCATAAAGCAGTTAGACATTGAATGTCCTAACTGACCACAATAATAACATGAACTAATAGGTTTTGAGTACTTTTTGTGCATGAGAGAATTAGCATTGAATTTATGATTATAATTAAACATGTGTTCATGCTTTCAATGAAACACTTTCCTTTCTTTAGCCCTCCAATAGTCCTTGACTGTATGGCCATCCTTCCCACAATTGTAGCACTCAATGCGCTCACCTTTAGGACTAAGAGTAAAAACATCTTTCTGTGCAGGGAAGTTAACAAATTCAAAATTAAGTTTTCTACCCTGAGCATGCCAGCATTAAATTGCCTTATGACCTGGCTTTCCACAATTGAAACATGCAAGACATTTTCTATTTACAACTAATTTATTCCTATCAACAGCATACTGATTTGTATGGAATTTAGCAGATTTCAAATAAACACCTCTCCCCTTGTTGTGCCAACAGTGAGCGGCAATGTGGCCCATCTTGCCACAGTGAAAATAGGAAAAATTTTTATTCTGAAATACATGATTTTTAGGATAAGTTTTCCTAGCATGCATTTTACTGGCATTTAGATCATCTTTTTTCATCAATTTGCAATTATTCATCAAATGGCCGAGCCTACCACAATAATGGCATGAAATTCTCTTCTTGTGTGCATAAATATGTGTGTTAGTGTTGTGGACAGCATGTATATTTTTAACATGGGTGTGTGTAGGCATGTTCTCCAAATGTCCATTTCCTTCAGCTTTTTCAGTAAGCTTCTGATTTTTCTGAATAGTAGCTAGGTTTGGATTTTTCTGTGCAGTGAATTGAAAAACCAATGGAGTTTTGATGCTGGTTTGTTCTAAGCTACTTACAAATTATGTATGAATTCTTTTTCCAAGGCTCTTCTTATTTACTAGATTATACCCCAGCCCCTCTTTCTGAAAATTCACTTTCATCCCCAGTATTTTATCCAAATTATCTTGACCTTCAACAAATCTGGATAAAGAATTCTTTAAGTCCTTAATCTCATTTTCCAAGGATGCAATATGTAATTCTTAACCCGCAATTTTTTGTTCACTGCAATTCCTACACTCTTTTAGCACTTTGTTTGCCGTTTTATAGTTCTCAACTTCTTCTTCGAGATTGTGCAATTTTTCAGATTCTTTTATGCAGACTGACTTTCATTTTTCTATAGTTAAGAGTTTTTCAGACATAGCAGAGTTGAGATGTTTGAGTCCCTCATTTTCTAATTTTAATTGTTCAATCTGTTCACTTTTATTATCAGATTTGGAGTTCAACTCTTCACTCAGCCTTTCCTCTCTTTGTTCAGTTTCCAATTTTTCATCCAACAAATTTTTGTTCTCTTCCCCCAATGATGCAATTAAGTTTTGATGCCATACTAAATCACTGTGAAGGCTTTCATTCATTTCCTTTAGAAATTCACATTTATTACAAACTGATTTACCGAAACACTTTGATTCAGCTTGGAATTTTTATTTTTCAGTATCATCAAGACTTTTCTGAAGTTCTGCATTTACACCTTTAACAGCTTCAAGTTTTTCATGAATCAAGTCATTTTCCTTGACATAATTCTCAAGTTTCTTTTCTGCCTGTTCTATTTGATTTCTGAGATCATTATTTTCAGATTTCAATTGTTCTAGCTCTGAATTTACACATTCAAGATCTTTCAACAATTCTTCTTTCTGAACAAGATTATTGACATGAACCTGATCATCATTAGTCAAGCTAAGTTTTTCTTTAAGTTCAACAACTTCACATGCAAGTTCTTGATTTTCCCTTGTAAATAAACTAATTTGTTTCTTAAGCATTTGGACATCAGACAAGCATGTATCATAAGACTGTTTCAGTTTTGAGCAATTTTCACATGAGGACTCAGAACTATTCAGATCAATTTTCTTTTTCAACTTTTTATATTATTTTCTCAACATCTCATGTGACTCTAATAGCTCACCATATGCATCCTGCCAATCATCTAACGTATAATTCTCGAAGGGGTTTACCTGATCATCTTCCTCTTCTTCATTTTGGCTACTATCTTGATTACTGCCATTTGCCATCATGCATCGGTCTTCATTTCCATGGCTGGCAATCTTCAGCTTGTCCAGTATCTCCTTAGCTGACATGCAATTATAAAACCAAGAGTGGAGTGCCTTGTTAGTCGCTACCTTCATCAGTTCCAAGGCTCTTTTATTTTCATCCCACATCAGTCTATGTCTGTTGGTCCATTTAGACTTGTCCTTTGGTAGACTGTGTGGACCATGTGAAATTAGTTTCCACAGATCTGGATCGACAATCTTAACAAACATATGCAAGTTTTTAAACCACATATTAAAATCCGTACCGTCGAAAACCGATAGATGAGCCATGGAAGCAAATCAACAAGCAATTTCAAAACAGTATGCAGACGACAGAGATGCACCGAAAGCTAGCAGGATCCTCTGCAGATCGCTGGATCTGGAAGTTCAAAGACCCGCTCTGATACCAATTGTTGGTGTGCTAGGCACAGATTCAGAGGGGGGGTGAATGAATCCCCTCTAAATATTTGCTTCGATTCAAATCTACAGCGGAATAAAACTATTGCCTATACTCAATGAAGTGTAATGAGACAACTGAGTTTACTTACTCCGGAAACTGAAAATGCTGGAGGAGATAACCCAAGGAATTTTGCAGACACCACTCACAAGTTCCCTCAAGGAACTTTTGCCACGAGAAACACTAAGAAGTAGGAGCTTCAAGTAAACCATTCAGTCAAACACTTAACAACAAAATCAAACTCAAACTGAAATCACATAGAAAGGCTTCTGATATTAAACGCTCAAACAACATGTGAAGAGGGCAGAAGATAGAGAAATGCACCCCACAAGCCAACCACTGCACGCAAGATTTTTTAGGTGGTTCGGTCTTCCAGACCTACATCTACCCCTCACCCCAAACCGGAGTGAGGCTTCCTTTGCAAAAGCGAGAACACGCAGACTCAGTCTGCAAACATACGCTGCCTAACAGCTTGAGCTAGAGGAACATACTCCTCTCTTCTTCCACTCATGAGGGAAACCACTAGTGACACCCAGTCACTAGCAACCAGAGACCGAAGTCCCTCTTCCTCCAAATCGGAGGGAAACCACAAGTGACAACCTGTCACTTGCAACCGAAGACACCAAGTCTCCCTTCCTCTGAAACCCAGAGGAAAAGCACAAGTGACACCAAGTCACTTGCAACCGGAGATACCAAGTCTCCCTTCTCCTGAGTCCACAAGAGGAACCCCTACTTCAAACTAGAGGACCTGAAAAACACACTGAGCCGACGAAAAGAACAAATGAAAAAAAAAGAATAAAAACAACAGTAGCTCCGAAGAGCGATTCCAAAACAAGTCTTTAAGGGAAACTCTCTCTTTTCCTTCCTTACCATTCTCTTCACTTTCTTACGATCTCACAATCTCTGCACTTCTCCATCTATCACTCTTTCCTTTCTCTCTTCTTCTGCTCCTCAGACTCTAATTTTTCTCTCTTTCTTTTTCCCTTCAGCTCTGCTCTTCTTCTGCTCTTCATCTCTCCTCAGATCCTTCTCCTCTCTGCCATTCTTTTTTTCTATGATCACAGAGAAGGCCTTCTTATATGGCTTCAGATCTGTGACCCACGAGCTCACTTACTGGGCACGCGGAGGGAACACTCCCGCCAAAAGAATTCTGGAATGCCTTAGCCACGTGTCAGCATCTCGGCGTTGTGGCTAACCACGTGGCAGATTCTTCCATTCGGTTCCTTGCTTCGGATCATGAACCCTTTTACCTTGTACTTTGACTTCCACGTGAAGTATGTTCATAGATTGTAGGTTTGCCCAGCACATGCTCGACCAAGTCACTGGCCTGGGAAACAACTTGAAGTGTTAGCTGATCGTGCTGGCACAGATTTCATAAATTAATATACGAATATGCACAGACCTTAGGTAGCATATAACAAAAAGTGCATAGTCATATAGCAAGACATGCACAGACATCAGGTAACGTGCAGTAAAGTATGCATAGACCATGAATGTGCAACAGTAAGAAGTGTGCACTGACCTTGTATCACACAAGTAAAGAATGTGCAAGAATCTTGATAACATAAAGGCAACATGCATGGACTCTAAATGACATGCACTGACTTTAGACAATGTAACACAGGGTGTGCACCGACATGAGTAACACAAGTAAAGACTTGCACCGACCGTCAATTATACACAAGCTGTAATTGCACCGACCTTGTGTATGATCAGCCAAAGGTATGCACCAACTTGGTGCGTACAAAACATAACTTGCACTGACTTTATGTGTGCAGCCAAGGTATGCACCGACTTGCATGCTTTGAGACTTGTGTGTATATGTAACATGCAGACATGAAACTTGCATCGAGTTATGCTCGCAGCAAAAACTGCACCGACTCAAGCTCACACCAAATATGCACAGACGTTAGCAAAGCTAATACCAACTCTGTACCGACCTTCTATGAACTAAGTATGCACGGACCAAATATTGCACCGACCGGAGCTATAGGAAATGGCACGGACTTTGTATATACAAGGCGGAAGCTTCATTGACTTCTGTAAGTAGAATGTGGGATATGCACTGACCTAGTGTTTGATGAAATGTCATACGCATAGAACTGACATGCATACATCTACACGGACCTTGTGTGGAAGATGCATCGAGGCAAAAAGTTGCACAGATTCTATGCCACATAAGACGCAAAGTGAGATGCAGGATGTGCACCGAGTCTAAGCCATATGAGACGCAAAGTAAGACGGATACAGAATGTGCACCGACTTGAACAGTGAAGTGCACGGACCTTGACTGACCAAAAATAGGCATATGCACAGACCTAAATAGTGTATGCACAGACCTTGACTCGTGCTAGCAGGAAACATGCATTGACCTTAGTGTGTGCATATGACTTAAGAACTTGAGAGAAATGTGTGTACACAACCTATTCGATGATATGTTTATGGATACAATTTAATATGCCATTGTTCTGAAATATGCATGAACCTCATATGCACTCAATCATGGATATGCATTGACCTCATTTGACATAAAGCGGGACCTGCATAGACTTAATGCTTCAACATAGATAAACACACAAGAGCATTGACAGCACTGCTCAGCAAATGCACCTCATTAATGCATAGTGCAATGAGCAGATGTACGATCAAATGCATATTATGCATATTGTATCAACATTAAATCTTTCATGCAAACACATGGTGACATAACGTGTAGCAACCCTGATAAAATAGAAGGAGATAGATAAATCAAAATAGATTAAAAGATTAAGTAAATAAATGATAAAATCGAAAATGGAAAAAAATTAAACCCTGATGAAAATAACGCCGCAGATAAAGGCGCTACTTGACAAGAAACGCCCTTACCTAAGGCGTGTTTTTAAGAAAGGATGCCCACAGTTCAAGGCGTCAAATCTTAAACAACCAAAATTACATAAAAAGGCAAGTAATTGTAAACGCCCTTTTTGCTTGGACGCGTTTCAACAAGAAACGACGCATTCCAAGACGTCAATTTAAATTCGACGCCGTTACCTAGGACGTTAATTCAGTTTAAGTTCCGTTCGAACCAGGAACTTATGCAGGGTAAGTTGATAACTATGAGAAAGAGTTCGAATGTAGTAATAACTCTATCATGGAAGTGTTACTTCCAATCAAACACTAACCCTATTAGGATCCTAAAATCCTATAAATACTCACCGTGTCGATCTGATTCGTTATTTTGGCGATCGGAGTCTTCTAAGGTATGAACAACAGGTTATTCGTATAGTTCTTTTTCCCTGTTACATGAAGAATATTAATTATGCTTCTTCATCTTCTACAGGTTAAGGAGCTCCTGTCTTCCCGAAGAACCAGCAAGTTCTTCTCTTCCTTTACCTCCTGTTATTCATACGAAGAATAATACCTTCGTTTTCTTCTGCCTCTACAGGTTGCCTGTAGAGTGGAAACGTCCGACTGAAGAATTAGGGGTTCTTCATCTGCACCCTCTTCTGTGCGTGCTGCTGATATTAGCAATTATCATCGCCAGGAGGCTCTGTTAGACAGAGTATTGTCCCAAACCTTTCACGTGTCCTTCATCCAGATCAACTATAAGGTAGGTTTTCTCAGGGATTGTAGCCCAAACTAGCATATTAATAATTATAACATCATCCGTTAATACATGCATATAGATTTCATGCGTTTTGATTAGTTTCTAAAGAGTTTTTGAAAGAAACGCCCCTATCAAGGGCGCTAAATTACAAGATAAGACCATGACTAGGTCGTCAATTTCATATTTGACGCCCTGCACACGGACGTCAATTTCTTTGAATTATTAAATACCATGTTTAAAAATTATATATCAATTCAAACATGATTCTAGATTAATGCATGATCAATCTCTTGTAATCCTGCTATTTTTCTGGTCCTGACCCTATATCATGTTTCCTGAAATTTCATCGTCTCGAAATTTGTAAAATTGTGAATTAACGACTTTGTCCAGGCCGTCTTTTATTGAACTGACGCCCCATAACCAGGGCGCTTTCTGTAAACTAACGCCCCTGTCCAGGGCGCGTTTTATGAAAATTTCCAGATTTTTAATATTCTGCAAAATTAGAAATATTGAAAGGATGACTTCTACACATGTCGTCAAATTTAATATAAACGCCCCTGATTAAGGCGTTAATTTCATGAAAAACGACTTTACCAAAGTCGCTATTTTCTGCACTACCGATTTTTCCTGATTACTGTTATCGAGGGTTTCATTATACATACATACATATATATTGGCACTATTACTCCACTCCGTGAGTATAGTCCCATGTTTTCTACGATGATTTATCGCATTACACACTCAATTCTCATTGACATACAAGCTCTCCATTGGACATTCCGTTCCTTTGGACTAGCAAGTTAGTCATAGAGACCTCCGTAAGACTCCTCGCCGCCTTGGATTCCCTCAAGGCCGACTGAGCTGGTTGTACCATAAAAACCCATTACACAATCTTTGCCATGTCCCTCTATAGAAACATGGTGATACCGGCCCTCATGTCATGCCATGGGTATGATATGAGAATTATCTTAATGAACGGGGAAGAATATGCCGTTGTTATGCTGTTCTTGTAGACCCCAATTCTATATTAAACTTGATGTTCTTGTGAACCTCAATTCTATATGAAGAATGAGGACGTCTTGCCATTGAGGTGCTATTCATATGGACCTCAATTCTATATAAAAGAGTGTCTCTACTTACTTATCATGGTACCCGAGTTAAGGGAACCAATTCCACCTAGTTTTATCGAAAGTGTGATTGTACCGTTATTATCGCCTATTGGTGTCAAAAGTCATATTTTTGGACTCTAATCTCTCAAAGTTGTCTTACATGACTACAAGCTTGCTTATTGAAATTCCATGATGGCTATACACAAAAATGTGGATGTTAGAAATACATGACTAATGCCTGTGCATATAGGTCCCGATCTGGTCCTGGGAGGAGCACCCGAAAGTACTTGTGCCCATGGGAGTTGATTGATCACGGTATTGGCATTATACCGAAGTGCATGACTAGCTTGATTGAACATTCCACAAATTTTGTACTTGACTTGATATTACATGACTTGCGTGGCCCGAAAAAGGGTAATTACTTGCGTGCTTGAACGTGATAGCCAAATTTCATCTTGACATGATAAAGTACTTGCTTGAATATCTTGAGGTCATTTGATATAAGTTCTTGAAAGTTCATGACTAGTTCTTCCTGTTATCTTATTGTTATATCCTCTTTCTATCTTGTCGTTTTATGCGAGCATGCATAGCTATAGTGCATTCATGAAAGATGTAACTACTTAAACCCCTTGCTAGTTCCTGAGATATAATTTCCTGCTGAGCGTTCGCTCACTCCGTGTTTCCCTTACTTTTCAGGTAAGTCCGACGATGAGGGAAGTCAATCGGATGGGGAGAATCAAGAGTGAAAAAGCTAGAGCTTTTCCAAGTGTCATCTAGCCTTTTATATATTTCTTGAGTCAAATGTGTACTTTTCTTTTTTTTGAATAGAGTATTGGGTTTGTAATAGACTATTTATTATGAAGAAATAAATGGATTGGGTTATCTTTACTTTTGCGCATCTCTATCTTTGTGTCTAATATACTACTACTCTGATTGACATGATTGATATAAACTCGTCATGCATCTCCGGGTATCTTCCGCACTCGGGACGTGACAGTTTTTGTGGTATCAGAGCCTAGGGTATTCAATTCCTAGGAAAACCCAAGTCCAAGGATAGGTTTTAACCCTTTAACCAGTGAGATTGGGTAGAACCAAGGGTTAAAGTTAACATAGAATGCTAGTCTTTAAAATACAAATCACGTATTAATCTAGTTATTATAATTGTAGGATAATGGCTGCCGAACGTGCTCAATGGCGCAACATGCAGCGTACGCTTCAAGGCATGACTCAGGTGCTGCAACAAGTAGCACAAGGAGGTGGACAACGAGCAGGAAGTCTCCATCAGACTTTCAAGAACATGAACCCGCCCAAATTCATGGGTTCTACTGATCCGGACGACGCAGAACACTGGATCAGGGAGACAGAACGTATCTTCCGTGTCATGCAATGCACGGATCAGGATAAAATTTTGTTAGCTACCTTTCAGTCAGAAAGGGATGCCCGATGCTGGTGGGAATCAATAGAAGCTACTTTAAATCAAGACCAAGTTACTTGGGAAGAATTCGTTGAACATTTCAACGCTAAATATTTTTCGGACCGAGTCCAAGAAAAGAAAGCTACCGAATTTGCCGCACTCAAGCAACGGTCATTATCGGTGGCGGAGTACGAGGCACAATTCTCTAGATTATCTCGGTATGCTAAGCACTTAGTTAGCACCGAGAAGATGAAAGCTAGGAGGTTCCTTAATGGGCTCAGGCCCCAATATATTACCCAACTGGCACCGATGGACATTCAGGTCTATTCGGAGATAGTACGCCGCGCACAACTGTTAGAAGATGCCACAGAACTATCTGATAGGATTCGTGGTAAGGATAAGAAGGAACAAGTTACAGGATCGGGTTCCTTTAAACCCAACTTCAAGAAGAGGCCTAGCAATGGAGGTATTTCCTCGCAAGATCAGAAGTTTAAGAAGACCAAGCCCTTCTCTATCACCACTACCCCATCAAACACAGTGTGCAAACATTGTGACAAGGCAGGCCATAGAGCAGAAGAATGCTGGAGGAAACTAGGAGCATGTCTCCGTTGTGGGAGTCGTGAGCATCGGATTCCCGATTGCCCATTACTTAACGATCAAGCCGATGTCGGGAAACGCCCGGTAACCAAGAATGCGCGTCTTCACGCAATCAAGGAGACCGAACAAGAAGAAGAAGGCGGACTAGTGGAAGGTACATTGAAAGTTTGTTCCAAGAATGCATATGTCTTAATTGATACTGGTGCATCACATTCTATTATTTCTAAGAAGTTCGCTGACCCATTACCCCTAGAACCGGAATGGATGAAATTAGTTTTGTCTACTCCTCTGGGTGACGAGACTGATATTACACATCATTACCAAAACTGTGAAGTATTGGTTCAGGGTAGAAATCTCCCTATTGATCTCATATGTTTAGATCTGAAGGAGTATGATGTCATACTAGGAGCAGATTGGTTATCCAAGTATCAGGCAACGGTTGATTGCCGCAATAGCAAGGTTACATTCAAGGAATTTCCAGAATTAATCTTCACTAGCCCTAAGAGTCGAAGCAAATCCCCTTTTATTTCGGCTCTCCGAGCTAGCAAGCTCATCAGGAAAGGATGTGTATCTTTCCTTGCATTTATCACAGTTAAAGAAGCTAAGGAAACTAAGCTAGAAGACATTCCAGTAGTGCAAGAATTTCCAGACGTATTTCCGGAAGATTTGCCTGGATTACCCCCACAAAGAGAAGTGGCCTTCACCATTGACTTAGTCCCTGGTGCTGGTCCAATTTCAAAGGCACCTTATAGAATGTCACCTGCTGAACTCAAGGAGTTAAAGAGCAATTGATGGAACTCATTAAGAAAGGATTCATTAGACCAAGTACTTCCCCGTGGGGAGCACCTGTACTATTTGTAAGAAAGAAAGATGGATCCATGAGGCTATGCATCGACTATCGACAGTTGAATCATCTCACTATCAAGAACAAGTATCCACTGCCGAGAATCGATGAATTATTTGACCAAATATCTGGATCCAAGTATTTCTCAAAGATTGATCTCAGGTCGGGATATCATCAGTTAAGAATCAAGGATGAGGACATTCATAAGACCGCATTCAGAAGCAGGTATGGCCATTATGAGTTTGTTGTTATGCCTTTCGGACTAACGAATGCCCCTGCTGCCTTTATGCAGTTAATGAATAGTATATTCAGGCCTTATTTGGATCAATTCGTGGTGGTCTTTATTGATGATATATTGATTTATTCTAAGACCAAGGAAGAGCATGAGGAGCATTTAAGGATTGCATTACAAATATTGAGGACAAATCAATTATATGCAAAACTCAGCAAGTGTGAATTCTGGCTTGAAGAAGTAACTTTTCTCGGACATGTTATATCAAAGGATGGCTTATCTGTAGATCCATCAAAAGTCGAAGCTGTAAGGAACTGAGAAAGACCGACCAATGCTAGCGAGGTCTGAAGTTTCTTAGGTCTTGCAGGCTATTACAGGCGATTCATCAAAGATTTCTCTAAGATCGCCGTGCCACTTACGAGGTTAACTCGCAAGGAGATCCGTTATGAATGGAGTGAGGAATGTGCAAGAAGCTTCCGAACTCTCAAGGATCATCTTACTACAGCTCCTGTCTTAGCTTTACCAGTAGAAGGAGAGAAATTCGAGGTATACACTGATGCTTCTGGCATTGGCCTCGGATGTGTTCTAATGCAACAAGGAAAGGTTATAGCTTACTCTTCTCGTCAATTGAAGAAGCATGAAGAGAACTACCCCGTCCATGACTTAGAATTAGCCGCGGTAGTATTTACACTCAAAATATGGAGACATTATCTTTATGGAGTACAGTTTACTGTATACTCTGACCACAAGAGTCTCAAGTATCTCTTCTCGCAAAAGGAACTAAATATGAGGCAAAGACGTTGGCTAGAATATCTCAAAGACTTCGACTTCAATATACAATATCATCCCGGAAAGGGTAATCATGTAGCAGATGCCCTTAGTCGAAAGCCAAGAGCCCTGTTAGCCAATTGTATGATTCAAGAATGGAGGTTGCTGGAGCAATTCTCTGAACTCAATATAGGCATGGACACAGACCCTAGATGTGCCACATTATCTCATATAAGCATACAGTCAGACCTATTATCTGAAATACAAGCGCTTCAAGATAATGACCCAATGTTAGTAGAGATCAAAGGCAAACTGGAAGGACAATCGGATTTCCAAATAACTTGTGAAGGAAGATTAATATTCAGGAATAGAACTTGCATACCGGATTGTCCCGAGGTAAAGAAGAAGATCTTAGATGAAGCTCATAGATCAAGGTACACGATTCATCCTGGATCTACCAAAATGTATCAAGATGTGAAACGGAATTTTTGGTGGCCCAACATGAAAAGGGAAATAGCGGACCACGTGTCGCGCTGTCTCACGTGCCAACAAGTCAAGGCAGAACACCAAAAGCCTGCTGGAAAACTACATCCCCTAGATATTCCTAAGTGAAGTGGGAGGATATTGGCATGGATTTCATCATGGGTCTATCTAAATCAAAGGGAGGACATGATGGAATATGGGTTATTATTGATCGATTGACTAAATCAGCGCATTTCTTGCCAATCAAGAGCCGATGGTCAATTGATGTTCTGGCTGCATTGTATATCAAGGAGATAGTCAGATTACATGGTATTCCTGTTTCAATCGTGTCTGACAGAGATCCCCGTTTTACTTCTCATTTTTGGAAGGGACTACAACATTCGTTGGGAACGAGACTTAACTTTAGTACAGCTTTTCACCCTCAAACGGATGGTCAGACCGAGAGAACCAATCAAGTAGTCGAAGATATGCTAAGAGCATGCATTATTGATTTTGGTGGAAACTGGCATGATCACTTGCCTCTGGTCGAATTTGCATACAATAATAGCTACCAGGCAAGTATACAAATGGCACCTTTCGAAGCCTTATATGGAAGGAGTTGCCGATCACCCTTATGCTGGGACGAAGTTGGAGAGAAACAACTGTTAGGTCCAGACATGGTAAGGGATACTACCGAGAAGATACAATTGATCAGAGAAAGACTGCAAGTTGCTCAGTCTAGACAAAAGGCTTATGCTGACACAAGAAGGAGAGATCTTGAATTCCAAGTTGGAGATCATGTATTTCTCAAGATATCGCCTGGACGTGGAATACGGAGATTTGGTGTTAAAGGCAAGCTTACACCAAGATTCATCGGACCTTTTGAGATACTAGAAAGAGTTGGCGAGGTTGCTTATCGCATCGCATTGCCACCTCAACTGTCCGAAGTACATGATGTGTTCCACATATCTATGTTAAAGAAGTATGTGCATGATCCATCACATATTATTGAGCATGGAAATCTAGTAATCCAGAAAGATCTCACATACGAGCAGAAGCCCATAAGAATACTAGATCGAGAAGTACGTACCCTAAGGAATAAGGTTATTCCCATGCTAAAAGTACAATGGAATAAGAATTCAGAACATGAAGCTACATGGGAGACCGAGGAATCTATGAGGAAACGATTTCCAGAGTTATTCTAGAAGGTATGTACTCTACACTCTCTATATAAATATATGCTATGGAATTTGGGGACCAAATTCTTTTTAAGTAGGGGAGGGTGTAGCAACCCTGATAAAATAGAAGGAGATAGATAAATCAAAATAGATTAAAAGATTAAGTAAATAAACGATAAAACCGAAAATGGAAAAAAATTAAACCCTGATGAAAATAACGCCGCAGATAAAGGCGCTACTTGACAAGAAACGCCCTCACCTAAGGCGTGTTTTTAAGAAAGGACGCCCACAGTTCAAGGCGTCAAATCTTAAACAACCAAAATTACATAAAAAGGCAAGTAATTGTAACGCCCTTTTGCTTGGACGCGTTTCAACAAGAAACGACGCATTCCAAGACGTCAATTTAAATTCGACGCCGTTACCTAGGACGTTAATTCAGTTTATGTTCCGTTCGAACCAGGAACTTATCCAGGGTAAGTTGATAACTATGAGAAAGAGTTCGAATGTAGTAATAACTCTATCATGGAAGTGTTACTTCCAATCAAACACTAACCCTATTAGGATCCTAAAATCCTATAAATACTCACCGTGTCGATCTGATTCGCTATTTTGGCGATCGGAGTCTTCTAAGGTATGAACAGCAGGTTATTCGTATAGTTCTTTTTCCCTGTTACATGAAGAATATTAATTATGCTTCTTCATCTTCTACAGGTTAAGGAGCTCCTGTCTTCCCGAAGAACCAGTAAGTTCTTCTCTTCCTTTACCTCCTGTTATTCATACGAAGAATAATACCTTCGTTTTCTTCTGCCTCTACAGGTTACCTGTAGAGTGGAAACGTCCGACTGAAGAATTAAGGGTTCTTCATCTGCACCCTCTTCTGTGCGTGCTGCTGCTATTAGCAATTATCATCGCCAGGAGGCTCTGTTAGACAGAGTATTGTCCCAAACCTTTCACGAGTCCTTCATCCAGATCAACTATAAGGTAGGTTTTCTCAGGGATTGTAGCCCAAACTAGCATATTAATAATTATAACATCATCCGTTAATACATGCATATAGATTTCATGCGTTTTGATTAGTTTCTAAAGAGTTTTTGAAAGAAACGCCCCTATCAAGGGCGCTAAATTACAAGATAAGACCATGACTAGGTTGTCAATTTCATATTTGACGCCCTGCACATGGACGTCAATTTCTTTGAATTATTAAATACCATGTTTAAAATTTATATATCAATTCAAACATGATTCTAGATTAATGCATGATCAATCTCTTGTAATCCTGCTATTTTTCTGGTCCTGACCCTATATCATGTTTCCTGAAATTTCATCGTCTCGAAATTTGTAAAATTGTGAATTAACGACTTTGTCCAGGCCGTCTTTTATTGAACTGACGCCCCATACCAGGGCGCTTTCTGTAAACTAACGCCCCTGTCCAGGGCGCGTTTTATGAAAATTTCCAGATTTTTAATATTCTGCAAAATTAGAAATATTGAAAGGACGACTTCTACACATGTCGTCAAATTTAATATAAACGCCCCTGATTAAGGCGTTAATTTCATGAAAAATGACTTTACCAAAGTCGCTATTTTCTGCACTACTGATTTTTCCTGATTACTGTTATCCGAGGGTTTCATTATACATACATACATATATATTGGCACTATTACTCCACTCCGTGAGTATAGTCCCATGTTTTCTACGATGATTTATCGCATTACACACTCAATTCTCATTGACATACAAGCTCTCCATTGGACATTCCGTTCCTTTGGACTAGCGAGTTAGTCATAGAGACCTCCGTAAGACTCCTCGCCGCCTTGGATTCCCTCAAGGCCGACTGAGCTGGTTGTACCATAAAAACCCATTACACAATCTTTGCCATGTCCCTCTATAGAAACATGGTGATACCGGCCCTCATGTCATGCCATGGGTATGATATGAGAATTATCTTAATGAACGGGGAAGAATATGCCGTTGTTATGCTGTTCTTGTAGACCCCAATTCTATATTAAACTTGATGTTCTTGTGAACCTCAATTCTATATGAAGAATGAGGACGTCTTGCCATTGAGGTGCTATTCATATGGACCTCAATTCTATATAAAAGAGTGTCTCTACTTACTTATCATGGTACCCGAGTTAAGGGAACCAATTCCACCTAGTTTTATCGAAAGTGTGATTGTACCGTTATTATCGCCTATTGGTGTCAAAAGTCATATTTTTGGACTCTAATCTCTCAAAGTTGTCTTACATGACTACAAGCTTGCTTATTGAAATTCCATGATGGCTATACACAAAAATGTGGATGTTAGAAATACATGACTAATGCCTGTGCATATAGGGCCCGATCTGGTCCTGGGAGGAGCACCCGAAAGTACTTGTGCCCATGGGAGTTGATTGATCACGGTATTGGCATTATACCGAAGTGCATGACTAGCTTGATTGAACATTCCACAAATCTTGTACTTGACTTGATATTACATGACTTGCGTGGCCCGAAAAAGGGTAATTACTTGCGTGCTTGAACGTGATAGCCAAATTTCATCTTGACATGATAAAGTACTTGCTTGAATATCTTGAGGTCATTTGATATAAGTTCTTGAAAGTTCATGACTAGTTCTTCCTGTTATCTTATTGTTATATCCTCTTTCTATCTTGTCGTTTTATGCGAGCATGCATAGCTATAGTGCATTCATGAAAGATGTAACTACTTAAACCCCTTGCTAGTTCCTGAGATATAATTTCCTACTGAGCGTTCGCTCACTCCGTGTTTCCCTTACTTTTCAGGTAAGTCCGACGATGAGGGAAGTCAATCGGATGGGGAGAATCAAGAGTGAAAGAGCTAGAGCTTTTCCAAGTGTCATCTAGCCTTTTATATATTTCTTGAGTCAAATGTGTACTTTTCTTTTTTTGAATAGAGTATTGGGTTTGTAATAGACTATTTATTATGAAGAAATAAATGGATTGGGTTATCTTTACTTTTGCGCATCTCTGTCTTTGTGTCGAATACACTACTACTCTGATTGACATGATTGATATAAACTCGTCACGCATCTCCGGGTATCTTCCGCTCTCGGGACGTGACAGTTTTTGTGGTATCAGAGCCTAGGGTATTCAATTCCTAGGAAAAACCCAAGTCCAAGGATAGGTTTTAACCCTTTAACCAGTGAGATTGGGTAGAACCAAGGGTTAAAGTTAACATAGAATGCTAGTCTTTAAAATACAAATCACGTATTAATCTAGTTATTATAATTGTAGGATAATGGCTGCCGAACGTGCTCAATGGCGCAACATGCAGCGTACGCTTCAAGGCATGACTCAGGTGCTGCAACAAGTAGCACAAGGAGGTGGACAACGAGCAGGAAGTCTCCATCAGACTTTCAAGAACATGAACCCGCCCAAGTTCACGGGTTCTACTGATCCGGATGACGCTGAACACTGGATTAGGGAAACAGAACGTATCTTCCGTGTCATGCAATGCACGGATCAGGATAAAATTTTGTTAGCTACCTTTCAGCTAGAAAGGGATGCTAGATGCTGGTGGGAATCAATAGAGGCTACTCTAAATCAAGACCAAGTTACATGGGAGGAATTCGTTGAACACTTCAACGCAAAATATTTTTCAGACCGAGTGCAGGAAAAGAAAGCTGCAGAATTTGCTGCACTGAAGCAACGATCCTTGTCAGTGGCCGAGTATGAGGCCCAATTCTCTAGATTGTCTCGGTATGCTAAGCACTTAGTTAGCACCGAGAAGATGAAAGCTAGGAGGTTCCTAAACGGGCTCAGGCCCCAATATATTACCCAACTGGCACCGATGGACATTCAGGTCTATTCGGAGATAGTACGCCGCGCACAACTGTTAGAAGATGCCACAGAACTATCTGATAGGATTCGTGGTAAGGATAAGAAGGAACAAGTTACAGGATCGGGTTCCTTTAAACCCAACTTCAAGAAGAGGCCTAGCAATGGAGGTATTTCCTCGCAAGATCAGAAGTTTAAGAAGACCAAGCCCTTCTCTATCACCACTACCCCATCAAACACAGTGTGCAAACATTGTGACAAGGCAGGCCATAGAGCAGAAGAATGCTGGAGGAAACTAGGAGCATGTCTCCGTTGTGGGAGTCGTGAGCATCGGATTCCCGATTGCCCATTACTTAACGATCAAGCCGATGTCGGGAAACGCCCGGTAACCAAGAATGCGCGTCTTCACGCAATCAAGGAGACCGAACAAGAAGAAGAAGGCGGACTAGTGGAAGGTACATTGAAAGTTTGTTCCAAGAATGCATATGTCTTAATTGATACTGGTGCATCACATTCTATTATTTCTAAGAAGTTCGCTGACCCATTACCCCTAGAACCGGAATGGATGAAATTAGTTTTGTCTACTCCTCTGGGTGACGAGACTGATATTACACATCATTACCAAAACTGTGAAGTATTGGTTCAGGGTAGAAATCTCCCTATTGATCTCATATGTTTAGATCTGAAGGAGTATGATGTCATACTAGGAGCAGATTGGTTATCCAAGTATCAGGCAACGGTTGATTGCCGCAATAGCAAGGTTACATTCAAGGAATTTCCAGAATTAATCTTCACTAGCCCTAAGAGTCGAAGCAAATCCCCTTTTATTTCGGCTCTCCGAGCTAGCAAGCTCATCAGGAAAGGATGTGTATCTTTCCTTGCATTTATCACAGTTAAAGAAGCTAAGGAAACTAAGCTAGAAGACATTCCAGTAGTGCAAGAATTTCCAGACGTATTTCCGGAAGATTTGCCTGATTACCCCCACAAAGAGAAGTGGCCTTCACCATTGACTTAGTCCCTGGTGCTGGTCCAATTTCAAAGGCACCTTATAGAATGTCACCTGCTGAACTCAAGGAGTTAAAGGAGCAATTGATGGAACTCATTAAGAAAGGATTCATTAGACCAAGTACTTCCCCGTGGGGAGCACCTGTACTGTTTGTAAGAAAGAAAGATGGATCCATGAGGCTATGCATCGACTATCGACAGTTGAATCATCTCACTATCAAGAACAAGTATCCACTGCCGAGAATCGATGAATTATTTGACCAAATATCTGGATCCAAGTATTTCTCAAAGATTGATCTCAGGTCGGGATATCATCAGTTAAGGATCAAAGATGATGACATTCATAAGACCGCATTCAGAAGCAGGTATGGCCATTATGAATTCGTTGTTATGCCTTTTGGACTAACAAATGCCCCTGCTGCCTTTATGCAGTTAATGAATAGCATATTCAGGCCTTATTTGGATCAATGCGTGGTGGTCTTTATTGATGATATATTGATTTATTCTAAGACCAAGGAAGAGCATGAGGAGCATTTAAGGATTGCATTACAAATATTGAGGACAAATCAATTATATGCAAAACTCAGCAAGTGTGAATTCTGGCTTGAAGAAGTAACTTTTCTCGGACATGTTATATCAAAGGATGGCTTATCTGTAGATCCATCAAAAGTCGAAGCTGTAAGGAACTGGGAAAGACCGACCAATGCTAGCGAGGTCCGAAGTTTCTTAGGTCTTGCAGGCTATTACAGGCGATTCATCAAAGATTTCTCTAAGATCGCCGTGCCACTTACGAGGTTAACTCGCAAGGAGATCCGTTATGAATGGAGTGAGGAATGTGCAAGAAGCTTCCGAACTCTCAAGGATCATCTTACTACAGCTCCTGTCTTAGCTTTACCAGTAGAAGGAGAGAAATTCGAGGTATACACTGATGCTTCTGGCATTGGCCTCGGATGTGTTCTAATGCAACAAGGAAAGGTTATAGCTTACTCTTCTCGTCAATTGAAGAAGCATGAAGAGAACTACCCCGTCCATGACTTAGAATTGGCCGCGGTAGTATTTGCACTGAAGATATGGAGACATTATCTCTATGGAGTGCAGTTTACTGTATACTCCGATCACAAGAGTCTCAAATATCTTTTCTCACAGAAGGAACTGAACATGAGGCAAAGACGTTGGCTAGAATATCTCAAAGACTTCGACTTCAATATACAATATCATCCCGGAAAGGGTAATCATGTAGCAGATGCCCTTAGTCGAAAGCCAAGAGCCCTGTTAGCCAATTGTATGATTCAAGAATGGAGGTTGCTGGAGCAATTCTCTGAACTCAATATAGGCATGGACACAGACCCTAGATGTGCCACATTATCTCATATAAGCATACAGTCAGACCTATTAACTGAAATACAAGCACTTCAAGATAATGACCCAATGTTAGTAGAGATCAAAGGCAAACTGGAAGGACAATCGGATTTCCAAATAACTTGTGAAGGAAGATTAATATTCAGGAATAGAACTTGCATACCGGATTGTCCCGAGGTAAAGAAGAAGATCTTAGATGAAGCTCATAGATCAAGGTACACGATTCATCCTGGATCTACCAAAATGTATCAAGATGTGAAACGGAATTTTTGGTGGCCCAACATGAAAAGGGAAATAGCGGACCACGTGTCGCGCTGTCTCACGTGCCAACAAGTCAAGGCAGAACACCAAAAGCCTGCTGGAAAACTACATCCCCTAGATATTCCTAAGTGGAAGTGGGAGGATATTGGCATGGATTTCATCATGGGTCTATCTAAATCAAAGGGAGGACATGATGGAATATGGGTTATTATTGATCGATTGACTAAATCAGCGCATTTCTTGCCAATCAAGAGCCGATGGTCAATTGATGTTCTGGCTGCATTGTATATCAAGGAGATAGTCAGATTACATGGTATTCCTGTTTCAATCGTGTCTGACAGAGATCCCCGTTTTACTTCTCATTTTTGGAAGGGACTACAACATTCGTTGGGAACGAGACTTAACTTTAGTACAGCTTTTCACCCTCAAACGGATGGTCAGACCGAGAGAACCAATCAAGTAGTCGAAGATATGCTAAGAGCATGCATTATTGATTTTGGTGGAAACTGGCATGATCACTTGCCTCTGGTCGAATTTGCATACAATAATAGCTACCAGGCAAGTATACAAATGGCACCTTTCGAAGCCTTATATGGAAGGAGTTGCCGATCACCCTTATGCTGGGACGAAGTTGGAGAGAAACAACTGTTAGGTCCAGACATGGTAAGGGATACTACCGAGAAGATACAATTGATCAGAGAAAGACTGCAAGTTGCTCAGTCTAGACAAAAGGCTTATGCTGACACAAGAAGGAGAGATCTTGAATTCCAAGTTGGAGATCATGTATTTCTCAAGATATCGCCTGGACGTGGAATACGGAGATTTGGTGTTAAAGGCAAGCTTACACCAAGATTCATCGGACCTTTTGAGATACTAGAAAGAGTTGGCGAGGTTGCTTATCGCATCGCATTGCCACCTCAACTGTCCGAAGTACATGATGTGTTCCACATATCTATGTTAAAGAAGTATGTGCATGATCCATCACATATTATTGAGCATGGAAATCTAGTAATCCAGAAAGATCTCACATACGAGCAGAAGCCCATAAGAATACTAGATCGAGAAGTACGTACCCTAAGGAATAAGGTTATTCCCATGCTAAAAGTACAATGGAATAAGAATTCAGAACATGAAGCTACATGGGAGACCGAGGAATCTATGAGGAAATGATTTCCAGAGTTATTCTAGAAGGTATGTACTCTACACTCTCTATATAAATATATGCTATGGAATTTGGGGACCAAATTCTTTTTAAGTAGGGGAGGGTGTAGCAACCCTGATAAAATAGAAGGAGATAGATAAATCAAAATAGATTAAAAGATTAAGTAAATAAACGATAAAACGAAAATGGAAAAAAAATTAAACCCTGAGGAAAATAACGCCGCAGATAAAGGCGCTACTTGACAAGAAACGCCCTCACCTAAGGCGTGTTTTTGAGAAAGGACGCCCACATTTCAAGGCGTCAAATCTTAAACAACCAAAATTACATAAAAAGGCAAGTAATTGTAACGCCCTTTGCTTGGACGCGTTTCAACAAGAAACGACGCGTGCCAAGGCGTCAATTTAAATTCGACGCCCTTACCTAGGACGTTAATTCAGTTTCTGTTCCGTTCGAACCAGGAACTTATCCAGGGTAAGTTGATAACTATGAGAAAGAGTTCGAATGTAGTAATAACTCTAATATGGAAGTGTTACTTCCAATCAAACACTCACCCCGTTAGGATTCTAGAAATCCTATAAATACCCTAAACATTCGAACCCTAAAGCTATTTTGGTCGAGGTTCTGCTGCTGTGTAAGTAATTAACAGCTCTTCTTCCCTGCCTCCGGTCACCGTATGAAGAATACTAATGTTCTTCATATCTTTCCTGTAGGTTGCCTACATCAAGAAGAAGCTATTCTAGGTTGAAGTACGTACAGAACTTCAAGCTTCATCTGCATCAACTTCTCTCTTCTCCTGTCATCACTGTTGCTGTTAGAAGTTCAGAGCATCGTTTCCATTAAAACCTTCACGATCCTCTTCCAGATCTTCACAAAGGTAGGTTTTCTCAGGGATTGTAGCCCAAACTAGCATATTAATAATTATAACATCATCCGTTAATACATGCATATAGATTTCATGCGTTTTGATTAGTTTCTAAAGAGTTTTTGAAAGAAACGCCCCTATCAAGGGCGCTAAATTACAAGAAAAGACCATGACTAGGTCGTCAATTTCATATTTGACGCCCTGCACACGGACGTCAATTTCTTTTAATTACTAAATACCATGTTTAAAAATTATATATCAATTCAAACATGATTCTAGATTAATGCATGATCAATCTCTTGAAATCCTGCTATTTTTCTGGTCCTGACCCTATATCATGTTTCCTGAAATTTCATCGTCTCGAAATTTGTAAAATTATGAATTAACGACCTTGTCCAGGTCGTCTTTTATTGAACTGACGCCCCATACCAGGGCGCTTTCTGTAAACTAACGCCCCTGTCCAGGGCGCGTTTTATGAAAATTTCCAGATTTTTAATATTTTGCAAAATTAGAAATATTGAAAGGACGACTTCTACACATGTCGTCAAATTTAATATAAACGCCCCTGATTAAGGCGTTAATTTCATGAAAAACGACTTTACCAAAGTCGCTATTTTCTGCACTACTGATTTTTCCTGATTACTGTTATCCGAGGGTTTCATTATACATACATACATATATATTGGCACTATTACTCCACTCCGTGAGTATAGTCCCATGTTTTCTACGATGATTTATCGCATTACACACTCAATTCTCATTGACATACAAGCTCTCCATTGGACATTCCGTTCCTTTGGACTAGCGAGTTAGTCATAGAGACCTCCGTAAGACTCCTCGCCGCCTTGGATTCCCTCAAGGCCGACTGAGCTGGTTGTACCATAAAAACCCATTACACAATCTTTGCCATGTCCCTCTATAGAAACATGGTAATACCGGCCCTCATGTCATGCCATGGGTATGATATGAGAATTATCTTAATGAACGGGGAAGAATATGCCGTTGTTATGCTGTTCTTGTAAACCCCAATTCTATATCAACATTGTTATGATGTTCTTGTAGACCCCAATTCTATATTAAACTTGATGTTCTTGTGAACCTCAATTCTATATTAAGAATGAGGACGTCTTGCCATTGAGGTGCTATTCATATGGACCTCAATTCTATATAAAAGAGTGTCTCTACTTACTTATCATGGTACCCGAGTTAAGGGAACCAATTCCACCTAGTTTTATCGAAAGTGTGATTGTACCGTTATTATCGCCTATTGGTGTCAAAAGTCATATTTTTGGACTCTAATCTCTCAAAGTTGTCTTACATGACTACAAGCTTGCTTATTGAAATTCCATGATGGCTATACACAAAAATGTGGATGTTAGAAATACATGACTAATGCCTGCGCATATAGGGCCCGATCTGGTCCTGGGAGGAGCACCCGAAAGTACTTGTGCCCATGGGAGTTGATTGATCACGGTATTGGCATTATACCGAAGTGCATGACTAGCTTGATTGAACATTCCACAAATCTTGTACTTGACTTGATATTACATGACTTGCGTGGCCCGAAAAAAGGGTAATTACTTGCGTGCTTGAACGTGATAGCCAAATTTCATCTTGACATGATAAAGTACTTGCTTGAATATCTTGAGGTCATTTGATATAAGTTCTTGAAAGTTCATGACTAGTTCTTCCTGTTATCTTATTGTTATATCCTCTTTCTATCTTGTCGTTTTATGCGAGCATGCATAGCTATAGTGCATTCATGAAAGATGGAACTACTTAAACCCATTGCTAGTTTCTGAGATATAATTTCCTACTGAGCGTTCGCTCACTCCGTGTTTCCCTTACTTTTCAGGTAAGTCCGACGATGAGGGAAGTCAATCGGATGGGGAGAATCAAGAGTGAAAGAGCTAGAGCTTTTCCAAGTGTCATCTAGTCTTTTATATATTTCTTGAGTCAAATGTGTACTTTTCTTTTTTTGAATAGAGTATTGGGTTTGTAATAGACTATTTATTATGAAGAAATAAATGGATTGGGTTATCTTTACTTTTGCGCATCTGTGTCTTTGTGTCGAATACACTACTACTCTGATTGACATGATTGATATAAACTCGTCACGCATCTCCAGGTATCTTCCGCTCTCGGGGCGTGACATAACGTGCACTGACCTTAACAATGAACAAACTGAGACATGCACAGACCTTGTGTGCAAACATGCACTGACTTACAACAGCCCCTAAGACCAGACGCTCATTTAATATATCATGCAAACACAGTGTGACTTATAGTGTTTGCTATCATCAAAACCATAGGGGCACAACATATCTCACTACCCTCCCCTTCAAGCTAGAAAGATCAGGACCGAGGAGGATGAACGGGCACTCCGGAGCGCTTTGACCATGTGGGAGATCAGCTGGGTCCGCTCCTTGCAAGGAGTAGTGAAAGAGAATGACGAGGAATACCATGGTTATGTGAGGGAATTACGCAAGATCCGGCCCCGCGCGGATATGAATTTGAATGTATTTTAAATTTTTATTGAATGAATGATGTATTATGAGTTTGAATGAATGAATAAGAGTTTTCGTTAAAAAGATGTGCAATGGACTCATAACTTTGGCCTGATAGACAAAAGGGACAGAGTTCTCTATTTTAGAAACGATGCATTAAAGGACTACTAGAGACTCTTAACGGTCTAGCGATAGACCGCAAGGGAGAGGACTCAGGAAAACTCTGAGTTTTTGACTCTCGGGTGACTCTTGCGGTCACCTACTGGACCGCTAGAATGGCGATAACGGTCTAGCAATAGACAGTCACCTTGAAGGAACAGGGAAACCTGAGTTTCGATTCTCGGGTGAAGAAAACGGTCCACGAAATGACCGCTGGAGGAGTTTAAGCGGTCCATTAGTAGACCGCAAGGGAAGGAAGATAGAGAAACTGCGAGCTTCAAATCCTGACAATGGGACCTGCGTCTGCACACACTTAAAACAAGAAACAAGTTAGATCTGTTCTTAAGCTAAACCCCTTGCCTGCAGCAAGTTAGAGAGTGACCAATTCTTGATATTTGGTCAAGGGGTGGAGCCTTATTAAATAGACAAAATAAAAATATGAATGCAAATACATGCTATACAAGGATGATGGTATTTTCAAGTTTTAAAAATATTTGATTTTGTGGATTTTGAAATATCTAACTTTTTTAAATTTTAGAATTTGAAATATTTGATTTTTTTAGATTTTGATAAATATTTGATTTTTTTGAGATTTTAAAATATTTAATTTTTGGGGATTTTAAAATATTTAATTTTTTTGGATTTTAAAATTTTTGATTTTTTTGATTTTGAACAGCCAATTCCGTCCCAACAACGAGAGCTATCCCTATCTCACTAAGAATCACCTAAGATCGGCGTGCTTAAGAAAGTGACAAACTCTGGCCAGGGCCAACCTATGTGACGGTGCTTCTACCGAGGCCATACCTAGGGCATAGTTTTAGTCCTAAAAGTAAAAGAACTTTGGGAGGTAAGCTTAGGCCAGGTATAGAGATTTTCGGGCTTGAATCCTTCTCGTGACAACCCTTTCAGAGAGTCAATTTGTTGCGCCGAGACTTTGCATCCGCCATCGAACCTTTATCCACCCTAGGCATGCATACGACCGGGCTCATAACATCTCGCAGGGAAACTGTACTACCACTCTTGTCATTCCTAGTTTCATACTTGATGGGGCATCAAAGGCGATTTCCATACACGGGTGAAGTGTATTTGTGAGTTATGGCTTGTATGAGATTGTAATTGTGTATTTTCTTTCTTTTGGGCTCCTTGTAAGGCTTATATCAAGCCAATGGGCCATTTGTTATGTCAAGTCCAAGGTTAGATTGCCATTAGTAGAGTCCATTAGAAAGCCTAGTTCATATTGGACCAAGTGCCACCCTTATGGACCATATTAGTCATTTAAGGCCCAATTGGGCCACTCCCTGTCATGGGCCACCAAGACTTGGAAGGCCCAAGTCTAGACTTGAGTTAATGGGTTGGGTTGGCTGCCCTTGGACCAGCCTAGGCCCAAGAGAGGCCCATGAAGGGGGCGCCCCCTCTTTTGGCCTTATTAGGCTTGTTAGGTGGTGTTTGAATGGATCTAGTCCAAGGTTGAATAAGTATGGTCAAATTAGATTAAACTAATGTATTAAATGTGTGATTCACATTGTATCCCAGCCCTTCAATCCAAACCCCTAGATCCAAGGGTTGAGGGTGAGTTTGGTTGGCATCCTATATAAGGTTGTATTTTTCATATTGAAGGAATTAATGAATGGAAAAAAGGCATTTGCCCCAAGTGAAGCTTGCGCCCCTCCCCTCTCTCTCCCTGGTTCCTCCACCCCCTCTCCCCTTTCTAGAGTGTAATCCCTTCCCCCTTGAACCCCTCCAGCATCTGAAGCAACTCCGGTGATCGCCGACGCGTCGTTGCCAACGGTTTCGGTGTTCTGTCCACTCAGGATAGATCCTTCTTCTATGAATTCCTGCTATCACTCCCTTCATCTTCTGAAGCTCAAAATTTCAGGGTTGGTTCCCCTCTAGAACTCTTATCCCCACAAAAAAAAATCACATCAAAATTCATCCTTTAGCTATTTTTTGATTTTCGTCCAAGTCCAAGTTCCAGATCTGTCCTGGTTCTGTTTACTGTTCATCAGCTCTGAGTTTACCCCATTCGAACCACTTTTTGATTTTTTTTGGGTCAGCCAAATTTATTGGGAGTTCTGTCCACATCCCTCTACCACCAGGAATTTTCTTAATTTTTGGTTCACCTTCCAAGTATTTTACAAAAACCGTCCAAGTTCCCAAGAACAGTCTACCCACAGTTTCCCAGATCCGACCCAGGTCTAGTTAACAAATCCCATAAAATCCATTTCTTCTCCAATCAAAAAACCAAAAATAGTCCCGGATTCCTCTCTCAGAGACCTTCAACTTTGCTGAAGAAATCATTTCCAGATTCGGAGGTCTTCTCCCCGGTAAACGTCGATCTTCAGAGAAGTCAGAACCTGCCCCTGCAGTTCTGGCCAGATTCCAGCAAGCTTGTAAAATATATGATCAGAAATACAGATCTGATTATTTTTTTTGAAGACCTCTACGTCGAAGTATTCTGAGTCAGCTTTCCAACGGCGCTAATCGCGTCGCATTCCGACTACGGGGATGAT
This sequence comes from Amorphophallus konjac, assembly GCA_022559845.1. Taxonomy (NCBI): domain Eukaryota; kingdom Viridiplantae; phylum Streptophyta; class Magnoliopsida; order Alismatales; family Araceae; genus Amorphophallus; species Amorphophallus konjac. The sequence continues at coordinate 68,332 of JAHNEJ010002482.1, forward strand.
CGCAGCAGCAGTTTTCTCCGAGTCGCGCGCCTGCAAACAGAACTTTCAGGTTCGTGGCCGAGTTCCCAGCGAGCGTCGTCCGAGGGCCGCCCGGCGTCCGGCGGTCGTTCCAGCAGCTCGCCATCCCAGGGGAACGCTTTCCAGGTGTCTCCACAACAGAGGAGTCATCAGGCCCCACACGACCCCTCCGGTCAATACGTGGGCCCCCCCACTAACACGAGTACGCGTGAAGCCGAAGCATCGTCCGGAACCGCCCGTCAACCCGAAACTGGTCCTCCCGGGCCCACTTGTGTCGCCCTTTACCTCCCTGCGTGGAGTGGGCTTAATTGCATTGCTGTAACCATAATGTATTAAGTTCCCGGGGGTACGAGTTCCGGCCGGGTCCCATCTTCGCCACGCCGAGAGCGTGGAGGTATCGCCTTCACCCTTACACTTGGCATTAGCTTAATTCTTTATATGCTTTATATGCCGCTGCTAGAGAGCATGTGTAGGGATACCTAGCTCGCCTTCAATTTATAATATCACTGCTGCGAGAGAGAGCGAAGCCGTCCCGTGACCCGATCCGGGCACAAGTGAGAGCCGACCACCCTAGCTCACAGCCGGTTTCTCAACCGCGCACATCCGACGCTTCCCTCGTTAAGGGACGATCGCGAGCTTGTCGTGTCCGTGGTCCCGTCCCGCATCAATTTGGTATCAGAGCGAGTTTGAGTCTAGGGTGTCAAAAAGAAAAAAAAAAGAAAAAAGAGTGTCATTTACATCGAGTCATTAGTCGGTTTAAGTCGAGTCTAGGATCATCATATTTTCAAAACAACAAAAAGAGTCGTTTTTGGGTCGCATACATCCCTTTACTCGGTATATCAAAATGTGTTGTCCGAACGTTAGGCTACGCCTATCGGGAAGGCCGCACATTTGCGCGAGTGATCTTCGGATCGATTGCCTCCGCCACGTATCGAGTTTTGGTTAAGTCTAGGCGCATCATTTGCATTAGTGTGTTTTGCTTTAGTCGGCGTCTTCTAGTCGGTGTGTTTGGATGCCCACTTGTCGGGGTACTCAGTACTCACCCCCACCACCACCACCTATGGCCAACCCACGGGATACCTCGGGAGACTTCCACTCCCTACAAGAGGCGATGATGGCCATTATGGCTAGGTTGGACCAATCCGATGCTAACTTTCGGACCTTCTCCGAGAATATGGATGGTCGCCTTAGGGCCATGGAGGGACGCATGGAGACCTCCGATAGGTCGGTCCAAGACCTCGTTGGGCAGTTAGATAGGATGTCACACGGGGACCCTCTTGGGACAGCCCAAGGTCCACCCGCACCTCCTCCCGCGGTGGCCCAAGTCCAACCCGCTCCCATGGCCCAAGTCCAGGCCGCTCCCGCGGCCCAAAACCAGCCACCACTGGTTCCTCCACCCGCCCCTCCTCGGGTTCCCTAACTACCGCACCGTGACCTTGGTCTCGAGGACTATGGGTCCGACAATGCCTACGAGGGGTATGGTCAACGCCGTCGTGGTTTTCAGCCACAACGAGATGAGGATGATGATCGGGTCCTTAAGACCGTGCGAGCGGATCCTCCCGCTTTTTACGGGTCTTTGGATCCGAAAGTCTACCTAGATTGGGAGTTTGGCATGGACCGTTATTTTGAATGGTATGATATGTCAGAGCGTCGAAGGGTCCGATTTGCCACCATGAAACTTATGGGGCAGGCACAAACTTATTGGAAGAATGTGGAGAGCCTGCTACTTCAACGGCTAGAACCCCCGATCGACACATGGGCCGAGATGAAGAATAAACTTCGGCAAAAGTACCTTCCTCCCACATACCGCCAGCGACTCATCGATAGATGGCAAAGTCTTAGCCAGGGAGACCGGTCCGTCTCCGAATACATCGCGGAGTTTGATGAGTACTTTCTACGATGTGGTGTCATGGAGGAGAGTACCATGCCCGTGTCCCGCTTTCGACGTGGTTTGCGGCCACACTACCAGTATGAGCTTTTCCGCCGCAATGCCAAGACGTTGGAAGAGGCGTACCAGGTTGCTCTCGAGATGGAGCAATTTGAGGGAGAGTTCGAGTCTAGCCATCGGTTGGGCCCCACCCCTCTCCGTAGTACCGAGCCCCGTCCATCTATAGGCCCACATCAGCGGCCTCCCATGGCTCGACCTCAGGAGCCCACCCGTCAGGAGCACTTCGCTCCACGGCCTCGCCCTCCTCCACCCAGGGATCTATTTCTATCCCAACCACCGGCACCCTTTGCCCGTCCCCCAGCTCCTATAGCCCGTCCTCTGGCACCGGCACCTCCTCCACTCTTGTCCAAGGCACCTACACCTCCCCCATTGTTGCCTACACCCCCTACCCGGCGGGATGATAAGGGTAAGGCCTCTCTTATCGGGGAGAGTAGTCGATCGCGAATACAGTGTTTCCACTGTCACGGGTATGGCCACATTGCTAGTGAGTGTCCCGCTCGCACCACCCTAGCCTTAGGTGTTGGCGGATCCGCACCTCCCGAGCTTGAGCATGTCGATTACGAGGCCGATGAGGCACTGGCCGATGAATACTATGCCATGGGGGAAGAGCTGGGCGACCCTTCGGCCGCCCAGGATGTCGCCACCTAGTGGGGTTGATGCTACCACCTTAGTCTAGAGTCGTGCATGAGTCGGTGTGTTTTCTTTATGTGGTTTGTTTGTGTGATGATTTTGAGTCGATTGTTTGCGTGGTTTGCATTCGTGTGTCTGTGCATGGTGAGTCTGCATGTGTCTTGTGCAAGCTCGTTGTCGGTCTCTTACGAGTAAGAGGCGAGTGGACCCACTTGATGAGTTTGGGATCGGTTTTACTTCTATATCCGGATCAGTCACCTATAGGGACTCAGCGGTGATTCCTAGTGAGTCTTCGAGCTGTCTCCTTCCTTTTGAGAGTGCCCCTTCGGAGTGACCACCTTTAGCCATAGCAGTACGCATATCGAGTATATATGGAATGAGCAGGTGCCGATCACTTGGAGTGGAGCATACCCGCGCTACTTAGCACGGTGACGGATCCGCCGGAGGACCGGAGCAGCCATACCCCTACTCGACGGGGTCGAGTTCCTCCCACCCGGGGAGAATTGATGGGGCATCAAAGGTGATTTCCATACACGGGTGAAGTGTATTTGTGAGTTATGGCTTGTATGAGATTGTAATTGTGTATTTTCTTTCTTTTGGGCTCCTTGTAAGGCTTATATCAAGCCAATGGGCCATTTGTTATGTCAAGTCCAAGGTTAGATTGCCATTAGTAGAGTTCATTAGAAAGCCTAGTTCATATTGGACCAAGTGCCACCCTTATGGACCATATTAGTCATTTAAGGCCCAATTGGGCCACTCCCTCTCATGGGCCACCAAGACTTGGAAGGCCCAAGTCTAGACTTGAGTTAATGGGTTGGGTTGGCTGCCCTTGGACCAGCCTAGGCCCAAGAGAGGCCCATGAAGGGGGCGCCCCCTCTTTTGGCCTTATTAGGCTTGTTAGGTGGTGTTTGAATGGATCTAGTCCAAGGTTGAATAAGTATGGTCAAATTAGATTAAACTAATGTATTAAATGTGTGATTCACATTGTATCCCAGCCCTTCAATCCAAACCCTAGATCCAAGGGTTGAGGGTGAGTTTGGTTGGCATCCTATATAAGGTTGTATTTTTCATATTGAAGGAATTAATGAATGGAAAAAAGGCATTTGCCCCAAGTGAAGCTTGCGCCCCTCCCCTCTCTCTCCCTGGTTCCTCCACCCCCTCTCCCCTTTCTAGAGTGTAATCCCTTCCCCCTTGATCCCCTCCAGCATCTGAAGCAACTCCGGTGATCGCCGCCGCCATCGTCTCGCCGCCGACGCGTCGTTGCCAACGGTTTCGGTGTTCTATCCACTCAGGACAGATCCTTCTTCTCCGAATTCCTACTATCACTCCCTTCGTCTTCTGAACCTCAAAATTTCAGGGTTGGTTCCCCTCTAGAACCCTTATCCCCACAAAAAAAAGCACGTCAAAATTCATCCTTTAGCTATTTTTTGATTTTCGTCCAAGTCCAAGTTCCAGATCTGTCCTGGTTCTGTTTACTGTTCATCAGCTCTGAGTTTACCCCATTCGAACCACTTTTTGATTTTTCTTGGGTCGTCCAAATTTATTGGGAGTTCTGTCCACATCCCTCTACCACCAGGAATTTTCGTAATTTTTGGTTCACCCTCCAAGTATTTTACAAAAACCGTCCAAGTTCCCAAGAACAGTCTACCCACAGTTTCCCAGATCCAACCCAGGTCTAGTTAACAAATCCCATAAAATCCATTTCTTCTCCAATCAAAAAACCAAAAATATTCCCGGATTCCTCTCTCAGAGACCTTCAACTTTGCTGAAGAAATCATTTCCAGATTCGGAGGTCTTCTCCCCGGTCAACGTCGATCTTCAGAAAAGTTAGAACCTGCCCCTACAGTTCTGGCCAGATTCCAGAAAGCTTGTAAAATACATGATCAGAAATACAGATCTGATTATTTTTTTTGAAGACCCCTACGTCGAAGTATTCTGAGTCAGCTTTCCAACGGCGCTAATCTCGTCACATTCTGACAACGGGGATGATCGCAGCAGCAGTTTTCTCCGAGTCGCGCGCCTGCAAACAGAACTTTCAGGTTCGTGGCCGAGTTCCCAGCGAGCGTCGTCCGAGGGCCGCCCGGCGTCCGGCGGTCGTTCCAGCAGCTCGCCATCCCAGGGGAACACTTTCCAGGTGTCTCCACAACAGAGAAGTCATCAGGCCCCATACGACCCCTCCGGTCAATACGTGGGCCCCCCCACTAACACGAGTACGCGTGAAGCCGAAGCATCGTCCGGAACCGCCCGTCAACCCGAAACTGGTCCTCCCGGGCCCACTTGTGTCGCCCTTTACCTCCCTGCGTGGAGTGGGCTTAATTGCATTGCTGTAACCATAATGTATTAAGTTCCCGGGGGTACGAGTTCCGGCCGGGTCCCATCTTCGCCACGCCGAGAGCGTGGAGGTATCGCCTTCACCCTTACACTTGGCATTAGCTTAATTCTTTATATGCTTTATATGCCGCTGCTAGAGAGCATGTGTAGGGATACCTAGCTCGCCTTCAATTTATAATATCACTGCTGCGAGAGAGAGCGAAGCCGTCCCGTGACCCGATCCGGGCACAAGTGAGAGCCGACCACCCTAGCTCACAGCCGGTTTCTCAACCGCGCACATCCGACGCTTCCCTCGTTAAGGGAGGATCGCGAGCTTGTCGTGTCCGTGGTCCCATCCCGCATCAATACTCTTAGAGCCTTTGTCTTTTGAACTTTTGAGCTTTTATTTTTCTTTGATTTTCTTCTATTTTTTTTGACGTTTACGATTCACTTTCTCTCGTGGAATCAGGTCATAACGGACTGCCCCTATTTGAGACTTCCTCTCGTCAGGGTGTCTAGATCGGTCATCGCCCCCTTATTTGCCTCTTGCCCCTAGATTCAGTAGAGGAGGGAAACGGACAGGGACTTTGACTTCCCTCAAGCATGACCAAGGGAGAAACGGTGTTAACACAAAATTGGGAAACCCGACCAGGGATGTCGTGAAGTGTGTGAATTGCCAATCTCGGAATCCTTCTTCATGATCGAGGAAGAGACACCTTGCTACCGAGCCTTCATTAGCTTGACTCTAAGGGAAAAAATGCTTAAGATACAACCCATTCTAGGTGTGAGACAGCTCCTCACCTTCTGCATTGACTAGACGATATGCGTTCCCTAGATAAGCCTCTTTAACGACGAACAACCCTTCCCAATTATGTTGCAATTTGGACCTAGGACCTCCGGACCTAATAAATTTACGTTTCAAAACCATATCACCTACTTGAAATTTGCACTCAATTACCTTCTTTTGAAAATAACGTGAAACTCTCTTTTGATAAATAGACACATGATCGGCCGCATTCATCCTCTTCTCATCCAAGAGTTCCAACTGGACGAGCAACGCCTCTCGACGTTCATCAAGATTAAGTTCCTTATCGAGATGTACCCTAAGAGAAGGGATCAAGATCTCATATGGGAGCACCGTCTCCATCCCGTAAGTGAGGGCATATGGGGTTTGCCCTGTAGGAGTACGGACGGAGGTGCGGTAAGCCCATAGAGTTTCCACTAATCGCTCGGGCCAATCAGAGAATTTATGAGATTCGCATGTTTTCTTTATGATTTTAAGAAGGGTCTTGTTGGTGGCCTCAGCTTGACCGTTGCCTTGTGGGTAATATGGAGACAAATGATGCAATGCAATATTGAACTTCTTACAAAGATCCTGGAGCTCTTGAGAAATGAACTGGGGTCCATTATCGGTGACGATGCTGCTTGGCACTCCGAACCGCGAGATGATATTCTTCAAGATGAAGCAACACACCGTGGTAGCTTTGATCTCCGCGTACGCCTCTACTTCAGCCCACTTGGTAAAGTACTCTGTGACGGTGAGGATAAAGGATTTCTACTTGGTCTGAGAGTTGGGATCACCAAGCGGGCCAACAATGTCGAAAGCCCACATAAAGAATGGCCAAGGAGCTAAGAGAGGATGAAGAGATGAAGCAGGAGCATGGATTTTGTCAGCATGGAGTTGGCATTTAAGACACCTCCGAACATAGAGGGAGCAATCTTCCTCTAGAGTGGACCAATAGTAACATTGCCTAAGGATCTTCTTTGCTAAAGCTTGGCCATTGACATGACCTCCACACTCACTTGAATGGGCTATTTCGGCCACCTTCCAAGCTTCATCATCATTGAGACATCTCATGAGCATCCCATTAAGAGCGCGCATGTATAATTCCCTAGTAATGATAGTGTATTTCGAGGTGGCTCTTCTAATAGCCTTACGATGTTCGACATTTGCCCCTTTTGAGAATGATCCATCCCTGCAATACAACTCAATTTCATGATACCATGGCAATTCTTCTTCCTCCAAGATCTCTTCTAGCTCTGTTAAAGACACTTCCTTCAAATCTTCCTTTTCAGCCTTCGCCTCTACAGTTTTCCTAGGGTTGTTGTACCAAGGATCCTGAAGAGAAGGTGCGTCCAATCTCTGAACGACGATGGTCTCAGAACTTTGACTGAGAGGGAAGGATAAGAAGGATGCGAGCGATGCTAGCGCATCAGCGAGAATATTCTGAGATCGAGGAGTATGGATGTAGATCAGTTTACTAAGGGTGTCAAGATTCACTAAGGGTGCTACTCGCCTTGATAAGCTAGGCATGCCTACATTCGGTTGATGTAATTGTAATCATTACTTTATATTAATAAAATTCACCTACTAGTTCTGGGATAGTGGAGTGGCTTTCTCCTTACCTCTGGTAAGGGGTGCACTCTCCTTTCTCACACTAGGAGTGGTTTTCCAAAAAAAAAGATGTTGATCAGTTTATAAAATTGCCTAGCCAAGAGAGTGACCAAATCCTGATATGGCTTGAGTTTCGGGTCACGGGTGCGGTAAGTGGACAGAACTTGCCACAAAACGAGCTGAGAGTCTCCTATGACGTTCAAGTAACGCGCACCCAAGAGGTAGGCGTGCTTCAATCCAGCCAAGAGAGCTTCATACTCAGCCATGCTATTGGTAGCAGGAAAACGGAGCTGATAAGCGAAGGGAATCGTCACCCCTTCCGGAGTGAGGAGAATAGCACCTATCCCTCGGTCTTGGGAATTGAGGGCACCGTCGAAGTGCAGAGACAAAAAGGGATGATGAGTAAGAACAGAGAGATGTTCATCAGGGAAATCGTCCTGAATAGAGTCAGTGCAGGGAATAGGAAGATGAGCGAGATGCTCAGTGATGGTGTATCCTTTGATTGCCTTCTGAATGACAAATGTGATATCAAACTAAGAGAGGAAGCTCTGCCAACAAGCTAACCTACTAGAAAGAACATGCTTTTCTAAGAGATAGTGGATCGGGTCCATTCTAGAGATTAACCTAACCGGGTGGGCTAGAAAGTAATGCTTCAGCTTCTGAGCTACCCAAACTAAGGCGGCGCATGTTTTCTCCATGGTAGTGTACTTGGCCTCCGCGGGGTTAAATAACCTGGAAAGGTAATACGTTGCCCACTCTTTGCCTTCATCATCTACTTGTGCTAGGACAGCTCCTAGGGAGTCCTCAATGACAGAAATGTATAGGATCAGGGGTTTCCCAGGGACAGGAGGTTGCAAAACCGGGGGATTGGATAGATAAACCTTTAAATCTTCATAGGCCTTTTGACAGTCTTCATTCCATTCAAACTTGACCGCCGCCTTTAGCAATTCGTAAAATGGGCAACACCTCTGAGAATGCTGGGATATAAATCTCCTAATGAATTACAAACGCCCAATCAATCCTCGAAGTTCCGTGATATTCTTAGGCGGAGGCATTATTGAGTGGTGATAGGCAGATCTAGAAGGGAGGTGAGACGGATATTAGTTAATAGCTAAGAAGCTAGATACACACATGATATCTGGAATCGGTCCTATCAAGCTTCTATCGTTGGAACAAGAGACAAATCAAACCACACGACAAGATCTTTAAGGTGGTTCAGTCTCAATCTAGAGACTTACGTCCACCCCTCACATAATACAGTGAGGCTTCACTGGTGCCAACACACACCCACTGATTCACAGCTTCTTACAGAGAGAAGCTGTCACGTCCCGAACCGATAACAGCAAAACGTGTCATTTGCTCAGAACGTGGCAGTTAAATAGTCATGAATAATCAAAAGCAGTCGCATAAGACCAAATAATTTGGAGCAATAATAAAATTTTATTTCAAATATAAGTCTCTTACAATTAAAATTTCCAAAATTTGAAGACTCAACTATATCACAATGAAAAGAAAAGGAGATGACGTTCTAACAAACTTAGACAAGATAACTAAATAAGAGACACCATGCTAGACACAAGAAAGATAAAAGACTCGGGTTCACTAATTTCCAGAGCTCGCTTGAACAATTGGCCCTCACAAGTGAGTCTCGGTCTCGCTAGCCACCTGATTACCTGAAAAATGTTAGAATAAAACTAGGTGAGCGAACGCTCAGTATGAATTATATCTCAAGAACAAGCAAAGATTTAAGTAATTACACTTTTCATGAGATGCAAATGAGGCTATGCATGTTCGTAGCAATAAACGAGCAAGTGAAACAAAACTAGCAACAATTTGATAGTTTCATGTAAAAACTTTCAAGCAAGAGATATCCAAGAGAGAATTATAGAATATTAGCTATTTACAAGCAAGTACTTGCCCATTCTGGGCCACGCTAGTCAAGTCACGCAAGTCAAGTCACGCACGCAAGTAATGTCAAGTAGAGAGAGAGTGTGTGGAATGCCAATAGATCAAACTAGTCATGCCCTTCGGTGCAATGCCAGACACCGTGATCAATATAACTCCTATGGACACAAGTACTTACGGGTGCTCCTCCCAAGACCAGATCGGACCCTATATGTATAGCATTAAAGATAGATCTAGACATCCACGATAGTTCATAGCCAATAAGGAGTTTCCAAAACAAGCTTTAATAAAATGATAATGTAAGATTTTCATGGAATTCAAGGGCAAGGCCCTTGAGTAAGGACAGACTTGCGATAAAATCAACGTGAAGCATAAAAACCATGACATGTCGATAAACTGGGTGGAATTGGCACCTAGATATGTTGCCATGAATAATATGAATAGATGACTAACAAGATAGTCCCCAATTCAATGGACGTGAAGCAAGTTGAAGAATTGGCACATAACCATAGGATACCGAATTCAATATATCACCTAGTGGAATGATCACTCATTCCACCGGCTAAGAGAATTCTCTCATGGGCTTAGAATAGCATCATGAAAGGGTCGGGTTACCACGTTTCTCCAGAGTGACGTGGCATTAAAATGGGTACAAGGTGTTTAAGGTACAACCAGCTCAGTCGGCCTTGAGGGAATCCAAGGCTACGAGGAGACATACGGAGGTCCTACTGACTAACTCGCCAGTCCGAAGGAACGTAATGTCCAACGGAGGGCTCGTATGTCACCAAGAATTGAGGTATATACGTGAACCAATCATGAAACAGAGACTCCATCTACGGACGTGAGATGAGAGTGCCAGATGACCCACGGTATGGGTCAAAATCGGAAGAAAAACTGTAAGAACATGAATGCATTAATTAAAGAATTTACGTCCATTAAGAGAGACGCGAATTCCAAAATTAACAATAACTATATAAACTTATGTTAATTGACGTCCGTGGGTGGCATCATTTATTAATTATCGTCCACTTGGAAGGACATTAATTATATGATTTTTAACTTAATTTATCTCACAAGAATTCACGACAATATCTATTTAATTGAATAATTTGAAGATATACATTCAAGGACACATTTATTTATATATATAAATTTAGAGAAATAGAATATATGATAATTAGGAGAAAAATATGAGATTATCAGATATATAATTTTTATAATTGTATGTTATATAATGTAATAGATAAAACATCCCTACGTACATGCCTTATCAAAAAATGATTGTAGACGTAGCGATGATAACATTTGTCTACTTTGTCTGACTGTGTTTAATGATTGTAGAGCCTTCTGTTGTATATACATAGATGATATTCTAGTCTTTTCTACATCCCTAGAAGAACATAGAAAACATTTAGAAATAGGACAGATTATATCTCAACCTCATATAACTACAAAAATCTTAGCATTCCCTGATAAGCTAGAAGAACGAAAACAGTTACAGCAATTTTTAGGATTAGTCAACTATGCTAGACCCTTCATAAAAAACCTTAGCACCTTAGTCCAACCACTCTATAACAAACTAAGAAAATCAGGACAAAAATATTTTAACCAAGAAGATGTAAAACTCATACAACAAATCAAAGCTATAGCTAGGAATCTTCCTCCTTTAGCCTTACCACGTACTGACACCCCCAAAATCATAGAAACTGATAGTTCACAACATGGATGGGGAGCAGCATTGTTACAAATTATAAATACTCAAGAACAATTGTGTAGATACGCTTCTGGCAAATATAAAATAGTCATTCATAATAGCACAGATGCTGAAATAGAAGGAATCATAGAAGCAGTCAATAAATTTAGGATATATCTTGACAGAACTTTCACTATACGCACAGATTGCAATAACATAGTCTCTCATGCTAACTCAACTAAAACAAATAGACTGGCTGAAAGACGCTGGTTAAAGTTTACAGATTTTCTAACAGGCAATGGTTATAGGCCAACATTTACCCATATCAAAGGACAGAATAATGACTTAGCAGATTTGTTATCCAGATTAATAGAACCACCTCTCAATGAACCACCACCTGAACCACCACCTAGGTTACAACCAATCAGAATCCACCTCTCCAATAGAGAAATCCACTTAAATATAACTCCTGCTCATTATAAATGGTTTACAGTTTCTGCACCATGTAATTTCATTTCTTTTAGTGCTAACTTTTATCCTGCAGCTAGAAATCCTATACATAATAGATTTAGTATACAGTTTTGGCTTCTTTCTGACACAGAATCTTTAGAATTTGGCATATTTCAATATAACGAGCATCTAACATATTTTTGTTACAGGGAACAGTTGAATCTGACGCATCAGTTTTATAGTCAAGGTAGAATGAATAACAAATTTCATTGGTTTAGACCTATACCGTTAGTTCAGCCTCGCCAAAATATTAGAGTCTTCCAAAGGATAAATAACTGTGTCCAAGTAGATATAGACGATGAGCCACTATGTAGTACTAAAGATCCCTTCATAGCCATCTCTGTGTCCAAGTAGATATAGACGATGAGCCACTATGTAGTACTAAAGATCCCTTCATAGCCATCTCTATTAAAATAGGAGTAGAGATATTAAGTAGAACTAGAAGATTCTTCATAGACAATTCTTATCCAGCCTTAGACGATATCCTAGCCATTAACTCTCTAGGTAGGATACAACTTAGAAAAAATCATGATAACATTATATTTCTTAACTATAGTTTGATCATTGATGCAGGTGATGGCTCTCATGCAGAATCAGAAAGAGTTCAATTGTTCTGAGCGGTCTCACCTTAGTGAAGAACAGAAGTATATTATAGATGATATCTTTTATTATAACTGGACTAATACTAAAACTATGCGTAGTAGCCTTATCAGGCAGCTTCATAAGCTTAGTGTATTGTTACATAACATGAATAAGAATAGGGATGCATTAGAATTAAAGGTACAGCATTTAGAAGATGAGATTAGTTCTCTCATCCATCATCTTAGCAATTTAAAGGAACTGCACAACCAGCATTTAGAATCTAAAGGCCCATTGCATATTATATTATAGGATTTCACCCCAAAGAACCTTGCATTTAACAGGTTCCTTATAGATAAATACCATGCATACATGTCCTCCATACTGCCTGTAGATATAAAGGAACATATAGAAGATTTAGTTAAAGGTTCTGAGGCAGTCTCCTTCTTCAACATCCAGCATGAATTGCATGATGCATTTGATAGCCACCCTGAGATCGTTGAGATCGACGGGATGTATAAAATAAATATAGATACTACTAATAAAAATAATATTGTTTATGAGAAGAATTGGACTATTTCAACACTCCTCCAAGGCGGACTCATTCATACACTGTTCATCTTGGCTGAAGAAATGCACCAGCTGCAGTATTTTCCAGACAAGCTAAACATATTAATTCAGCAGCACATCAGGGTCGTTCTTGGTGGTATGACACTACAGATTATTTCAACACCACCAGAATGGATCGAGTATGAAGACCAATGGAACCACAATACCTGGCGCCATATTCAACAATCATGATTGATCTCGGAAAACATAACGACTGCGAATGGATTGGCACTAGACACCAACTTTCAACTGAAGTAACCAAGTCAAGCCTGATCCAGACCAAAATATCGGCAATGCGACGAATTGAAGACGTGGCCCATAGGAGCGACATGAAAATGCTCTGCCAAACAACTTCATATGAAGCTTATGGACACACGCGTTATAGATCTATTAAGCCCGTAAGACTGATCCATACTTCCTGTGAAGTCGATAGAGAATTCAATTGGATGCATTTATGATAGCAACCTCTCCTCGGCGGAGCCAGTACCAATTTCTTCATCAAATAACAACAGGAGAAGTCTACTGTTCTAGAGCATACTATTCTTGATAAGCTTCTCTTGCTTCTCCAATAAGGAAGGCACACCAGACGGCATCTTTCCTCCTGCTGCCTTCCATGTAGCGCTCTTTGTAGAGGGAACCCTGCGTGGCAACCCTATAAAGTTAAGTCCAGGGAGTCGAGTCATAGAGTCGTGACGGTGCTTCAGATACAGGTGTTGAGCCTCGGGGAGTCGTAGCTTTTTGACGGAGACCAATGTCCCTCTCTCTCTCTCTCCACTAAAGTCTTTTGTCCTTTAGTCTTTTCGATAATGGCTAGCGTGAGTGGCTACTCCACTTTACCTTTCTAGCCTTATCACCTTTAGTCTTTTTAATAATGGCTAGTGTGAGTGGCTACTCCACTTTACCTTTCTAGCCTTATCACTTACTTTCTAGCCCTTCTTTTCGTATGTGGCTATAAGGTAGCTTACTTTAATAGACCACTTTCCCTTAGTGGCTATAGTAGCTTCCTTTTTAGCCTGCTTTTACTTTCTAGCCTTCCTTATAAGCTTTGTCTTCTTGTTGGCTTCCTTCCTTGAGAAGCCACCCTCCTTGGCCTATAAATAAACCCCAAGGGATCCATTCTTGGAACACGGAGAAATCGAGAGCACCTAAGCTCAAGAGCCCAAGGCATTCCCTTGCCTTCCAAGCTCTCCACCCTTCTTCCTTCGCCACCTCTTCTCTTCCATTCCATTTTTAGCGAGTGGTATCCTTGCACCCTGCAAGAACTTCTCGTTCCACCTTCTTTCATTCCATCTACCACCAAGGCATCCTGCCTTCCACATAGCCTTCCATACTTATTTCACCATCTAACCCAAGGCACCCTGCCTTCGCTCAGTCTCCGGTGATCCAAGGTACACACCCCTTGTCTTCTATGTTCTCCATTCTTCCTGTAAGTATACTTCGTCATATGTATTTCACCCTCTGGTAATTACCAGCGTCTGTAAACAGATGTGTTTGTAATCGTCATGTCTCTGTCTGTGTCTGTGTCCTTGTAACCGTCACCTCTCTATAACTCGATTCTCTTTTTCTGTAAAATGATTTCTGTGTGCATATCTGTTACCATGTGTGAGTAAACTCCCCGCCACACAAGTTGAGAGCTCTGCTCTCTCTATCCGATGCTCGATGTCTATGTATGACTAGTCTCACGGTCTTGGTATTCAAGGCGTATTCACATGTCTATTGCTTGTGCTTAAACCCGAGAGTGAATTTTGATTCGAGAGAGACTCCTCGGAGGACTCGAAGTCATCGCTACGTCGGCATGTACGTAAAAATTATTACAACCACTCTACAATCTATACCATTTCTTGACCAAAGAGTCACACTTCTACGTACATGCCGACGTAGCGATGACTTCGAGTCCTCCGAGGAGTCTCTCTCGAATCAAAAATCACTCTCGGGTTTAAGCACAAGCAATAGACATGTGAATACGCCTAGAATACCAAGACCGTGAGACTAGTCATACATAGACATCGAGCATAGGATAGAGAGAGCAGAGCTCTCAACTTGTGTAGCGGGGAGTTTACTCACACATGGTAACAGATATGCACACAGAAATCATTTTACAGAAAAAGAGAATTGAATTATAGAGAAGTGACGGTTACAACGACACAGACACAGATAGAGACATGACGATTACAAACACATATGTTTACAGACGCTGGTAATTACCAGAGGGAGAAATACATATGACGAAGTATACTTACAGGAAGAATGGAGAACATAGAAGACTAGGGGTGTGTACCTTGGATCACCGAAGACTGAGCGAAGGCAGGGTGCCTTGGGTTAGATGGTGAAAGAAGTATGGAAGGCTATGTGGAAGGCAGGATGCCTTGGTGGTAGATGGAATGAAAGAAGGTGGAATGAGAAGTTCTTGCAGGGTGCAAGGATACCACTCGCTAAAAATGGAATGGAAGAGAAGAGGTGGCGACGGAAGAAGGGTGGAGAGCTTGGAAGGCAAGGGAATGCCTTGGGCTCTTGAGCTTAGGTGCTCTCGATTTCTCCGTGTTCCATGAATGGATCCCTTGGGGTTTATTTATAGGCCAAGGAGGGTGGCTTCTCCAGGAAGGAAGCCAACAAGAAGACAAAGCCTATAAAGAAGGCTAGAAAGTAAAAGAAAGCTAAAAAGGAAGC
The DNA here is from genome assembly GCA_022559845.1 of Amorphophallus konjac. Lineage (NCBI taxonomy): Eukaryota > Viridiplantae > Streptophyta > Magnoliopsida > Alismatales > Araceae > Amorphophallus > Amorphophallus konjac. The sequence continues at coordinate 83,596 of JAHNEJ010002482.1, forward strand.
TACTATAGCCACTAAGGGAAAGTGGTCTATTAAAGTAAGCTACCTTAAAGTGATAAGGCTAGAAAGGTAAAGTGGAGTAGCCACTCACGCTAGCCATTATTGAAAAGACTAAAGGTGATAAGGCTAGAAAGGTAAAGTGGAGTAGCCACTCACGCTAGCCATTATCGAAAAGACTAAAGGACAAAAGACTTTAGTGGAGAGAGAGAGAGAGAGGGACATTGGTCTCCGTCAAAAAGCTGCGGCTCCCCGAGGCTCAACAGCTGTATCTGAAGAACCGTCACGACTCTATGACTCGACTCCCTAGACTTAACTTTATAGGGTTGCCACGCAGGGTTCCCTCCACAAAAGTGCTACAGGGAAGGCAGCAGCAGGAAAGATGCCGTCTGGTGTGCCTTCCTTATTGGAGAAGAAAACGCAAATAAAGGTTCCTTACTGGGCAAGGAAGCTTATTTAGTCGGTACTAGCATAGTCGCTGTCGCTGGCTCCATCGTTGTTGTTTTCTAATGCATTGAGTGCTGAGTTGACCCAGCTCAATTCGGCTTCCACTTCATATGACATCTGAATGCTTCGGACCGGAGAAACAGAACTGTAGTACAGCGGTCCATAAACTTCATAGGAAGAGGTCTGGCACAGCATCCGCATCTCGCCGTAGAACATATCGTCAATGCATTGGATTGCTAGCGCCTTGGTGCGGGTCAGACTGAGTTGCGTGACAGGTCTGGCACACTTACATCTAGTGCCAATCCAGTCCATATGCTTTCCGAGATGGAAGAATATGGTTGAATATGGTGCTAGATATTGCGATGAAGGACCGTTGTCGGCTTCTCGTTCGATCCACTCTGGTGATGTGGATATGAATTGTAGTGTGATGCCGCCAAGTGCTCTGTTGATGTGCTGCCTGATCAGTGATTCAAGTTTTTCACGAATATCTTTCAACTGATGTAGTTCGCCGGCCATAATGAAAAGAGTGTTTATTAGGCCGTTCTGGAGGAGTTGTGAGACAGTCCACTGCTTGCCGTAGATAAGATTATAATCATTAGTAATATCTATATTTATTTTATACATCCCGTCGATCTCAACGATCTCAGGGTGGTTATCAAATGCATCATGCAATTCGTGCTGTATGCGCAGGAATGAAACTGCCTCAGAGTCTTTAACTAAGTTTTCTATATGATCTTTTACATCTACAGGCAGTATGGAGGAGATGTATGCATGGTGTTTATCTCTAAGGAACTTGTTAAATGCAAGGTTCTTTGGGGTGAAATCCTGTAAGCTAATATGCAATGGCCCTTTAGATTCTACATGCTGGTCATGCACATCCTTTAAATTTCTAAGATGATGAATGAGACTGCTAATCTCATTTTCTAAATGCTGAACTTTAAGATCTAATGCAGCCCTATGCTGATTCATTTCTAAAAATAATGTGCTAAGTTTATAAAGCTGTCTGATGAGGCTATTACACATAATCTTAATGTTAGTCCAGTTATAATAAAACATATCATCTAATAAATGCCTTTGTTCTTCATTAAGACGTGACCGCTCAGAGCAGTTAAACTCTTTCTGGTTCCTCATGAGAGCCATCACCTGCATCAATTATCAAACTATCGTTAATAAAAATGGTATTATTGGTATCTTTACTAAGTTGTATCCTACCAAGGGGGTTAATGGCGACTATATTATCTAAGGCTGGATAACAGTTGTCTGTAAAGAATGATCTATTTTTACTCACTATTTCTACGCCTATCCAGATATCGGAAGCTAGGAATGGTTCTTTAGTACTACATAAAGGTATGCCATTTATATCTAATTGGACACAGTTATCCGTCCGTTGAAATAATCTAAGGTTTTGGCTATCTTGAACTGGTGGTATATGTCTAAACCAATGGAACTTGTTATTCATACTACCTTGATTATAAACCTGATGTGTAAGATGTAGATGCTCCCTGTAACATAAGAATGTCAGATAATCATAGTACTGAAATATGCCAAATTCTAAGGTTTTCGAACTAGAAAGTAACCAAAATTGTATACTAAATCTATTTTGTAAGGGATTGTTATCTGCAGGATAAAAGTTAGCACTAAAAGTTATAAAGTTACTCTGTGCAGAAGCTGTAAACCATTTATAGTGGTCAGAAGTGATGTTGAGATAAATCTCTCTATTTGTTAACATTATCCTAATTGGCTGTGCCCTAGGTGGAGGTTCATTCATGGGAGATATTGTAAATCTAGTCGAGGGATTCTTATGGTTTTCACTAATGGTGATTGTATTTATATGTTCTAGGTCACTGTCAGAAGAAGAACTATCATTGTAACTTTCTAAGCTGTAAATGCTATCTGTATCGATGTCATGGATATTGTTGACAGGTATTTAATCTAAACTGTGTATATCTATCATATGTAATGAAGAATCTAGTTTATGGCACTCAGCTTTCATATGACCCTTTTGTCCTCATAGATGGCAGCTATAGCTATCTCTAAAAGACTGTTTAGCGTCCAAATTATTTTGTGTCCTAGTGAACTTTTTTCTAGAGTCCCAATTTTTCCTAAAATGACGCCTAGATTTATTTTGCAACCATGAAGGGCTTTTCTTGCCGAATGTGTTACCGTCTTTATAGCTGGTACTATCCCTGAGTTTGTATTTCTTGTAATATTTCTTATTGAACTTCTTTTTCTTTTTCTTTGTCTTGTATGTTTCTCTACCAAATTCTTCTTTATCGTATAAGCTAAACTTTTTACAAAAATATTTTTCTTTCTCTCTACTATGTTTCATCAATCTCTTAGCATGTTTTTCTAATTTATATTCTGTACAAAGTTGTATGCATTCTCTCCGAACAAATGTAATGGCTTGTCCTATAGATACAATATTCATCGTCTTTTTGTATTCGAACCATTTTGTATAGAATTTTCGGCCAATTGGCCCAGCTATCTTCATAATATATGCATCTATAATATTTAGATCATGTAGCTTTACTTTTCCCATGTAAGAGAGATATGTACAAGTATAATCAGAAATTTTATTCAAATCCCAACACTATATGTTTTCTAGTTTTTGTTTGTAATAAGTAATTTGTTCTCTTTCATCTGTAGCTAAGGTATCTCCTAAGAAGACTGCTCGAATAAAATCTACAATGGATTCTACTTTCTTTTCTTGTTTACATCTTTCCCAACTAGAATTTTCGTCTTTTTCATATTTTAACATTACCTGATAGGTCCATCCTCTAAGTGTATTTAGTATCATTATGGGCATATCTTCATCGTTATAAGCTATGTTAAAGAAGAGTAAAATTATGTTTTTCTGCCATTCATCTATTTCCTTTTCCCAATCCATAATATCTATGCTATCTAGATTTAATGTGCTACCATATTTTGGAATGTCTCTTTTGAGGGTGTATTCTGGTCCTAATGGGTGAGAACTAGTGGTTGGTTCAGCCTTTGTTGTTCCTATGGCATATATCTCTTCTAAATAATTTACTTGCAAACTCTTTAAAGAAGATAGATCTAAGAAAATGTTATCATCCGAGTTTGTCTACTTTGTAATAATTTTTATAATTGTATAGATTATCAGATATATGCCACTCTACAATCTATACCATTTCTTGACCAAAGAGTCACACTTCTACGTACATGCCGACGTAGCGATGACTTCGAGTCCTCCGAGGAGTCCTCCAAGTTTCAATGATGTGCTATGTGTAAGTCTATAGTCACTAAAACGCATGCTACTGCGTCCTTCGCTATCAGTATAGATACTACTCCTATGAGGTGTTTCTAACACTTGCTGTGATTCTTTAGGATTAACTAATTCCCATGTGATTCCTTTTTCTACTGGGATCTTTTGAGCAACTATCATCTGGCTAAAACTATTCTTAAAACTATCCATGAACTCTTTTGTTTTGATAGTGAAACCTATGTTATGCATGTTATGCATTTTGCCTACGAATCTCATGAGCACTGCTAAATTCTTGCTATCTGGAATCATATCAAAGTTTTTTGTATTGATTGCTACCTTTACATGCTGAATGAATTCTCCTACTTACATTGTATAGTTTAGGATACATCCTACTACTGCATAGCCTGGATTTAAATTTGTTTCGCCCATAGCTATCTGTGCTTGCTCATGATTTACAAATCTATTGTCAAAGATGTATGTATGAACTGATGCACCATTAGGACCAGAATACACCCTCAAAAGAGACATTCCAAAATATGGTAGCACATTAAATCTAGATAGCATAGATATTATGGATTGGGAAAAGGAAATAGATGAATGGCAGAAAAACATAATTTTACTCTTCTTTAACATAGCTTATAACGATGAAGATATGCCCATAATGATACTAAATACACTTAGAGGATGGACCTATCAGGTAATGTTAAAATATGAAAAAGACAAAAATTCTAATTGAGAAAGATGTAAACAAGAAAAGAAAGTAGATACCATTGTAGATTTTATTCGAGCAGTCTTCTTAGGAGATACCTTAGCTACAGATGAAAGAGAACAAATTGCCTATTACAAACAAAAATTAGAAAACATAAAGTGTTGGGATTTGAATAAAATTTCTGATTATACTTGTACATATCTCTTTTACATGGGAAAAGCAAAGCTACATGATCCAAATATTATAGATGCATATATTATGAAGATAGCTAGGCCAATTGGCCGAAAATTCTATACAAAATGGTTAGAATACAAAAAAACGATGAATATTGTATCTATAGGACAAGCCATTACATTTGTTCGGAGAGAATGCATACAACTTTGTATAGAATATAAATTAGAAAAACATGCTAAGAGATTGATGAAACATAGTAGAGAGAAAGAAAAATATTTTTGTAAAAAGTTTAGCTTATACGATAAAGAAGAATTTGGTAAAGAAACATACAAGACAAAGAAAAAGAAAAAGAAGTTCAATAAGAAATATTACAAGAAATACAAACTCAGGGATAGTACCAGCTATAAAGACGGTAACACATTCGGCAAGAAAAGCCCTTCATGGTTGCAAAATAAATCTAGGCGTCATTTTAGGAAAAATTGGGACTCTAGAAAAAAGTTCACTAGGACACAAAATAATTTGGACGCTAAACAGTCTTTTAGAGATAGCTATAGCTGCCATCTATGTGGACAAAAGGGTCATATGAAAGTTGAGTGCCCTAAACTAGATTCTTCATTACATATGATAGATATACACAGTTTAGATTTAATACCTGTCAACAATATCCATGACATCGATACAGATAGCATTTACAGCTTAGAAAGTTACAATGATAGTTCTTCTTCTGACAGTGATCTAGAACATATAAATACAATCACCATTAGTGAAAACCATAAGAATCCCTCGACTAGATTTACAATACCTCCCATGAATGAACCTCCACCTAGGGCACAGCCAATTAGGATAATGTTTACAAATAGAGAGATTTATCTCAACATCACTTCTGACCACTATAAATGGTTTACAGCTTCTGCACAGAGTAACTTTATAACTTTTAGTGCTAACTTTTATCTTGCAGATAATAATCCCTTACAAAATAGATTTAGTATATAATTTTGGTTACTTTCTAGTTCGGAAACCTTAGAATTTGGCATATTTCAGTACTATGATTATCTGACATTCTTCTGTTACAGGGAGCATCTACATCTTACACATCAGGTTTATAATCAAGGTAGTATGAATAACAAGTTCCATTGGTTTAGACATATACCACCAGTTCAAGATAGCCAAAACCTAAGATTATTTCAACGGACGGATAACTGTGTCCAATTAGATATAAATGGCATACCTTTATGTAGTACTAAAGAACCATTCCTAGCTTCCGATATCCGGATAGGCGTAGAAATAGTGAGTAAAATAGATCATTCTTTACAGACAACTGTTATCCAGCCTTAGATAATATAGTCGCCATTAACCCCCTTGGTAGGATACAACTTAGTAAAGATACCAATAATACCATTTTTCTTAACGATAGTTTGATAATTGATGCAGGTGATGGCTCTCATGAGGAACCAGAAAGAGTTTAACTGCTCTGAGCGGTCACGCCTTAATGAAGAACAAAGGCATTTATTAGATGATATGTTTTATTATAACTGGACTAACATTAAGATTATGCGTAATAGCCTCATCAGACAGCTTTATAAACTTAGCACATTGTTTTCAGAAATGAATCAGCATAGGGCTGCATTAGATCTTAAAGTTCAGCATTTAGAAAATGAGATTAGTAGTCTCATTCATCATCGTAGAAATTTAAAGGATGTGCATGACCAGCATGTAGAATCTAAAGGGCCATTGCATATTAGCTTACAGGATTTCACCCCAAAGAACCTTGCATTTAACAAGTTCCTTAGAGATAAATACCATGCATACATCTCCTACATACTGCCTGTAGATGTAAAAGATCATATAGAAAACTTAGTTAAAGACTCTGAGGCAGTTTCATTCCTGCGCATACAGCACGAATTGCATGATGCATTTGATAACCACCCTGAGATCGTTGAGATCGACGGGATGTATAAAATAAATATAGATATTACTAATGATTATAATCTTATCTACGACAAGCAGTGGATTGTCTCACAACTCCTCCAGAACGGCCTAATTAACACTCTTTTCATTATGGCCGGCGAACTACATCAGTTGAAAGATATTCCTGAAAAACTTGAATCACTGATCAGGCAGCACATCAACAGAGCACTTGGCGGCATCACACTACAATTCATATCCACACCACCAGAGTGGATAGAACGAGAAGCCGACAACGGTCCTTCATCGTAGTATCTAGCATCATATTCAACCATATTCTTCCATCTCGGAAAGCATATGGACTGGATTGGCACTAGATGTAAGTGTGCCAGACCTGTCACGCAACTCAGTCTGACCCACACCAAGGCGCTAGCAATCCAACGCATTGACGATATGTTCTACGGCGAGATGTGGATGCTGTGCCAGACCTCTTCCTATGAAGTTTATGGACCGCTGTACTACAGTTCTGTTTCTCCGGTCCGAAGCATTCAGATGTCATATGAAGTGAAAGCCGAATTGAGCTGGGTCAACTCAGCACTCAATGCCTTAGAAAACAACAACGATGGAGCCAACGACAGCGACTATGCTAGTACCGACTAAATAAGCTTCCTTGCCCAGTAAGGAACCTTTATTTGCGTTTTCTTCTCCAATAAGGAAGGCACACCAGACGGCATCTTTCCTGCTGCTGCCTTCCCTGTAGCACTTTTGTAGAGGGAACCCTGCGTGGCAACCCTATAAAGTTAAGTCTAGGGAGTCGAGTCATAGAGTCGTGACGGTTCTTCAGATATAGCTGTTGAGCCTCGGGGAGCCGCAGCTTTTTGACGGAGACCAATGTCCCTCTCTCTCTCTCTCCACTAAAGTCTTTTGTCCTTTAGTCTTTTCGATAATGGCTAGCGTGAGTGGCTACTCCACTTTACCTTTCTAGCCTTATCACCTTTAGTCTTTTCAATAATGGCTAGCGTGAGTGGCTACTCCACTTTACCATTCTAGCCTTATCACTTACTTTCTAGCCCTTCTTTTCGTCAGTGGCTATAAGGTAGCTTACTTTAATAGACCACTTTTCCTTAGTGGCTATAGTAGCTTCCTTTTTAGCCTTCTTTTACTTTCTAGCCTTCTTTATAGGCTTTGTCTTCTTGTTGGCTTCCTTCCTTGAGAAGCCACCCTCCTTGGCCTATAAATAAACCCTAAGGGATCCATTCTTGGAACACGGAGAAATCAAGAGCACCTAAGCTCAAGAGCCCAAGGCATTCCCTTGCCTTCCAAGCTCTCCACCCTTCTTCCGTCGCCACCTCTTCTCTTCCATTCCAATTTTTAGCGAGTGGTATCCTTGCACCCTGCAAGAACTTCTCGTTCCACCTTCTTTCATTCCATCTACCACCAAGGCATCCTGCCTTCCACATAGCCTTCCATACTTCTTTCACCATCTAACCCAAGGCACCCTGCCTTCGTTCAGTCTCCGGTGATCCAAGGTACACACCCCTGGTCTTCTATGTTCTCCATTCTTCCTGTAAGTATACTTCGTCATATGTATTTCTCCCTCTGGTAATTACCAGCGTCTGTAAACATATGTGTTTGTAATCGTCATGTCTCTATTTGTGTCTGTGTCGTTGTAACCGTCACCTCTCTATAATTAGATTCTCTTTTTCTGTAAAATGATTTCTGTGTGCATATCTGTTACCATGTGTGAGTAAACTCCCCGCTACACAAGTTGAGAGCTCTGCTCTCTCTATCCGATGCTCGATGTCTATGTATGACTAGTCTCACGGTCTTGGTATTCTAGGCGTATTCACATGTCTATTGCTTGTGCTTAAACCCGAGAGTGATTTTTGATTCGAGAGAGACTCCTCGGAGGACTCGAAGTCATCGCTACGTCGGCATGTACGTAGAAGTGTGACTCTTTGGTCAAGAAATGGTATCAGAGCCGGCCCTTTTATTTATTCTTTAGAACCACGTACCAACAGGGATCGTCACTGTTAGTTGAGAGCTCTTCGGAGTGCCCGTGCGAAAGCCGTTGTTAGCCGAGGAAGGCGTTGTTAGGCGTGTGCACCTGGCCCTGTGTCTCCTAATACCGGTCATGCGGGAAATGGTTACAAAGAATAGATAAAAGAAGTTTGTGAAGGTCCACGATTGACGAGTTACTGACTTCCGAATCGAACGTCTGCTTTTGAGTTTTTTCACAATCTCTAGACTTATGAATAAACTAGACTGCCTTGATCTTGAGATTAGAAAATATCATAGAAAGAAAGCAAAGGTAGAGGAGCATCTCTTGACTTGTGTAGTTGAATCTCATAATACTTCTCATTCACTTGTCGGTACTCCTTGTGAAAACACTCTCGTCAATTTCTTGTGTGCCTTATCAAAAAACCTAAAAACACAGTCAGACAAAGTAGACAGCAACCTTACAGATGTCTTAGGCTTGTTAACTGGTAGAATAAATAGAGGTAGCATGGCAGTAGATTACGTAAAAGATTTGTTAGAAACTCTTGTAGAACAGCAGAAAACCCTTTCATGACAACTTGCTTGTCTTAGACAGTTGGTAGAATATAAACAACCTCATCACGTAGAATTAGAAACAAAGTCTTCTATTCTCAAACTACACCATAGTGTAGCTTATATACAGTCCGCTTTGGTCGGAGTTCAAAACGAGTTAGATTACATAAAGGCTAAAGTCTTTGAATGAGCAAAACTAATCCTGAATATAACAAAACACAAACATCTCTAGCTTCTCTTAGTATTCCTGTTGTAGGACTTAGTGAAGTACACCTTACAACTGAAAGCAATAGGATTACACAAAGTCAGCTTAATTTCATCATAGAATTATAGCTTAGTCTTCATAGAAAACTTGATAAACTCTTAGCTCTTTTAGAAGAACAGAAGTTAGTTAACGATATAGATAGCCTCACTAAAGAATTTAGTAACCTTAAGATAAGAACAACATCTAGCAAACTATCTCGCATAGGTAGACCTACAATCTTTTTGATCTCTAAAAAAGATAAAAATATATTTACCAGTGTAGAAACTTCAGAACCATCAACTTCTAGTTAGCTACAATGGCATTAGCATTCCTTAAAAAGAAACACACATCTGAAATAAAAGAAATTTTCCATGACCCTACAGATACACAAAGATATGTAGAGAAACAGTTCAAAAAGAAAATAGAGCATGAAGTCAATCCTTACAAGACCTCTCTGCTAGAAAGTAGATCTTGCATCTATAGACATATTTCTCATCATACAATTTCTAGTTTAGGTAATGTCGTAGTCTTACCTGTTGTAGGAAGTAAATTTGAAAAGAAACAAAAAGAATTTAACTTTGTTCATATAGGTGTCTACACAAGTTGAGAGCTCTGCTCTCTCTATCCGATGCTCGATGTCTATGTATGACTAGTCTCACGGTCTTGGTATTCTAGGCGTATTCACATGTCTATTGCTTGTGCTTAAACCCGAGAGTGATTTTTGATTCGAGAGAGACTCCTCGAAGGACTCGAAGTCATCGCTACGTCGGCATGTACGTAGAAGTGTGACTCTTTGGTCAAGAAATGGTATAGAAAATTATATATCTGATAATCTATACAATTATAAAAATTATTACAACCACTCTATAATCATTTTTTGATTACTACTTTGTACATGCCGACGTAGCGATGACTTCGAGTCCTCCGAGGAGTCTCTCTCGAATCAAAAATCACTCTCGGGTTTAAGCACAAGCAATAGACATGTGAATACGCCTAGAATACCAAGACCGTGAGACTAGTCATACATAGACATCGAGCATCGGATAGAGAGAGCAGAGCTCTCAACTTGTGTAGCGGGGAGTTTACTCACACATGGTAACAGATATGCACACAGAAATCATTTTACAGAAAAAGAGAATAGAATTATAGAGAGGTGACGGTTACAACGACAAAGACACAGACAGAGACATGACGATTACAGACACATCTGTTTACAGGCGCTGGTAATTACCAGAGGGAGAAATACATATGACGAAGTATACTTACAGGAAGAATGGAGAACATAGAAGACCAGGGGTGTGTACCTTGGATCACCGGAGACTGAACGAAGGTAGGGTGTCTTGGGTTAGATGGTGAAAGAAGTATGGAAGGCTATGTGGAAGGCAGGATGCCTTGGTGGTAGATGGAATGAAAGAAGGTGAAACGAGAAGTTCTTGCAGGGTGCAAGGATACCACTCGCTAAAAATTGGAATGGAAGAGAAGAGGTGGCGACGGAAGAAGGGTGGAGAGCTTGGAAGGCAAGGGAATGCCTTGGGCTCTTGAGCTTAGGTGCTCTCGATTTCTCCGTGTTCCAAGAATGGATCCCTTGGGGTTTATTTATAGGCCAAGTAGGGTGGCTTCTCAAGGAAGGAAGCCAACAAGAAGACAAAGCCTATAAAGAAGGCTAGAAAGTAAAAGAAGGCTAAAAAGGAAGCTACTATAGCCACTAAGGAAAGTGGTCTATTAAAGTAAGCTACCTTATAGCCACTTACGAAAAGAAGGGCTAGAAAGTAAGTGATAAGGCTAGAAAGGTAAAGTGGAGTAGCCACTCACGCTAGCCATTATCGAAAAGACTAAAGGACAAAAGATTTTAGTGGAGAGAGAGAGAGAGGGACATTGGTCTCCGTCAAAAAGCTGCGGCTCCCCGAGGCTCAACAGCTGTATCTGAAGAACCGTCACGACTCTATGACTCGACTCCCTAGACTTAACTTTATAGGGTTGCCACGCAGGGTTCCCTCTACAAAAGTGCTACAAGGAAGGTAGCAGCAGGAAAGATGCCGTCTGGTGTGCCTTCCTTATTGGAGAAGAAAATGCAAATAAAGGTTCCTTACTGGGCAAGGAAGCTTATTTAGTCGGTACTAGCATAGTCGCTATCGTTGGCTCCATCGTTGTTGTTTTCTAAGGCATTGAGTGCTGAGTTGACCCAGCTCAATTCGGCTTCCACTTCATATGACATATGAATGCTTCGGACCGGAGAAATAGAACTGTAGTACAACGGTCCATAAACTTCATAGGAAGAGGTCTGGCACAGCATCCGTATCTCGCCGTAGAACATATCGTCAATGCGTTGGATTGCTAGCGCCTTGGTGCGGGTCAGACTGAGTTGCGTGACAGGTCTGGCACACTTACATCTAGTGCCAATCCAGTCCATATGCTTTCCGAGATGGAAGAATATGGTTGAATATGGTGCTAGATACTGCGATGAAGGACCGTTATCGGCTTCTCGTTCGATCCACTCTGGTGGTGTGGATATGAATTGTAGTGTGATGCCGCCAAGTGCTCTGTTGATGTGCTGCCTGATCAGTGATTCAAGTTTTTCAGGAATATCTTTCAACTGATGTAGTTCGCCGGCCATAATGAAAAGAGTGTTAATTAGGCCGTTCTGGAGGAGTTGTGAGACAGTCCACTGCTTGCCGTAGATAAGATTATAATCATTAGTAATATCTATATTTATTTTATACATCCCGTCGATCTCAACGATCTCAGGGTGGTTATCAAATGCATCATGCAATTCGTGCTGTATGCGCAGAAATGAAACTGCCTCAGAGTCTTTAACTAAGTTTTCTATATGATCTTTTACATCTACAGGCAGTATGGAGGAGATGTGTGCATGGTATTTATCTCTAAGGAACTTGTTAAATGCAAGGTTCTTTGGGGTGAAATCCTGTAAGCTAATATGCAATGGCCCTTTAGATTCTACATGCTGGTCATGCACATCCTTTAAATTTCTAAGATGATGAATGAGACTGCTAATCTCATTTTCTAAATGCTGAACTTTAAGATCTAATGCAGCCCTATGCTGATTCATTTCTGAAAACAATGTGCTAAGTTTATAAAGCTGTCTGATGAGGCTATTGCGCATAATCTTAATGTTAGTCCAGTTATAATAAAACATATCGTCTAATAAATGCCTTTGTTCTTCATTAAGGCGTGACCGCTCAGAGCAGTTAAACTCTTTCTGGTTCCTCATGAGAGCCATCACCTGCATCAATTATCAAACTATCGTTAAGAAAAATAGTATTATTGGTATCTTTACTAAGTTGTATCCTACCAAGGGAGTTAATGGCGACTATATTATCTAAGGCTGGATAACAGTTGTCTGTAAAGAATGATCTATTTCTACTCACTATTTCTATGCCTATCCGGATATCGGAAGCTAGGAATGGTTCTTTAGTACTACATAAAGGTATGCCACTTATATCTAATTGGACACAGTTATCCGTCCGTTGAAATAATCTAAGGTTTTGGCTATCTTGAACTGGTGGTATATGTCTAAACCAATGGAACTTGTTATTCATACTACCTTGATTATAAACCTGATGTGTAAGATGTAGATGCTCCCTGTAACAGAAGAATGTCAGATAATCATAGTACTGAAATATGCCAAATTCTAAGGTTTCCGAACTAGAAAGTAACCAAAATTGTATACTAAATCTATTTTGTAAGGGATTGTTATCTGCAGGATAAAAGTTAGCACTAAAAGTTATAAAGTTACTCTGTGCAGAAGCTGTAAACCATTTATAGTGGTCAGAAGTGATGTTGAGATAAATCTCTCTATTTGTAAACATTATCCTAATTGGCTGTGCCCTAGGTGGAGGTTCATTCATGGGAGGTATTGTAAATCTAGTCGAGGGATTCTTATGGTTTTCACTAATGGTGATTGTATTTATATGTTCTAGATCACTGTCAGAAGAAGAACTATCATTGTAACTTTCTAAGCTGTAAATGCTATCTGTATCGATGTCATGGATATTGTTGACAGGTATTAAATCTAAACTGTGTATATCTATCATATGTAATGAAGAATCTAGTTTAGGGCACTCAGCTTTCATATGACCCTTTTGTCCACATAGATGGCAGCTATAGCTATCTCTAAAGACTGTTTAGCGTCCAAATTATTTTGTGTCCTAGTGAACTTTTTTCTAGAGTCCCAATTTTTCCTAAAATGACGTCTAGATTTATTTTGCAACCATGAAGGGCTTTTCTTGCCGAATGTGTTACCGTCTTTATAGCTGGTACTATCCTGAGTTTGTATTTCTTGTAATATTTCTTATTGAACTTCTTTTTCTTTTTCTTTGTCTTGTATGTTTCTTTACCAAATTCTTCTTTATCGTATAAGCTAAACTTTTTACAAAAATATTTTTCTTTCTCTCTACTATGTTTCATCAATCTCTTAGCATGTTTTTCTAATTTATATTCTGTACAAAGTTGTATGCATTCTCTCCGAACAAATGTAATGGCTTGTCCTATAGATACAATATTCATCGTCTTTTTGTATTCTAACCATTTTGTATAGAATTTTCGGCCAATTGGCCCAGCTATCTTCATAATATATGCATCTATAATATTGGATCATGTAGCTTTGCTTTTCCCATGTAAGAGAGATATGTACAAGTATAATCAGAAATTTTATTCAAATCCCAACACTTTATGTTTTCTAATTTTTGTTTGTAATAGGCAATTTGTTCTCTTTCATCTGTAGCTAAGGTATCTCCTAAGAAGACTGCTCGAATAAAATCTACAATGGATTCTACTTTCTTTTCTTGTTTACATCTTTCCCAACTAGAATTTTTATCTTTTTCATATTTTAACATTACCTGATAGGTCCATCCTCTAAGTGTATTTAGTATCATTATGGGCATATCTTCATCGTTATAAGCTATGTTAAAGAAGAGTAAAATTATGTTTTTCTGCCATTCATCTATTTCCTTTTCCCAATCCATAATATCTATGCTATCTAGATTTAATGTGCTACCATATTTTGGAATGTCTCTTTTGAGGGTGTATTCTGGTCCTAATGGGTGAGAACTAGTGGTTGGTTCAGCCTTTGTTGTTCCTATGGCATATATCTCTTCTAAATAATTTACTTGCAAACTCTTTAAAGAAGATAGATCTAAGGAAATGTTATCATCCGAGTCTAAACATGTAGAATTTAATTCTAAGCTACCTAGGCTAATAGAGATATCATCAGAATTGTTATCAATACTATGGAAATCACTACTGTCTACGGTTGAATTGCTATCTTCTAAACTACAATTATCACATCCATCTAAAAACAGAGTGATTATATCCTGATGTTCAGTTATCATGTCTAATTGATCAGAAATTTCTATTACTTGTATCGATTCTTCAAAAAGCTGTGACAAATCAAAAGTTCTAAGACTATTGACTACTTGAGTATCAGTCCAATCAAATTTAAATGTATTCACAAATCTTCTTTGTTCTAAGTTCCGTTGATCATCATCTAAGTCAAAAATTGCATCTAATTTATCAAAAAGTTCTTTGTCATTGTATACATCTTCATATGATCTAAAGATTCTATTTTCGTCTAACATGTTTATAGTATCTAGATGAGATTCTAATTCTTGTTCTTCATCCTCAAGTTTCAATGCTGTGCTATGTGTAAGTCTATAGTCACTAAAACGCATGCTACTGCGTCCTTCGCTATCAGTATAGATACTACTCCTATGAGGTGTTTCTAACACTTGCTGTGATTCTTTAAGATTAGCTAATTCCCATGTGATTCCTTTTTCTACTGGGATCTTTTGAGCAACTATCATCTGGCTAAAACTATTCTTAAAACTATCCATGAACTCTTTTGTTTTGAGAGTGAAACCTATGTTATGCATGTTATGCATTTTGCCTATGAATCCTATGAGCACTGCTAAATTCTTGCTATCTGGAATCATATCAAAGTTTTTTGTATTGATTGCTACCTTTACATACTGAATGAATTCTCCTACTTGCATTGTATAGTTTGGGATACATCCTACTACTACATAGCCTGGATTTAAATTTGTTTCGGCCATAGCTATCTGTGCTTGCTCATGATTTACAAATCTATTGTCAAAGATGTATGTATGAACTGATGCACCTATTCCTTGTCTAGTTAACGAAACTATTCCTACAGCTAGGACACCTATATGAACAAAGTTAAATTCTTTTTGTTTCTTTTCAAATTTTCTTCCTACAATAGGTAAGACTACGACATTACCTAAACTAGAAATTGTATGATGAGAAATATGTCTATAGATGCAAGATCTAGCTACTTTCTAGCAGAGAGGTCTTGTAAGGATTGACTTCATGCTCTATTTTCTTTTTGAACTGTTTCTCTACATATCTTTGTGTATCTGTAGGGTCATGGAAAATTTCTTTTATTTCAGATGTGTGTTTCTTTTTAAGGAATGCTAATGCCATTGTAGCTAACTAGAAGTTGATGGTTCTGAAGTTTCTACACTGGTAAATATATTTATATCTTTTTTAGAAATCTCAAAGATTGTAGGTCTACCTATGTGAGATAGTTTGCTAGATGTTGTTCTTATCTTAAGGTTACTAAATTCTTTAGTGAGGCTATCTATATCGTTAACTAACTTCTGTTCTTCTAAAAGAGCTAAGAGTTTATCAAGTTTTCTATGAAGACTAAGCTGTAATTCTATGATGAAATTAAGCTGACTTTGTGTAATCCTATTACTTTCAGTTGTAAGGTGTACTTCACTAAGTCCTACAACAGGAATACTAAGAGAAGCTAGAGATGTTTGTGTTTTGTTATATTCAGGATTAGTTTTGCTCATTCAGAGACTTTAGCCTTTATGTAATCTAACTCGTTTTGAACTCCGACCAAAGCGGACTGTATATAAGCTACACTATGTTGTAGTTTGAGAATAGAAGACTTTGTTTCTAATTCTACGTGATGAGGTTGTTTATATTCTACCAACTGTCTAAGACTAGCAAGTTGTCATGAAAGGGTTTTCTGCTATTCTACAAGAGTTTCTAACAAATCTTTTATGTAATCTACTGCTACACTACCTCTATTTATTCTACCAGTTAACAAGCCTAAGATATCTGTAAGGTTACTGTCTACTTTGTCTGACTGTGTTTTTAGGTTTTTTGATAAGGCACACAAGAAATCAAGACCCTACAGATTACAGATATATAAAGAATGAGCGGCGGTCAACTAAGGTTATAGTTGACGTTGTTTAAATAGTGAAATTGTTAACTTTTTAAAATCATCCATTTCTCGACGTAACCACGTCAGAATCGCGCATACTATATATCAAAATGACGGGCACGGAAAACTCTATCTAACCGGGTGCTCAAAATAATTTTTCGTTGAGAGATGGGAGATCTTGAGATAGGAGACACGGAAAATGGTGGTACCACCATTACTACCTCGGTCTCCACCCCAATAATACGCTCGTAAAATCTTATGTCCAAAGGACACTACGGCACCTACGAAAAGGCCGATAAAATAAAACGTTGTAACTAAGATGCTACAGTGACTATGCTTGCAAGGCCCCAGAATTTTATAAATTATTTTTGGTATATTTAATTATTTTGTGGGAATTTTAAAGACCCAAAATGGATTAATAAATAAATATTGGATTAAATAAATCATTATAAGGCCGAATTGTGTTAAATAATTAATCTAACCCATTTAATTAAGACCCAAAAGGTTTAATGACCAAGCCCATTTAGTTTAGCTCATATTCTAGAAGGTTATTTATCCTATTCACGTATTTTAAGGATAAATACTATTTTTATAGATAATTATATTGGATAAACGAATAAAAGAGTTTTATTAATTTAAAATTCTGTACACGTTGGATGTAACGGTCTATCGTGCGACTGTCACTTGCACCTAACGCACCTAGATTGATGCATTACACCCTGATAGTTCCATGAATGGAGGAACGAGTAGAAAGATTGGATCTTTGGGATCCTATCTACAAGAGACCTAATTGGGAGAACTTGTAAGGTTACTAAGGACTCTTAGAGATCAGGTTCTGGCAAATTAAGGACTCTAGATCAGATCTAATCCTCAAACCCTAACTAAAACCCTATAAATAGGACGTAGTTTTGACCTGAGCAACCCTTACTTTTACTCGTGAAGAAACAAGATAAGGAGTCACAATTTCAGGAAAGTTCTTTGGAAGATTTTATTTATAATACAAAGGTCTAATAGTTCTCCAAATTTCGTGCTAGGAGATTAATTAACCAAGAAGATAGGGGCTTCTAGAGTCGCTGATTCAGTCATAGCAGTCCAGAATTCAGAGCAAAAGATCACTGAAGATCAAGAGATTAGGACGTCTAAACGAGGTAATTAGAGTTCAATCCTTTAGAACTTTTTGTTCACCTTAGTTTCAGCTTCTTACCCTCAAAATTTCACGTCCTTAGGTCAAGAGGTTAAGGAGCTAGAGCAGCGTGAAGTTGCTGAAAAGTCACAAGAAGAGAGGAACTAGGGCGGTCCTTGAAAGCTCAAATTAGAAGTTCAAAGCCCAAATTAAAAGGTAGGTTATCTCATGATTGACAAAAACATCTTGTTGGGGATAAAAGCCCTCTGATTGTGCTTGATTTCATGCATTATAGACTAAGAATTTCATGTTTTAATTGCTCTATACATTCATGCATCTCTTTAGCCCTAAATGGAAAATAAAAGATATTATCTTGTCTATTCACTAAAACCCATGCATGTAGTTGGCCTATACTTCATTTATCATGTCTAGAACAATTGTAGTATTTTACTTTATTTTACTGTCAGCAGGCGACATGACACACCAATGTAAGACCGTCATAGTCATCTAACGGCCTTACGATACGCCGTCACACCCTCTGTTGCATTTTAATTGCTCTGTTGTCTCTGACGCACCATAACAGGAGCGTTACACTACTATAACGGCCCCTCGATAAACCGTCACAATCACTGTGACGCCCCGTTCTCGACCGTCATAGTAACTGTAGATAGAATTGAAGAACAATCACATTAACTTATAAATATGCCTAGTTATCTAAGTTTTGACTTGTTGATATGACTTTAAATTTATTAATTGGTTCATGATAAGTATCGCATGTTAAAAGCATCTTGAATTATTTTAAGGATATGTTAATTTCATGCCAAAGCACTATAGTTTGTATTAACTGCATGATTTTCAATGATGTATGAACGGAGTTTTATCTTGGTTTCACGTTGTTACAAATTCTCTCTCTATCAATAGAGTCATTTTCTTTAAGTACATGGCATATATTCCGGTCTATGGCCATTAGTTTACACTTTGCACTATAGGAACATTATCTTGAACATGAGGACCTCTCTATTGGATATTCCTTCCAATGGACTAAGAAATCTTGTTTCAAGACATCCGTAATTCTCTGCGAGCCTGGGATTCTCACTAGGACGCCGAGTTGGTTCTACCATTAAAACCCAATTAATTAGAAAGCACTATCGATGTTTTCTAGTTCTAGCAATGTAACGGACCTATATTAGACCGTCAGGCCCATGTAACGGCCCAATATACAACCGTCACATTTAACTGAGTCCAATTATTATTTTTGGAATCAGTCATTCTAACGGATCAAGGATCGACCGTCACGTGAACGTAACTGCCCAGTACAAGACCGTCACATTGAACTGAGTCTACTTTCTTTGTTCGGGATTCAGACCATTGTAACGGCCCAACACTGGAGCGTCACATGAATGTAACGGCCCAGTCTTTGACCGTCACAATGCTTAAGCTAGTTAACCAAAGGTTTGACCCAAGGGTTGATATTCTAAAGTTCCTAGATGGCTTGATAATGGTCTAGGACTTATCATATTGATCAAGAAACTTAATATAATGAATGGAAGTTAAAGAAATGTACCGTTATGGTGTCGATTTGTTTCCATAAGCATAACATTGTCTTAATTCATTCTTGATCTCTCATATTCATAATTGAAGCATTCTTTTATTGATAATTGTTATCATGAGCTTATTGATTGAACTTATTACATTCTTGGCCATACTTTATTGTTACACTCATGGAAGTAGCTTGATTTATACGTGAAGATACAATTCGGGCGCTGATTGTGTCCAAGGGCTCTATGCTAGTCCCCTCAGTTGATTGCCGGAAACATACTATTATAAACCATGGGGTATGATGCTACTAGCGTCACATTGCGCTGGGAGTACTTTGTTTATAAATAAGTGAAATCCATGAGCACTCGTGAAAATCTAGTGAATTGCTACATGATTGACGTTCTCATGCGTAACCTTTATGGTTATGGAAGTGAAAAGTGAAAGTGCATTCTCGTTACATTCTTGTTCATGAAAGGCCATGCTACATTCTTGTTCATACTTGTTACATTCTTGCTAGTTCATACTTGCTCTCGTTCTATCTTACATGATCATCTTGTTACTTTGGTTATTCGCATGATTTATCGCATTTACATGATTTTACCTTATTTCTTTAGAGCTAAAATGCTAATTACTTTAATAGTGCTAATCATGTTGATGCGAAGATACCTACTGGGCATGTGTGCTCATTACCTATTTCCAATCTTTTCAGGAGATGGAAGTGATTCGAATTCGGATTCGGGTTATACAAGTAGCGGGTCCGAGAGTGAATGAAAGTGTTGTCAAGATGAGAGTGAAGACTTAGGAAAGTCTATATTGTTTAGATTGAGTCTATGTAATTTTCCTATTCTTGAGTCTGATAGATTGAAATAATTAAGTGGAAAGTTATTGTATTTGAATATTGATTATCAGTGAAATAAGTTAGAGTTTGATTAAAATATTGTGCAATTGCATTTATGTGTGTGATTGTCTTGCGCTCTGATCATTCTTGCTTGCAAGAGGCTTACCATGCCGACTATTCACGTTCCTCGAGTGAGTCTTCCGCTGTCATAAAGGCTCGAGACGTGACAGTTAAGTTGGTATCAGAGCCTAAGTCTCAGGACTTAGGGAAAAGAGTAATGTCCTAGGATAAGTCCAAGGTTTAAGGACCCCTGCCTATGAACTAAGGAAGAAATTTCCTTACCCATGCGAGGATTGGGTAGAGCCCGGGATGAGATAGTTATATAGAAATTATCTTAGGATAAATCTTCCCGAATCTAAATTACTAAAATGTCCATGATTCTCAGGTACCTTGATTCTCAATGGCTCATCGTATAAACTGGGATGAGATGTACCAAACTGTTGCGGGACTTACCCAAGACCTACAGATAGTGGCCCAAGCTGGTGGAAGGGCTGGCGCGGGTAACTTACATGGCAATTTCTGAAGTTTAAATCCCCCTCGATTCTCTGGATCTTCTAACCCAAATGAAGCGGAGAATTGGATCGACGAAATGAACCGAATATTCGATGTCATGCAATGCACCGACCAGGAGAAAGTTCGACTTACCACGTTCCAACTCAACAAGGATGCTCGTACATGGTGGAAATCCATTCTGAGGCCACCTACAGATGCACCTCATACATGGGAGGCTTCTCCGAGCATGTAAAGGAGAGGAAGGCTATGGAATTTGCCTCCTTAAAATAAGGCGCGATGTTTGTGGCAGAATATGAATTACAATTCTCTCGACTAGCACCTTATGCTCTGCACTTGGTCAGCACAGATTTATTGAAAGCCAACCGATTTATGGATGGTTTAAGACCCGGATTTATCCAACAAATTGGAACGCAGAATATCCGCACCTATACTAAGATGGTTCAAAGAGCGCACCTATGTGAAAGAACCATGGAGAAGGTGGAAAGGCTTTGAGGAGAAAGGTCAAGCCGAAAACATGATAGGCAAGAAGAATAAGAAGTGGATGAGGGTGAAAATCGTCACATTAAGAGGTCACGTAATGGGAACGGTAATGGAAAAAGAAATGGAAATGGAAAGAACAAGAAAGTTAAAGAAGAGAAGGAGCAAGCCGTGGCACCTTCCTCATTTTGTGAAAAGTTTGGGCACTCAGTAGAAGAATGTTGAAAGCATCTCGGTGCTTGTCTCAAATGTGGAAGTCGGGAACATCGCTTGCCCACCTGTCCTCTCATAAATGAACAATCTTCAAGGGATAACAACGGACGCGGGAAGCGAGGACGATTAAATGCCATTTTAGACGAAGGAGGTGAGATGATAAAAGGTACTCTCTTAACCCATTCGCCTTACGTTAATTTTTAATACATTAAAATACATACACTCTCCATAAAAAACTCATATATTGAATTTGGAGACCAAATTCTCTTAAGT
Source organism: Amorphophallus konjac (assembly GCA_022559845.1). Taxonomy (NCBI): domain Eukaryota; kingdom Viridiplantae; phylum Streptophyta; class Magnoliopsida; order Alismatales; family Araceae; genus Amorphophallus; species Amorphophallus konjac. Next base: position 105,088 of record JAHNEJ010002482.1, read on the forward strand.
GGGGGAGGGTGTAAGGCCCCAGAATTTTATAACCTATTTTTGGTATATTTAATTATTTTATGGGAATTTTAAAGACCCAAAATGGATTAATAAATGAATATTGGATTAAATTAATCATTATAAGGCCCAATTGTGTTAAATAATTAATATAACTCATTTAATTAAGACCCAAAAGGTTTAAAGACCAAGCCCATTTAGTTTAGCCCATATTCTAGAAGGTTATTTAGTCTATTCACGTATTTTAAGGATAAATACTATTTTTATAGATAATTATATTGGATAAACAAATAAAAGAGTTTTATTAATTTGAAATTCTGCACACGTTGGATGTAACGGTCTATCGTGTGACCGCCACATGCACCTAACGCACCTAGACTGATGCGTTACACCCTGATAGTTCCGTGAATGGAAGAACGAGTAGAAAGATTGGATCTTTGAGATCCTATCTACAAGAGACCTAATTGGGAGAACTTGTAAGGTTACTAGGGACTCTTAGAGATCAGGTTTTGGCAAATTAAGGACTCTAGATTCGATCTAATCCTCAAACCCTAGCCAAAACCCTATAAATAGGACCTAGTTTTGACCTGAGCAACCCTTACTTTTGCTCGTAAAGAAACAAGATAAGGAGTCACAATTTCGGGAAAGTTCTTTGGAAGATTTTATTTATAATACTAAGGTCTAATATTTCTCCAAATTTCGTGCTAGGAGATCAAGTAACCAAGAAGATAGGGGCTTCTACAGTCGATGATTCAGTCATAGCAGTCCAGAATTCAGAGCAAAAGATCACTAAAGATCAAGAGATTGGGACGTCTAAACGAGGTAATTAGAGTTCAATCCTTTAGAACTTTTTGTTCACCTTAGTTTCAGCTTCTTACCCTAAAAATTTCACGTCTTTAGGTCAAGAGGCTGAGGAGCTAGAGCAGCGTGAAGTTGCTGAAAAGTCACAAGAAGAGAGGAACTAGGGCGGTCCATGAAAGCTCAAATTAGACGTTTAAAGCCTAGATTAAAAGGTAGGTTATCTCATGATTGGCAAAAACATCTTGTTAGGGATAAAATCCCTCTGATTGTGCTTGATTTCATGCATTATAGACTAAGAATTTCATGTTTTAATAGTTCTATACATTCATGCATCTCTTTAGCCCTAAATGGAAAATAAAAGATATTATCTTGTCTATTCACTAAAACCCATGCATGTAGTTGGCCTATACTTCGTTTATCATGTCTAGAACAGTTGTAGTATTTTACTTTATTTTACTTCCAGCAGACGACATGACGCACCAATGTAAGACCGTCATAGTCATCTAACGGCCTTACGATAAGCCGTCACACCCTCTGTTGCATTTTAATTGCTCTATTGTCTCTGACGCACCATAACAGGAGCGTTACACTACTGTAACTGCCCCTCGATAAACCGTCACAATCACTGTGACGCCCCATTCTCGACCGTCAGAGTAACTGTAGACAGAATTGAAGAACAGTCACATTAACTTATAAATATGCCTAGTTATCTGAGTTTTGACCTGTTGATATGACTTTAAATTTATTAATTGGTTCATGATAAGTATCGCATGTTAAAAGCATCTTGAATTATTTTAAGGATATGTTAATTTCATGCCAAAGCACTATAGTTTGTATTAACTCCATGATTTTCAATGATGTATGAACGGAGTTTTATCTTGGTTTCACGTTGTTACACATTCTCTCTCTATCAATAGAGTCATTTTCTTTAAGTGCATGGCATATATTCCGGTCTATGGTCATTAGTTTTCACTATGCACTATAGGAACATTATCTTGAACATGAGGACCTCTCTATTGGATATTCCTTCCAATGAACTAAGAAATCTTATTTCAAGGCCTCCGTAATTCTCTGCGAGCCTGGGATTCCCACTAGGACGCCGAGTTGGATCTACCATTAAAACCCAATTGATTATAAAGCACTATCGATGTTTTCTGGTTCTAGCAATGTAAGGGACCTATATTAGACCGTCAAGCCCATGTAACGGCCCAATATACAACTGTCACTTTTAACTGAGTCCAATTATTGTTTCTGGAAGCAGTCGTTCTAACGGATCAAGGATCGACCATCACGTGAACGTAACGGCCCAGTACAAGACCGTCACATTGAACTGAGTCTACTTTCTTTGTTCGGGATTCAGACCATTGTAACGGCCCAACACTGGAGCGTCACATGAATGTAACGGCCCAGTCTTTGACCATCACAATGCTTGAGCTAGTTAACCCAAGGTTTGACCCAAGGGTTGATATTCTAAAGTTCCTAGATGGCTTGATAATGGTCTAGGACTTATCATATTGATCAGGAAACTTAATATAATGAATGGAAGTTAAAGAAATATACTGTTATGCTGCCAATTTGTTTCCATAAGCATAACATTGTCTTAATTCATTCTTGATCTCTCATATTCTTAATTGAAGCATTTGTTCTTTGATAATTATTGTCATGAGCTTATTGATTGAACTAATTACATTCTCGGTCATACTTTATTGTTACACTCATCGTAGTAGCTTGATTATACGTGAAGATGCAGTTCGGGTGTTGATTGTGTCCAATGGCTCTATGCTAGTCCCCTCGGCTGATTACCGGAAACATTCTATTATAAACCATGAGGTATGATGCTACTGGCGTCACATTGCACTGGGAGTACTTTGTTTATAAATAAGTGAAATCCATGAGCACTCGTGAAAATCTAGTGAATTGCTACATGATTGACGTTCTCGTGCGTAACCTTTATGATGCTGGAAGTGAAAAGTGAAAGTGCATTCTCGTTACATTCTTGTTCATGAAAGGCCATGCTACATTCTTGTTCATACTTGTTACATTCTTGCTAGTTCATACTTGCTCTCGTCCTATCTTACATGATCGTCTTGTTACTTTGGTTATTCGCATGATTTGTCGCATTTGCATGATTTTACCTTATTTCTTTAGAGGTAAAATACTAATTACTTTAATAGTGCTAATCATGTTGATGCAAAGATACCTACTGGACAAGTGTGCTCATTACCTATTTCCAATCTTTTCAGGAGATGGAAGTGATTCGAATTCGGATTAGGGTTATACAAGTAGCAGGTCCGAGAGTGAATGAAAGCGTTGTCAAGATGAGATTGAAGACTTAGGAAAGTCTATATTGTTTAGATTGAGTCTATGTAATTTTCTTATTCTTGAGTCTGATAGATTGAAAGAAGTTGAAAGTTATTGTATTTGAATATTGATTATCAATGAAATAAGTTGGAGTTTGATTAAAATATTATGCAATTGCATTTATGTGTGTGATTGTCTTACGCTCTGATCATTCTTGCTTGCAAGAGGCTTACCATGCCTACGGTTCACGTTCCTTGAGCGAGTCTTCCGCTGTCATAAAAGCTCGGGGTGTGACAATGCTATTCGTCGTGTAAATCATTTTACCTCATTTATTTTCTAAATTAAATTATTAACTAGTTAATACATCACATAACTACATGAAAGTTGAGGATAAATTATGGGGATTCTAATCACTTATATTTTATGATTGTTAGATATGTGATTATATGGATATAAATTGATTAAACATGTTGTGATTATTTAATTAATTAAACAAAATATGCAAATCGTAAGTTAGAGAACAAAACATGTAATGCACTTAATTACTATTATCTTGGGCTTCAATGCTTTGAGAAAACCTACCTTTTAGTGAAGATTGAGACGATGAACAGTTGAAGTCTTTTCAAGGGAACGGTACAGGGAATGGAGAAGAAGGCTTCAAATCTGCAGCAGGTGGAAGAAGAAGGAATGCTTCTATGCTTCTCCCGGTTGCACGCAAGCCGCAGTAGGAAGAAATGAAGAAGATGAAGCACGTATTAGCCAGCAGGATGGAGAGGAATGCAGGCTTCCGCGTTCCTCCACGTACACCGCGACAGAGGAAGAAGAGCAACAGGTACAGGAGGAAGAGGACGCAGCAGCAAAGGTTTTACTAGTTCGACGGGGTTAAGCTTTATAGATAGGAGATACCAATCGGGGTGATAAAACCAATGAAAGCAAGGTTTAAATACTTCCGCGCGTTGATAACCCCCTTACCGTTTATATAGCCGCCGACCATTTTTCCCACTTGCGAAACCCTAAGGTTCCACCCTATGCAAGTGTTCGAACATGTATATGGGTGGGTTAACAGTTGGCCCATATCTTGCGTTTTATGAGGCCCATTCGATGGGTATGCGGGTTTTCTAGTTTTAGGGATACTTATATACTCCATGGGTCGGTTGCATGAGGGTGACATATAAATGGGTTTGGGCGTGTACATGCACGTGGGCTTTATGTATGGGTGTGGGTGCTATGTTCAAGTATGTTTTGTGTGTGTATTCATTGTATTATATAAGTTTTATATATATATATATATATATATATATACTGGTTGTAATATTTGGGGCTAAGGTTCAATAGTTATAAGGTAACAACTTTAATAATTTATTATTTAATTCTCAAATCAACACCCAATAGGATTCTATCTAACACTTAATTTTTTTTATCTATTGATAAATTAAATAGCCAAGTAGATTTAATTATTTAATATTAATCTATGAATCAAACTCTAATCGGCCCATGTGGATTCTTATAGAAGTTAGGGTCCTAATGGGCCTATTTTAATTAGCCTAATAACCATTATTCTAATAACTTAATATCTAAAAGAGATAAACGAAATAAAAGTTCGTTCTAATTTATTTTGTTTACCTTATTTTGTTTACCTTATTACTATTATTTTCAAGCATATATATATATTATTAATATTTTCCTATTATTTTGACTATTGTAATTAAATAAGGTCCATTTAAGGTCTTATATTTATTTATTTATAATATTGATCAATTAATTTAAAATATTATTATTTTTATCATTTCAAAAGTCAAGTCACACAATGAACATAATATGTTATTATTAATTTACGAGTTCCTTTCTTTTTCTTAATATCTTGAAAGAACTATATATTAATTAAATAATAACTCGGCTTTTGTCACCAACCGTTTTAATAATAAACTATTCAAATATAGGAAAATTAATTTTATAATATTTCTTCCCTCGTTCCCTCCTATTTATATAAAAATTTATCTAAATTTTAAATATTTGTGATAAGTTACTCGACTTTGTCTACAACATGAATTCATACTTATCCTTTTTATTTTGATTGTATTTAATATTTCTATTTTAGTCTTTAAAAAAAATCCGGGGTGCTACACCCTCTCCCACTTAAAAGAATTTGATCTCTAAATTTACATCACCTTCTACTATGGATGGGAGACTAGCTATAATTCGTCACGATACTACGTAGATGAAAGAGGAAATCTATTGAATGGAAAATAACTAATTTGGGGTTGAGGGTGAGGGATGCTTTCCACCATTTTTCCATTGGCAAGTTTGGCTAAAGCTTGAATTCCTCCTGGACCTTCTTGGTCGGAACATGACAGTCAACTATCTTATGGTCTAAGCTTCCACAACAAAGACATGCTCCCGACTTCCGATAACACTCCTCTGATTGGTGACCATGCTTCCCACGAAACTTACACATGTCCTGAGAGTAATCTATCAGGGCTCCCTCTTTCTTACACTTCTTGCATTTCTTGCACTTCTTACACTCTTGGGAACTATCACCCACGTTTAGCCTTTTCTTGGTAGTGGTGAACTTCCCAAGACTAATGACTTGGTCATTCCCTTCAGCTCTCTCTTTTTCTTCCACTACCTTTTCTAACTCTTGGACTCTCTTGATGAGGTTCGCGTAGGCTTGGACGTCCACTACGACCATCTCAGGGACAGAGCTCGGCTTTGATGCTTCCATTTTATCTAGGTTCCTGCCAGGATGAGTGGGGAAATAATTTATTGACTTGGGAATTAACAATGATAAAACTTAAGTATTTTATTCTACTTTTATAATTGAACCCCAAGCTCTACCTAAAATCTCAAGGAATTCCTATAGGATGACCGACAAGGATACTCAACCTATCTCTTGGACTTAATGTCCTAAGGAATTTAAAGTCGAAGCTCTGATATGACTGATAAAGATACTTGACCTATCATTGGAACCTAATAACTTGAGGATGTGAAAGTCGAAGCTCTGATACCACCTCTGTCATGTCCCGAACTGATAGCAGCAGAACGTGTCGTTTGCTCGGAACATGGCAGTTAAACAGTCGTGAATAATCAAGAGCAGTCGCATAAGACCAAATAATTTGGAGCAATAATAAAATTTTATTTCAAATATAAGTCTCTTACAATTTAAATTCACAAAATTTGAAGACACAACTATATCACAATGAAAAGAAAAGGAGATGACGCTCTAAAAGACTTAGACATGATAACTAAATAAGAGACACCATGCTAGACTCAAGAAAGATAAAAGACTCGAGTTCACTAATTTTCAGAGCTCGCTTGCACACTTGTCCCTCACATGTGAGTCTCGGTCTCGCTAGCCACCTGATTACCTGAAAGATGTTGGAATAAAACTGGGTGAGTGAATGCTCAATAGGACATATATCTCAAGAACAAGCAAAGATTTATGTAATTATACTTTTCATGAGATGCAAATGAGGCTATGCATGTTCGTAGCAATAAACGAGCAAGTGAAACAAAACTAGCAAGAATTTGATAGTTTCATGTAAAAACTTTCAAGCAAGAGATATCCGGGAGAGAATTATAGAATATTGGCTATTTACAAGCAAGTACTTGCCCATTCCGGGCCACACTAGTCAAGTCACGCAAGTCGAGTCATGCACGCAAGTAATGTCAAGTAGAGTGAGAGAGTGTGGAATGTCAATAGATCAAACTAGTCATGCACTTCGGTGTAATGCCACATACCGTGATCAATATAACTCCCATGGGCACAAGTACTTTCGGGTGCTCCTCCCAGGATCAGATCGGGCCCTATATGCACAGCATTAAAGATAGATCTAGACATCCACGATAGTTCATAGCCAATAAGGAGTTTCAAGAACAAGCTTTAATAAAATGATAAGTTATGATTTTCATGGAATTCAAGGGCAAGGCCCTTGAGTAAGGACAGACTTGCGATAAAATCCATGCGAAGTATAGAAACCATGACATGTCGATAAACTGGGTTGAATTGGCACCTAGATAGGTTGCCATGAATAACTTGAATAGATGACTAACAAGATAGTCACCAATTCAATAGACGTCAAACAAGCTGATGAATTGGCACCTAAGCATATGATACCCAATTCAATATATCACCTAGTGGAATGATCACTCATTCCACCGGCTAAGAGAATTCTCGCATGGGCCTAGAATAGCACCATGAAAGGGTCGGGTTATCACGTTTCTCTAGAGTGACATGACATTAAAATGAGTACAAGGTGTTTAAGGTACAACCAGCTCAGTCGGCCTTGAGGGAATCCAAGGTTACGAGGAGAGTTACGGAGGTCCCAATGACTAACTCGCCGGTCTGAAGGAACGGAATGTCTAACAGATGGCTCGTATATCACCAAGAATTGAGGTATATACGTGAACCAATCGTGAAACAGGGACTCCATCTACGGACATGAGACGAGAGTGCCAGAAGACTCGCGGTATGGGTCAAAATCGGAAGAAAATCTGTGAGAACATGAACGCATTAATTAAAGAATTTATGTCCATTAAGGGAGACGCCAATTCTAAAATTAACAATAACTATATAAACTTATGTTAATTGACGTCCGTGGGTGACGTCATTTATTAATTAGCGTCCACTTGGAAGGACTTTAATTTTATGATTTTTAACTTAATTTATCTCACAAGAATTCACGTCAATATCTATTTAATTGAATAATTTCAAGATATACATTCAAAGACACTTTTATTTATATATAAAAGTTTAGAAAAATAGAATATATGATAATTAGGAGAAAAATATGAGGTTTCCAGATATATAATTTTTATAATTTTATGTAACATAATTTAATAGACAAACATTTTCAAAGATATAGTTAAGAGTTATATATATATATATATATATATATATATATATATATATATAAAACGAGCGGCGGTCAACTAAGGTTATAGTTGACGTTGTTTAAATAGTGAAATTGTTAATTTTTTAAAATCATCTGTTTCTCGACGTAACCACGTCAGAATCGTGCATACTATATATCGAAATGACGGGCTCGAAAAACTCTCTCTAACCGGGTGTTCAAAACAATTTTTTATTGAGAGATGGGAGATCTTGAGATAGGAGACACGAAAAATGGTGGTACTACCCTTACTACCTCAATCTCCACCCCAATAATACGTTCGTAAAATCTTATGTCCAAAGGACACTACGGTACATACGAAAAGGCCGATAAAATAAAACGTTGTAATTAAGATGCTACAGTGACTATGCCATTCACCGTGTAAATCATTTTAACTCATTTATTTTTTAAATTAAATTATTAACTAGTTAATACATCATATAACTACATGAAAATTAAGGATAAATCATGGGGATTCTAATCACTTATATTTTATGATTGTTAGATATGTGATTATATGGATATAAAATGTTTAAACATGTTGTTATTATTTAATTAATTCAACTAAATATGCAAATCGTTAGTTAGAGAACAAAACATGTATTGCACTTAATTACTATTATCTTGGGTTTCAATTCTTTGAGAAAATCTATCTTTTAGTGAAGATTGGGATGATGAACGGTTGAAGTCTTTTCAAGGGAACGGTACAGGGGATGGAAAAGAAGGCTTCAAATCTACCGCAGGTGGAAGAAGAAGGAATGCTTCTATACTTATCCCGGTTGCACGCAAGCTGCAGGAGGAAGAAAGGAAGAAGATGAAGCACGTATCAGCTAGCAGGATGGAGAGGAATGCAGGCTTCCGCGTTCCTCCATGTACAGGAAGAAGAACAGCAGGTACAGGAGGAAGAGGACGCAGTAGCAAGGGTTTTACTAGTTCGACAGGGTTAAGCTTTATAGAGATGAGATCCTAATCGGGGTGATAAAACCAATGAAAGAATGGTTTAAATTCTTTCCGCGCGTTGATAACCCCCTTGCCGTTTATATAGCCGCCTGCCATTTTTCCCACTTGCGAAACCCTAAGGTTCCACCATATCCAAGTGTTCGAACATGTATATGGGTGGGTTAACAGTTGGCCCATGTCTTGGGTTTTACGAGGCCCATTCGATTGGTATGCAGGTTTTCTAGTTTTAGGGATAATTATGTACTCCACGGGTCGATTGCACGAGGGTGACATATAAATGGGTTTGGGCGTGTACATGCACGTGGGCTTTATGTATGGGTGTGGGTGGTATGTTCAGGTATGTTATGTGTGTGTATTCATTGTATTATAAAGGGTATATATATATATATATATATATGGTTGTAATATTTTAGGCTAAGGTTCAATAGTTATAAGGTAACAACTTTAATAATTTATTATTTTAAATTCTCAAATCAACACCCAAGAGGATTCTATCTAACACTTAATTTTTTTTATCTATTGATAAATTAAATAGCCAACCAGATTTAATTATTTAATATTAATTTACGAATCAATTAAACTCTAATCGGCCCAAGTGGATTCTCATAGAAGTTAGGGTCCTAATGGGTCTATTCTAATTAGCCCAATAACCATTAGTCTAATAACTTAATATCTAAAAGGGATAAATAAAATAAAAGTCCGTTCTAATTTATTTTGTTTACCTTATTACGAGCATAAATGCAATATCTATTACTATTATTTTCAAGCATATATATATTATTATTATTATTTTATTGATTTGACTATTGTAATTAAATAAGGTCCATTTAAGGTCTTATATTTATTTTTTGACAATATTGATCAATTAATTTAGAATATTATTATTTTTAACATTTCAAAAGTCAAGTCACACAATGAAGATAATATGTTATTATTAATTTACGAGTTCCTTTCTTTTTCTAAATATCTTTAAAGAACTATAAATTAATTAAATAATAACTCAGCTTTTGTCACAAACTGTTTTAATAATTAACTTTTCAAATAGAGGAAAATCAATTTTATAATATTTCTTCCCTTGTTCCCTCCTATTTATATAAAAATTTATCTAAATTTTAAATATTTGTGATAAGTTACTCGACTTAGTCCACAACATGAATTCATACTTATCCTTTTTATTTTGAATGTATTTATTTATTTCTATTTTAGTCTTGAAAAAAAATCTGGGGTGCTACACCCTCTCCCACTTAAAAGAATTTGATCTCTAAATTTACATCACCTTCTACTCTGGATGGGAGACTAGCTATAATTCATCACGATACTACGTAGATGAAAGAGGAAATCTATTGAATGGAAAATAACTAATTTGGGGTTGAGGATGAGGGATACCTTCCACCATTTTTCCTTTGGCAAGTTTGGCTAAAGCTTGAATTTCTCCTGGAGCTTCTTGGCCGCAATAGGACAGTCAACTATCTGATAACACTCCTCTGATTGGTGACCATGCTTCCTACAAAACTTACACATGTCTTGAGAGTAATCTGTCAAGGCTCCCTCTTTCCTACACTTCTTGCATTTCTTGCACTTCATACACTCTTGGGAACTATCACCCACGTTTAGCCTTTTCTTGGTAGTGGTGAACTTCCCAAGACTAATGACTTGGTCATTCCCTTCAGCTCTCTCTTTTTCTTCCACTACCTTTTCTAACTCTTGGACTCTCTTGACGATGTTCGCATAGGCTTGGACGTCCACTACGACCATCTCAGGGACGAAGCTTGGGTTGGATGCTTCCATTTTATCTAGGTCCCTGCCAGGATGAGTGGGGAAATAATTTATTGACTCAGGAATTAACAATAACAAAACTTAAGTATTTTATTCTTATTTTATAATTTAACCCCAAGTTCTACACAAAATCTCACGGAATTCTTATAGGATGACAGACAAGGATACTCAACCTATCTCTTGGACTTAATGTCCTAAGGAATTGAAAGCCGAAGCTCTGATACCACCTCTGTCACGCCCCGAACCGATAGCAGCGGAATATATCGTTTGCTCGGAACGTGACAGTTAAACAGTAATGAATAATCAAGAGCAGTCGTATAAGACCAAATAATTTGGAGCAATAATAAAATTTTATTTCAAATATAAGTCTCTTACAATTTAAATTCCTAAAATTTGAAGTCTCAACTATATAACAATGAAAAGAAAATGAGATGACACTCTAACAGACTTAGACAAGATAACTAAATAAGAGACACCATGCTAGACTCAAGAAAGATAAAAGATTCGGGTTCACTAATTTTCAGAGTTCGATTGCACACTTGTCCCTCACATGTGAGTCTCGATCTCGCTAACCACCAGATTACCTGAAAAATGTTGGAATAAAACTGAGTGAGCGAACGCTCAATAGGAATTATATCTCAAGAACAAGCAAAGATTTAACTAATTACACTTTTCATGAGATGCACATGAGGCTATGCATGTTCGTAGCAATAAACGAGCAAGTGAAACAAAACGAGCAAGAATTTGACAGTTTCATGTAAAAACATTCAAGCAAGAGATATCCAGGGGAGAATTATAGAATATTGGCTATTTACAAGCAAGTACTTGCCCATTCCGGGCCATGCTAGTCAAGTCACGGAAGTCTAGTCACACACGCAAGTAATGTCAAGTAGAGAGAGAGTGTGTGGAATGCCAATGATCAAACTAGTCATACACTTCGGTGTAATGTCAGACACCGTGATCAATATAACTCCCATGAGCACAAGTACTTTCGGGTGCTCCTCCCAGGACCAGATCGGGCCCTATATGCACAGCATTAAAGATAGATCTAGACATCCATGATAGTTCATAGCCAATAAGGAGTTTCAAGAACAAGCTTTAATAAAATGATAAGGTAAGATTTTCATGGAATTCAAGGGCAAGGCCCTTGAGTAAGGATAGACTTGCGATAAAATCCACGCGAAGCATAAAAACCATGACATGTCGATAAACTGGGTGGAATTGGCACCTAGATAGGTTGCCATGAACAACTTGAATAGATGACTAACAAGATAGTCACCAATTCAATGGACGTGAAGCAAGCTGAAGAATTGGCACCCAACAATAGGATACCCTATTCAATATATCACCTAGTGGAATGATCACTCAATCCATCGGCTAAGAGAATTCTCTCATGGGCTTGGAATAGCACCATGAAAGGGCCGGGTTATCACGTTTCTATAGTGTGACGTGGCATTAAAACGGGTACAAGGTGTTTAAGGTACAACCAGCTCAATCGGCCTTGGGGGAATCCAAGGTTACGATGAGACTTACGGAGGTCCCAATGACTAACTCGCCAGTCCGAAGGAACGGAATGTCCAACGGAGGGCTCATATGTCCGCAAGAATTCAGGTATATACGTGAACCAATCGTGAAACATGGACTCCATCAACGGACGTGAGATGAAAGTGCCAGAAGACCCGTGGTATGGGTCAACACCGGAAGAAAAACTGTGAGAACATGAATACATTAATTAAAGAATTTACGTCCAATAAGAGAGATACTAATTCTAAAAGTAACAATAACTATATAAACTTATGTTAATTGACGTCTGTGGATGGCATCATTTGTTAATTAGCGTCCACTTGGAAGGACATTAATTCTATGACTTTTAACTTAATTTATCTCACAAGAATTCACATCAATATCTATTTAATTGAATAATTTCAAGATATATATTCAAGGACACATTTATTTATATATAAAAGTTTAGAGAAATAGAATATATGATAATTAGGAGAAAAATATGAGGTTTTTAGATATATAATTTTTATAATTTTATGTTACATAGTTTATTAGATAAAAATTTTCAAAGATATAGTAAAAAGTTATATAAATATATATATATATATATATATATATATATATATAAGAGCTGCTGTCAAGTAAGGTTATAATTGACGTTTTTTAAATAGTAAAATTGTTAATTTTTTAAAATCATCCGTTTCTCGACGTAACCACGTCGGAATCGCGCAGACTGTATATCGAAATGACGGGCTCGAAAAACTCTATCTAACCGAGTGTTCAAAATAATTTTTCGTTGAGAGATGAGGGATCTTGAGTCGGAGACACGGAAAATGGTGGTATCACCCTTACTATCTCGGTCTCCACCCCAATAATATGCTCGTAAAATCTTATGTCCAAAGGACACTACGGCACCTACGGAAAGGTCGATAAAATAAAACGCTGTAACTAAGATGCTACAGTGACTATGCTATTCGCCGTATAAATCATTTTAACTCATTTATTTTTTAAATTAAATCATTAATTAGATAATATATCATATAACTACATGAAAATTAACGATAAATCATGGAGATTCTAATCACTTATATTTTATGATTGTTAGATATGTGATTATGTGGATATAAAATGTTTAAAGATGGTGTGATTATTTAATTAATTAAACTGAATATGCAAATCATAAGTTAGAGAACAAAACATGTAATACACTTACTTACTATTATCTTGGGTTTCAATTCTTTGATAAAATCTACCTTTTAGTAAAGATTGGGACGATGAACAGTTGAAGTCTTTTCAAGGAAACGGTACAGGGGATGGAGAAGAAGGCTTCAAATCTACGGCAGGTGGAAGAAGAAGGAATGCTTCTATGCTTCTCCCGGTTGCACGCAAGCCGCACGAGGAAGAAGGGAAGAAGATGAAGCACGTATCAGCCAGTAGGATGGAGAGGAATACAGGCTTCCGCGTTCCTCCACGTATACCGCGACAGAGGAAGAAGAACAGTAGGTACAGGAGGAAGAGGACGCAGCAACAAGGGTTTTACTAGTTCGACAGGGTTAAGCTTTATAGAGAGGAGATCCTAATCGGGGTGATAAAACCAATGAAACTAAGGTTTAAATTCTTTCCGCACATTGGTAACACCCTTACCGTTTATATAGTCGCCTACCATTTTTCCCACTTGCGAAACCCTAAGGTTCCACCCTATGCAAGTGTTCCGACAGGTATATGGGTGGGTTAACAGTTGGCCCATGTCTTGGGTTTTATGAGGCCCATTCGATGGGTATGCGGGTTTTCTAGTTTTAGGGATAATTATATACTGCATGGGTCGGTTGCATGAGGGTGACATATAAATGGGTTTAGGCATGTTCATGCACCTGGGCTTTATGTATGGGTGTGAGTGGTATGTTCAGGTATGTTATGTGTGTGAATTCATTGTATTATATATATTGATTGTAATATTTGGGCCTTAGGTTCAATAGTTATAAGGTAACAACTTTAATAATTTATTATTTTAAATTCTCAAATCAACACTCAACAGGATTCTATCTAACACTTAATTTTTTTTTATCTATTGATAAATTAAATAGCCAACTAGATTTAATTATTTAATATTAATCTACGAATCAAACTCTAATCAGCCCATGTGGATTCTTATAGAAGTTAGGGTCCTAATGGGCCTATTCTAATTAGCCCAATAACCATTAGTCAAATAACTTAATATCTAAAAGAGATAAACGAAATAAAAGTCCGTTCTAATTTATTTTGTTTATCTTATTACGAGCATAAATGCAATATCTATTACTATTATTTCCAAGCATATATATATTATTAATATTTTTTATTATTTTGATTATTGTAATTAAATAAGGTCCATTTAAGATCTTATATTTATTTATTTATAATATTGATCAATTAATTTAGAATATTATTATTTTTATCATTTCAAAAGTCAAGTCACACAATGAACATATTATGTTATTATTAATTTACGAGTTCCTTTCTTTTTCTTAATATCTTTAAAGAACTATATATTAATTAAATAATAACTCGGCTTTTGTCACCAACCGTTTTAATAATTAACTATTCAAATATAGGAAAATTAATTTTATAATATTTCTTCCCTCGTTCCCTCCTATTTATATAAAAATTTGTCTAAATTTTAAATATTTGTGATAAGTTACTCGACTTAGTCTACAACATGAATTTATACTTATCCTTTTTATTTTGAATGTATTTATTTATTTCTATTTTACTCTTAAAAAAAATTCGGGGTGCTACACCCTCCCCCACTTAAAAGAATTTGGTCTCCAAATTCACATCACCTTTTACTCTGGATAGGGGACTAGCTATAATTCGTCACTATACTACGTAGGTGAAAGAGGAAATCTATTGAATGGAAAATAACTAATTTGGGTTGAGGATGAGGGATACCTTCCACCATTTTTCCTTTGGCAAGTTTGGCTAAAGCGTGAGTTTCTCCTAGAGCTTCTTGGCCGGAACAGGACAGTCAACTATCTTATGGTCTAAGCTTCCACAACAAAGACATGCTCCCGACTTTCGATAACACTCCTCTGATTAGTGACCATGCTTCCCACAAAACTTACACCTGTCTTGAGAGTAATCTGTCAGGGCTCCCTCTTTCTTACACTTCTTGCATTTCTTGCACTTCTTACACTCTTGGGAACTATCACTCACGTTTAGCCTTTTCTTGGTAGTGGTGAACTTCCCAAGACTAATGACTTGGTCATTCCCTTCAGCTCTCTCTTTATCTTCCACTACCTTTCCTAACTCTTGGACTCTCTTGACGAGGTTCACGTAGGCTTGGACGTTCACTACGACCATCTCAGCGACAAAGCTTGGCTTGGATGCTTCCATTTTATCTAGGTTCCTGCCAAGATGAGTGGGGAAATAATTTATTGACTCAGGAATTAACAATAATAAAACTTAAGTATTTTATTCTACTTTTATAATTTAACCCCAAACTCTACCGAAAATCTCATGGAATTTCTATAGGATGACCGACAAGGCTAGTCAACCTATCTCTTGGACTTAATGTCCTAAGGAATTGAAAGTCGATGCTCTGATATGACTGACAAGGATACTTGACCTATCATTGAAACCTAATAACTTGAGGATGTGAAAGCCGATGCTTTGATACCACCTCTGTCACGTCCCAAACCGATCGCAGTGGAACGTGTCGTTTGCTCGGAACGTGGCAGTTAAACAGTCATGAATAATCAAGATCAGTCGCATAAGACCAAATACTTTGGAGCAATAATAAAAATTTATTTCAAATATAAGTCTCTTACAATTTAAATTCCCAAATTTTGAAGACTCAACTACATCACAATGAAAAGAAAAGGAGATGATGCTCTAAAAGACTTAGATATGCTAACTAAATAAGAGACACCATGCTAGACTCAAGAAAGATAAAAGACTCAAGTTCACTAATTTCCAGAGCTCGCTTGCACACTTGTCCCTCACATGTGAGTCTCTGTCTCGCTAGTCACCTGATTACCTAAAAAATGTTGGAATAAAATTGGGTGAGGGAACGCTCAGTAGGAATTATATCTCAAGAACAAGTAAAGATTTAAGTAATTACACTTTTCATGAGATGCAAATGAGGCTATGCATGTTCGTAGCAATAAACGAGCAAGTGAAACAAAACTAGCAAGAATTTGACAGTTTCATGTAAAAACTTTCAAGCAAGAGATATCAAGGAGAGAATTATAGAATATTGGCTATTTACAAGCAAGTACTTGCCCATTCCGGGCCATGCTAGTCAAGTCACGCAAGTCGAGTCACGCACACAAGTAATGTCAAGTAGAGAGAGAGGGAGTGTGGAATGCCAATAGATCAAACTAGTCATGCACTTCGGCGCAATGCCAGACACCGTGATCAATATAACTCTTATGGGTACAAGTACTTTCGGGTGCTCCTCATAGGACCAGATCGGGCCCTATATGCACAGCATTAAAGATAGATCTAGACATCCACGATAGTTCATAGCCAATAAGGAGTTTCAAGAACAAGCTTTAATAAAATGATAAGGTAAGATTTTCCTGGAATTCAAGGGCAAGGCCATGAAGTAAAGACAGGCTTGCGATAAAATCCACGCGAAGCATAAAAACCATGACATGTCGATAAATTGGGTGGAATTGGCACCTAGATAGGTTGCCATGAATAACTTGAATAGATGACTAACAAGATAGTAATCAATTCAATAGACGTCAAACAAGCTGATGAATTGGCACCTAACCATATGATACCCAATTAAATATATCACCTAGTGGAATGATCACTCATTCCACCGGCTAAAAGAATTCTATCATGGGCCTAGAACAACACCATGAAAGGGCCGGGATACCACGTTTCTCCAGAGTGACGTGGCATTAAAACGGGTACAAGGTGATTAAGGTACAACCAGCTCAGTCGGCCTTGAGGAAATCCAAGGTTACGAGGAGACTTACGAGGGTCCCAATGACCAACTCGCCAGTCCGAAGGAACGTAATGTCCAACGGAAGGCTCGTATGTCACCAAGAATTGAGGTATATACGTGAACCAATCGTGAAACAGGGACTTCATCTACGGACGTGAGATGAGAGTGCCAGAAGACCTACGGTATGGGTCAAAACCGGAAGAAAAACTGTGAGAACATGAATGCAATAATTAAAGAATTTACGTCCATTAAGAGAGACGCTAATTCTAATGTTAACATTAACTATATAAACTTATGTTAATTTACGTCCGTGGGTGGCGTCATTTATTAATTAGCGTCTACTTGGAAGGACATTAATTTTATGATTTTTAACTTAATTTATCTCACAAGATTTAACGTCAATATCTATTTAATTGAATAATTTCAAGATATACATTCAAGGACACATTTATTTATATATAAAATTTTAGAGAAATAGAATATATGATAATTATGAGAAAAATATGAGGTTTCCAGATATATAATTTATATAATTTTATGTTTCATAGTTTAATAGATAAAGGTTTACAAAGATATAGTTAAGAGTTATATATTTATATATATAAAGAATGAGCGGTGGTCACCTAAGGTTATAGTTGACATTGTTTAAAAAGTGAAATTGTTAACTTTTTAAAATCATCCGTTTTTCAACGTAACCACGTCGGAATCGCGCATATTATATATCAAAATGACGGACTCAAAAAATTTTATCTAATCGGGTGTTCAAAATAATTTTCATTAAGAGATGGGGGATCTTGAGATAGGAGGCACGGAAAATGATGGTACCACCCTTACTATCTCAGTCTCCACCACAATAATACGCTCGTAAAATTTTAAGTCCAAAGGTCACTACAGCACTTAAGAAAAGGCCGATAAAATAAAACGCTGTAACTAAGATACTACAGTGACTATGTTATTCGCCGTGTAAATCATTTTAACTCTTTTATTTTTTAAATTAAATTATTAACTAGTTAATACATCATATAACTACATGAAAATTAAGGATAAATCATGAGGATTCTAATCACTTATATTTTATGATTGTTAGATATGTGATTATATGGATATAAAATGTTTAAACATGTTGTGATTATTTAATTAATTAAATAAAATATGCAAATCGTAAGTTAGAGAACAAAACATGTAATGCACTTAATTACTATTATCTTGGGCTTGAATTCTTTGATAAAACCTACCTTTTAGTGAAGATTGGTACGGTGAACAGTTGAAGTCTTTTGAAGGGAATTGTACATGGGGTGAAGAAGAAGGCTTCAAATCTGCAGCAGGTGGAAGATGAAGGAATGCTTCTATGCTTCTCCCGATTGCATGCAAGCCACAGGAAGAAGATGAAGCACGTATCAGCCAGCAGGATGGAGAGGAATGCAGGCTTCTGCGTTCCTCCACGTACACCGTGACAGAGGAAGAAGAACATCAGGTATAGGAGGAAGAGGACGCATCAGCAAGGGTTTTACTAGTTCAACAGAGTTAAGCTTTATAGAGAGGAGATCCTAATCGGGGTGATAAAACTAATGAAAGTAAGGTTTAAATTCTTTCCGCGCGTTGATAACCCCGTTACCGTTTATATAGCCGCCTGCCATTTTTCCGACTTGCGAAACCCTAAGGTTCCACCCTATGTAAGTGTTCGTACATGTATATGGGTGGGTTAACCGTTGGCCCATGTCTTGAGTTTTATGAGGCCCATTCGATGGGTATTCGGGTTTTCTAGTTTTAAGGATAATAATATACTCCATGGGTCGGTTGCATGAGGGTGACATATAAATGGGTTTGGGCTTGTTCATGCACGTGGGCTTTATGTATGGGTGTGGGTGGTATGTTCAGGTATGTTATGTGTGTGTATTCATTGTATTATATAGGGTATATATATACACACACACTGGTTGTAATATTTGGGGCTAAGGTTCAATAGTTATAAGGTAACAACTTTAATAATTTATTGTTTTAAATTCTCAAATCAACACCCAATAGGATTATATCTAACACTTAATTTTTTTTATCTATTGATAAATTAAATAGTCAACCAGATTTAATTATTTAATATTAATCTACGAATCAAACTCTAATCCGCCCAAGTGGATTCTTATAGAAGTTAGGGTCCTAATGGGCCTATTCTAATTTGCCCACTAACCATTAGTCTAATAAATTAATATCTAAAAGAGATAAACGAAATAAAAGTCCGTTCTAATTTATTTTGTTTACCTTATTACGAGCATAAATGCAATATCTATTACTATTATTTTCAAGCATATATATATTATTAATATTTTCTTATTATTTTGACTATTATAATTAAATAAGGTCAATATAAGGTCTTATATTTATTTATTTAAAATATTGATCAATTAATTTAGAATATTATTATTTTTATCGTTTCAAAAGTCAAGTCACACAATGAACATAATCTGTTATTATTAATTTATTAGTTCCTTTCTTTTTCTTAATATCTTTAAAGAACTATATATTAATTAAATAATAACTCGGCTTTTGTCACCAACCGTTTTAATAATTAACTATTCAAATATAGGAAAATTAATTTTATAATATTTCTTCCCTCGTTCCCTCCTATTTGTATAAAATTTTATCTAAATTTTAAATATTTGTGATAAGTTACTCGACTTAGTCTACAACATGAATTCATACTTATCCTTTTTATTTTGAATGTATTTATTTATTTCTATTTTAGTCTTAAAAAAAATCTGGGGTGCTACAGAAGCACTCTCAAACTCCGCTGCCACATAGCTTGAGGTATCACAACCCAAAACATAGACCGGTGTCAACACTGTCTATCTTCCTACACTCAGGTAGGGATCAAATGCTATGGAGTTCGTTTTGAAGAAAAGCAAACTGAAAATGGAACTGCCAGACAGAGTATTGTAGTAAAACACAATGAGAAGGAAGTCTCCTATCTGGGAAAGAGATTGAGGAGTCCTTGGCTTTCTTCTTCTTCTTCCTGGATCTTCACCACCACCCTTGAGGAGGAAAGATGATCAAGCTTCAAGCTTTTTGAAAGATCTAGATGGAGCTTCACGAAACACTTCTGCTTGAAAGAAGATCTCTCGTTGTGAGGAAGAGGATCGTCTTTTTCTTCAAGTGCTCACACTAGCAGCATCTGGAAGGAGGCTAACTTCCTTAGCAAGTCTTCCAGCTTTTCGTTTTTCTCTTGCTTGCATCCATCACTTTCGAACTGGAGCTCATGCTCCTCATATATTGGTGTCCTAGGACGACACCAACATTGTCCGCTTTTCAAGCAACACCTAGAATGTCACATCCACATTATTTGATATGCTTTTATCTGCATAGTTGACTTCTTTTCTGTCAAATCTCCAGGTATGTGGGTAGGTAGGAGACCATAGCAACAAAGGTACGATCTTCTTCAGAGGATATCTCTGCCAAATCACAGTCTTCTAACACAGAAGCACTTTGACGGCTTTTTCCAGAGCAAACGGATCCTCTAGATTAAGTTCCGGATCTTGAAGACAGCTTCCGTCAGATTCAGATCCGTTTCCTGTCAGTGTGTCGAGACATTCCTTTGAAAGCCTTGAAGAATCGTTCTGGTTGAACATGGATGTGTCGACACTTTCCTGTCAGTGTGTCGAGACATCCAGTGAATGTTTTGAAGATCCATGGCTGATGTGTCGAGACATCCACAGAGTTGTGCTGGGACAATCGTGCTTGGCTCCGTGATGACACCATGAGTGTGTTGAGACAACACCAAACGTTGTCGGGACATGTGAGCCATGTGCAGAGTTGTCGCATGAGGGTGTCGAGACAGAAGCACCATGTGTAGAGATTTTCACACGAGTGTGTCGACACTTTTCACTCAGTGTGTCGAGACATCGGTGAGTCCATAGGCCAGACAGAACGGCTTCAGCTTGATTTCTTCTGGAGTTGTCGAGACATGGGTCAGATGTGTCGACACATTCTTTTATGCCGGAGCTCAAACATTGGAGATTCAACACATTTTCTTCTAGATATGTCGGAACATCATTAGGCCGTGTCGAGACATCACTTAGAGAAGTTTTCCTGCACGAGTTTAGTCAATTGATCAAGCCAAAATATGTTAGATATTCCTCAATAATCTACTAATGATTTATGATTTGTTATCATCAAAAGTAAGGGACACAACATTCTCCCCCTTTTTGATGATGACAACCATGAATCATTATATCCAAGCATTCATATAGCATTACAATCAATTTGGTTTGAGGAGCCATCAACCAAGTGAGATTCATCCATTCACACAACAACTGAATGTTAGCATTTTTCAACATATAGCATTTTTCAACAACAGTACAAAAACCTTGTTTCATTGATCAACCATGGTTTTGTATAGATCAAGCAAAGGTGTGTGCTCAAGCAGTTACATTGCAAATCTAAATGCAAAAACTAGCAAAAACTAGATGAAAAAGCTAACTATATGCTTGATGCTTGTCTTCTCAGAAGGTCTTCAGTACTTCTCCCCCTTTGTCATCAGCAAGGAGGCGGTGAAGGAGGAGGCTACTGTGGTGGAGGCATGGAGCTAGAACTTGCAAAGTGAAGGATCTGTGCCTCTTGGAAGTCATGTTGCATGTGAGAGATTGCTATTGCTAGAGAGTCAACCCTCTGAGTGAGCTGCTCATCCCTTTGTCTGACAGATAGTTGCAAAGACTTAATATTTTCCTTGATGTCCTTGAACCAGCCATGAATCATTTCACAGATGTATTCTGTTTCAGCCCTCTGCTGGGAGCCTTGTGGTGGAAAACGAGAAGAGGTGACTTCTGTTTGAGGAGGAGGACACCATTCATAACCTACGTACTGCAGGGCTGGTTGGAGTTGAGCTTTATGCAGACGAATCAGCTCCAAGATTTCAGTACCAACCATATCAAGTTTGTTGTACACTACATCCATTTTGGCCTCAGCTTTGGTGGTGTTGTTGACTGCGCGAGCTGTGTCTGTGTGGATAGTTTCTGTAAGCATGGAGGAGGCATCTAGTAGCTTGTTGTAGTCAGAGTACATCTTCCCTTTCATCCGTTGGGAGGCATCCAACAGTCGAGAAGTAGTAGCATTTACTGTTCTCTCCAGATTGGAGGTGGCATCAATGGATCTGTTGGTCTCTGTAGTCACATGTGCTCTGATGGATGTAGTTGCGCCAGCCACTTGGTCAGCTAGCTGATTGTATGAATCCATCAGTTTGGCACATTTAATGTTGAGATTACCTTGATCTTCTATGATGTCATAGGCATGCATGACCATTTCAGGAGTTTTCTCCTGGGTTTCAGTGTGGATCTCTCGTAGTCTTTTCATGATTCTTCCTGCTCGGTCGCACACATTTATCAAGGAGTTCATGAAGCTGTTCAACCTTTCATCTGACTTATGTTTGTCGTGCACAAATTTCTCACATCTACTGGTTAGGACTTGCTCAAAATGGAGTTGTCTGGCTTCTATTCTATCCACCTGCAGACTGAGTTGACGAAAGGAGGAATTCATGCTCCCAAACTGAGCAGTGAGAAACTGGATAAGTGCAAGGTGAATATCCATAAGACTACCAGTGGCACCAAAAGCAATACCTTGTGAGGGGGAGGCCTCGGTATGAAATTCAGGAGGGGCATCCCTGACACTAAACACTCTAGGCTCATTGTCTGCAGACAGAGGGGGTTGGATGCCAAAAGCCATCATCATCCCAGGCTGGTCCATGGGATCTGCAGACTGTTGCTACTGAGGGGCCTGCTCAAAGTGGATATCTGCATGGAACATTTCCTCATGCTGATCTAATTGTGCATCTGAAGCTGGCTGGTCCTGTGCTGGCTGATCCTGTGCAGGTTGTGCCTGTGCATGCTATTCCTGTGCAGGTTGTGCCTATGGAGCTGGCTGTTCTGGAGGGTCAGGTAGATGTCTAGGTAGATTTCTGACCATTTTGTCACCTTCCTTTTTGAAGTGCATGTAATTTTCTATGAACCTCATGGTGTAGACATTACTCCGGGGAATAGTGATGGACTTTTCATGATCAAGAGGAATGCCAACCTTCTGAAAAATGGCAGTAAGGTGTGCGGCATAAGGCAGGCTACGCCAGTTGAGAGTGCAATTGTCCATAACCTAGAGCATGATCTCTGAAAGATAGAAATGGTAATTGTTGAACAGACAGTAAAAAATGAATCTTTGTGTCTCAGTAAGTATGCTTTTGCCACCCCCTTGTGGGGTAATCATGGTAGTGAAAATGTGATGCAGAAGATGTTGTAAGGGGGGAAACCGGTTTGTGTCAAAGGATTTGACAAGTAGTTGGATTGCATCCTGAGGGTCTCAAGACTTTCCTGTCAGGATGGTGTAAGTTACAGACAAATCAATCTCAACCTCAGATTCTATTTCCCCATCCCGGGGCATGTGTAGAGCCCTATGAAGAAGCTTGGTTGTAAGCTTGATGGAGACCCCCTTGACCTCAGTCCGAAGGACTTTCTTTTTCTCATCAAAAAATAAGTTCTTGTAAAATTACTGAACTAGAAATGGGTAGTATACCCTGTAATCAGACATAAACTGTCTCCAACCTTGGAACTCAACCAACGGCATCAGTTCAAGAAAATTCTCAAGCATCTCACGGTCACTAAAGTCCACATACCTAGGGAAGAGAATCCAAGAGGGATCACTTTCTTCGTCCCTGATGGAGGCAGTAGCACTGGGCTTCAGAGGAGCTGATTGAGCTTTGGCCTTCCCTTTTTCTTTGGCGGACAGCCATGGCCGCTTGGCCTTGTGTTGCGGCGGCGATCCCTTGTCGGTGTTGGACCCCTGGGCTTCGGCAGTCCTTTTTCTGGCTGGTTCTACAGCTGGGCGGTCCTCAATACGCTTGGAGCGCCCTTCAAAGGGGGCTTTTGAGACATCGGCCTTCTTGGATGAAGCCGCCTCTTTCTTCTTGTCGCGGGTGACCGGAGGAGCCATGTAGAGAGGACGAAAAGGAGGAGAGGTGCCGGAGGGCAGCTAGGGCTATCTGGGAGATGGTGCCCGAGGGTAAGAAAGATGGAGCTGGGCGTCGACCTCCACGGCGTGGATGTGCAGAGTCGCCGTAGAGAGAGAGAGAGAGGTCGCGAGGGAAATAGGGTTGAAATGAGGAAAGGTGAGGAAAATGTTTTTCACCGTCGAGTAAAAAGGAAGTTGAGATTTTTGACTTTTGAAAAAGACAACCCTAAAATTAGAAATGGTGTATATACCCCTATGTTAAGTTTAGAACGGTTTAAGGCTTATAAGCTCATTTTTGAGTAATAAAAGTTTGAGAAAAACTACTTTTGCAACAAATAATAAGATTTAAACATTTGAGAAGGTTAAGAGAATGGAACCAAGTCCATTTGACTTACTCATCATGTTCATTTGGCATGATTGGAAAAAGAAGATAAGCAAGTATTGAAAGTAAATAAAAACCTTTTTGTTTTGAAGCAAGTTGTAGAGTCAACCCCAAACCATTTTTTTAAATTAATTAAATAGTCTGATATAGCATTCACTTTTTGACTCAAAGAAACACATTGTTTAGACGCCAGAGTCCCTGGTTACTCAGTGTAGCTTCTCTTTCTGAATTCTTCTAAACAGAGTTGACAGCCTTAATCATGACTAGATTAACCTTCATTTCATTGATGGAGGATCTAATTTCTCTAAAGAGAAGTCATTGCTATGAAATTGTAGCAGCATGGTATTTAGGAGGCGTATTCTCTACTTGTCTTCAGGTATGGTAACATGTTTAAAGACAATACCTACAAATCATTTCAAAAGCCAAGAAGCCTGGTTGTAGTGAACTTTCAGACGCAGGGGCAATGGTCATTTTCAGGGACTTGAGAAATGTTTTAATCCTATTATGAATGCAAGTTTGGTAGAACTCAATGCAATGATTTTTGAAAATGAGGATTATAAACAAGAAACCATTTCTTTAACAGGAGTAATACAAATGAGCTCACCCAGGGTTGTATAGATGAATGAAAACATACTCAACTCCCCCTCACTTAATGCTCGGTGAAAAGTGAAGGTTTAGAGGCGAAAGATTTGAGGTGGAAATGAAGAAGGAAGTGGGAAGAAGGAGTCAAGGAAATTCTTCATTTGATCTTCAAAAACCAAGGGCGGCTGAGAGATAGTCTCGACACATGACTTGAGGGTGTCGACCTGTTCAATAGATTTTGTTCAGCATGTCTCGACACATATCAGTAGGGTGTCGACATGTTCAAGGAGATTTGTACTGCATGTCTCGACACTTGACCGTACAACAACTGCTAGTTTCTGTGAATCTTCATTTCTGACAAACACCTTCCAGCTTCTACTGCCAGTGCCTCTGACTTTCCAGTGCCTCTGATTTTCTCCTTTCAGACAATCAATCAAGAATGGTTTTACATTTTGCTGTCAATGAGAAGTGCTTTATGGGATGCTAAGGATTTAAACATGCTTATGCACTATAAATCAACTTATTCAGATAGCAATATGCATTTCTAACTCATGGTACTTGGCGGAGGCCTATCCTTACGCATGAGGAGAGTTTCCTGACAAGCGTAACCTGTCATTCCACTTCTCGACATTTGATATACCGTGCAGTCATAAGATGATGTACAACTAAAAACACTCAGAAATACAAACAAGCTCCCCCTGAATGTGACCATCATTCAAATCAAGATTCATACAGCCAATGGACCAGTTCTAAATCAAAGCAGATATGCTTGTTCCAAACATGGTAAAGATAAGTAAGCAGAGCATCGACGGAGGAATTGATAGCTCAAGCCTGAGTGGATTGAGGTCTGCATAGACCAAGCTCTCTCCTTAATGTTGTAAACCTGTCATTGCTTAAGAGCTTTGTGAAGATATCTGCAAGTTGATTTTCTGAGTCTACAAAATGGAGCTCAAAGTGATTTTTGAGAACTTCATCCCTTATAAAGTGATGCCT
The DNA here is from genome assembly GCA_022559845.1 of Amorphophallus konjac. Taxonomy (NCBI): domain Eukaryota; kingdom Viridiplantae; phylum Streptophyta; class Magnoliopsida; order Alismatales; family Araceae; genus Amorphophallus; species Amorphophallus konjac. The sequence goes on from JAHNEJ010002482.1 coordinate 131,189, forward strand.
AATTTCAATGTGTTTAGTCCTAGAGTGCATGATTGGATTTTTTACAAGATTTATAGCACTTGTGTTATCACACAAAATGGGTACACAACCAAGATCTATTAGATAGTCTTGGAGTTGGTGTTTGATCCACAATACTTGGGTGCCACAACTCCCTGTAGCTACATATTCTACTTCTGTAGTTGAGAGGGCAACCGAGTGTTGTTTCTTGGAAGCTCAAGAAACCAAACACCCACTGAGAAATTGGCAATAGTCACTAGTGCTCTTGCAGTCCAGTTTGCATCCTGCATAATCTGCATCTGAATATGAAATAAGTGAAAGTTCACAAGATGTAGGATACCATAATCCCAATTCTTGAGTGCCAGCAAGGTATCTAAAAATACGCTTGACAGCAGTCAAGTGAGACTCTCTAGGACTAGACTGAAATCTAGCACAAAGGCAAACACTGAACTGCATGTCTGGTCTATATGTAGTTAGATAGAGTAATGACCCAATCATACCTTTGTATCTCTTTGCATCTACAAGAATACCTTGTTCATCTGCATCCAGTGAAGTGGCAGTCCCCATTGGAGTTCTTAATGGTTTGCAGTTAGTCATATCAAACTTTTTCAGCAACTCCTTCACATATTTGGCTTGATTGATAAAATAACCTTCATTGCTTTGATTAATCTGCAAGCCAAGAAAAAATTGTAGCTCACCCATTAGACTCATTTCAAACTCATTGGTCATGAGTTTAGCGAATTCCTCACACAATTGAGATTTTATGGATCCAAACACTATGTCATCCACATAAATCTGAACTATCAAGATATCTTTACCTTGTTTCTTGGTGAATAGTGTCTGATCTACATTACCTCTTGAATACCCTTGTTCGGTGAGGTATGAGCTTAGTCTGCCGTACCAAGCTCTAGGTGCCTACTTCAAGCCATATAAAGCCCTGTCCAACTTATAAACATGATCTTTGAAATATGTGCATTCAAAACCGGGGGGTTGCTCTACATAGACTTCTTCTTTAATAAGACCATTTAGAAAAGTACTCTTAACATCCATTTGCTACAGTTTGATTTTATGAGAACATGCAAATGCTAGCAAAATTCTAATGGCCTCAAGTCTAGCAACAGGAGTAAAAGATTCTTCATAATCTATACCAAATTTATGATTATACCCTTGAGCCACCAATCTGGATTTGTTTCTTACTATCTTTCCATCTTCACTTAGTTAATTTCTGAAAACCCATTTTGTTCCTATGACTGATTTTTCTTTAGGCCTTGGAACAAGATGTCATACCTTATTTCTTTCAAACTAGTTTAATTCATCATGCATGGAATTGATCAAGTTTTCATCTTTTTAGGCCTCTACAATATTTTTGGGTTCAGTTTGAGACACAAGAGCAAGTTGTTCAATTTCATCCATAATTTTGAAATGAGACCTAGTTTTGGTTCGGTCATGCAGATTACCTAAGATATTTTCCAAATGATGATCTTTCAACACTCTTAAGTCAGGTTGAGTATTACCTTCATCTGCTTCGGTGACTGGAGTATTACTTGGTTCACCTTGGTCCTCATTTGCTTGTGTCTCCTCTTGTGGAAGTTCATCTTTTCCTTTTATGTTCAGGAATTCCCCATCATCATCTTCCCTACAAGTGTTGTTATGGTCAATCTCATCAAAAGTGATGTGTGGGGATTCTTCCATACAAATGGTCTTAAGATTATAGAATCTATAAGCTCTAGACTTGTTAGAGTACCCAAGGAATATTCCTTCTTCACTCTTGGGCTCAAACTTGTCCAGAACTCTTTTATCATTGTTATGAACAAAACACTTTGACCCAAACACTTTCATGTGAAAGAGAGATGGCTTTTTACCTTTCAGCAGCTCATATGGAGTAATTTTTGTGAGGGGCCTTACCATTGAACAGTTGATGATATAACATGCAGTGTTTACCGCTTCTGCCCAAAATCTTTTTCGTAGATGCCTTTCAGCAAGCATTGTGCGTGCCATCTCTATGAGAGTTCTGTTCTTCCTCTCAACAATCCCATTTTGCACAGGTGTCCGTGGTGATGAAAACTTGTGAATGATTCATTCAGTCCTACACAAATTTTTAAAGTCAGCATTGTCGAATTCACCACCATGATCAAAAATAATGTTAGAAATCTTAAACTTACCATCTTACTTTACTTGCATATACAGTGCCTGAAACTCATCAAAGGAATTATTTTTATGCGCAAGATAAAATACCCAAGTGAATCTAGTAAAGTCATCCACAAAAACATAACCATATCTTTTACCACTTAAGCTAGCTGTTTTGGTTGGACCAAAGAAGTCCATATGGATTAGTTTAAGTGGTTTAGATGATGAATTTTCAGTTCTACTTTTAAATGACTTTCTAGTATGTTTTCGTTGAGCACATGCATCACAAATCTTAGTGTTCAGTTTGAATTTAATTTCAGGAAGACCTTTGACAATGGAATGCTTCACCAATTTATGAAGGGTGTTGTAACTAACATGTCCTAGTCTGTGATGCCCCAAACAAGCTAATTCAGATTTGGGTGCAGCAAGATAAAAATTTATGTGAGCAGGGTCATCTAAGTCAATCATGTACATGTTATTAACTCTTTTACCAGAAAACTTGATTTTTTTTGAATTTGACTGCAATATCCTACATTAATTAGAGTCAAAAACTACAGTATGACCTTTATCACATAGTTGACTAATGCTCAGTAAATTGTACTATAGACCATCAACAAGTAATACATTATCAATTGAGTTGGAGGGGTTCTTACTAACTTTACCTGAACCAATGATTTTTCCTTTGTTGTTTCCTCCAAAGGTGACATGTCCAGCTTCCTTTTCAACCAGGAGACATAATTTGATTTTGTCTCCAGTCATGTGTCTTGAGTAGCCACTGTCAAGATACCAACGGTTGTGTACGGCTGTAAGACACTCCTGCACAAGGAATTAAGTGACAATGTTTGGAACCCAAGAATAGTTGGGTCCCAATAATATCTTCATTTCTGTAAATCAGGATAACACTGATTTTGAAATCCGAACTTTCTTACCATCTTTGCTTTGTTGGAAGTTTTGGTTTTTCTTCTCTTTAGTCTTTTGGACTTTGTGAGTTTTGGAAGTGGTGGAGAAGGATTGTTGATTAGACCATCTATTCCAGTTGGTTGGTCTTGATGAATAGGAGGTGTCATATTGCCTAGGTCGTTGAGGTTGAGTGAACCTATGACCATAGGGAACATTATGGTTCCTTACCCATGGAGGTGTCAGTCTGTAGAAGGCAAAGTCTCGACATGTCCACTGTTCAGTCCGTCTATAATGGTCTCTGTATAAGGGATGTGTCGACCTCCTGTATGGAAACTATCGACCTGTTGGTGCAAACCTGGGATATCGTTGGGTGTTTGACCAGGTGGGTGTCGACCTATTCCATGGAGTGTCCCGACCTGTTTTAGCATTGTAACTGTCTCTTCCTTTGTGATGTACAGGCTAAGGCTTGGACGTGTGTCGGCCTGTTTGGGATTATTTGTGAACCTTTTTGGGTTGTTGGGAAGTTTTGTTGAGTGGTTCTTCTATCTTTTCTTTTCCTTTGTTTTCAACGTTTTCTTGGTGTGTTGGTTTGGAGGTTGATGCTTCAGAAGATGAGACAAAGGTGGTGGTCTTTAGCCCAAATATTTTCTTTTTGGTAGGCTCATATCCTAGCCCTTCTCTGTTGAAGTTTATTTTAGTTCCTAGTAGGGCATTCAAGTTTTCACTCCCATCAACAAATTTTTCAAGAGTGGTTTGTTTATCTGCTAGGTCCTTTTGAAGTTTCTCATTTTCTTTCAACAGTTGAGAATTGACCTGTTTAAAGGCTTGAGACTTTTCATTGCACAGATTATTGTCCTTTACATAGCTTTGCATTTTTAATTTCAATTCATCAACTTCATCTCTTAGCCTTTCATTTTCATCTTCCAAATCTCTCATTTCTTTTCTTCCTTCTTCACGATTCTCATTTATTCTTCTTAGATCTCCAATTTCAGTTTCTAGAGAGATTAATTTTTCATTAAGAGGTTTATCATGCCCACAAGATTCAACCTTCTTCTTTAAGGTTTTATTTTCTTTTCTGTATACTACATATTTATTCATTAATTTAAAGTAGGCTTCCTCCCAATCATCAGTGGAGAAATGCTCAAAGGAGAGCTCACGTCACTATCATTTTCTCCTTTGGCCATTAGGTAGAGATCATCTTTTTCCTCTTCAGAGGAGTTGTCTTCAACTTCTTCTTCTTCTTCTTCACTCCAAGTGCACACCATGGCGTGCTTCTTCTTGCTCTTCCACCTAGGCATGGCTTTCTTATCTCCTTTTGGACACTCAGACTTGATGTGTCTTGGTTTTCTGCAAGAGTAGCATACAAGCTTTTCAGACTTTTTAGAATTTTCAGGTCTTGGCCTGAAACCTCTTTTTACCTGGGGCTTCTTCTTAGTGAACCATATACCTTCCTTTCTTAAAAACCTTCAGAACTTTCTTGTCAATAGAGCAACTTCATCTTCTTCAGTGTTGCTGCTTGAAGGCTCTTCATCATCAGGTAGGTCCTTGGTGCTTAGTCCAGCTTTAAGAGCTAGAGGCTTCTTTTTACTTACCTCAGCCTCTTTATTTTTCAGATTCATCTCATAGGTCATCAGGGACCCTATGAGTTTTTCAACCTTGATGGTAGTTAAGTCTTTTGATTCTTCAACTACTGTGCCCTTTGTATGTCAAATAGGAGTTAGTGATATCAGAATCTTCCTTACTATCTCCTGCTTAGAGTAGGTCTTACCTAGCTCAGTCAAGCCATTAGTGAGCACGGTTAGCCTAGTAGCATACATGTCCGAAATGGACTTATCAGATTTCATTCTAAACTTCTCATATTCAGATACCAACATGTTAGCTTTGTTTGCACGTACCTGATGTGTCCCTTCATATATTACCTCAAGGCGGTCCCACATTTCTTTTACAGTGCAACAAGTTGACACCCTTGAGTATTCAGTCGGATGAAGGGAGCACTGCATCATATGCTTGGCACCCCAGTTCAGAGTTGATTTTCTGAGCTGTTCTTTAGTCCATGTATCTTCGTCTAGAGGTAGCTCAAATGGTCCCTTGCTGATCACTCGCCAGACTTCATGATCCTGGGCTCTAATGAAGACCTACATGCGATTTTTCCAGTAAGGATAATTTGTCCCTATGAAAAAGAGAGGTCTATTTACGGAATGTCCTTCGGCCATAGGACCTTTAGTTGCCATATCACCAGTTCTCTCAAGGTCGTTAGACCACATACAGAGAGACTAGCTCTGATACCACGTGTTGAGTGGTGATAGGCAGATCTAGAGGGGAGGGGTGAATAGATCAACCCCTTTTTACCCTTCTTTGCCCGAAATAAAAACTAGATCTAACACAAATGATCTAACACAAATGATTATGAGATGGATATTAGTTAACAAGTAAGAAGCTAGATACACACATGATATCTGGAATCGATCCTATCAAGCTTCTACCGTTGGAACAAGAGAGAAATCAAACCACAAGACAAGATCTTTAAGATGGTTCAGTCTTAATCTAGAGACTTATGTCTACCCCTCACATAATACAGTGAGGCTTCACTGGTGGCAACACACACCCGCTGATTTAAAGCTTCTTACAGAGAGAAGCACTCTCACACTCCGCTGCCACACAGCTTGAGGTATCACAACCCAAAACATAGACCGGTGTCAACACTGTCTGTCTTCCTACACTCAGGTAGGGATCAAATGCTATGGAGTTTATTTTGAAGAAAAGCAAACTGAAAATAGAAACGCCAGACAAAGTATCATAGTAAAACACAATGAGAAGGAAGTCTCCTGTCCGGGAAAGAGCTTGAGGAGTTCTTGGCTTTCTTCTTCTTCTTCCTGGATCTTCACCACCACCCTTGAGGAAGAAAGATGATCAAGCTTCAAGCTTTTTAAGAGATCTGGATGGAGCTTCACGAAACCCTTCTGCTTGTAAGAAGATCTCTCATTGTGAGGAAGAGGATCGTCTTTTTCTTCAAGTGCTCACACCAGCAGCATCAGGAAGGAGGCTAGCTTCCTCAGCAAGTCTTCCAGCTTTTCATTTTTCTATTGCTTGCATCCATCACTTTCGAACTGGAGCTCATGCTCCTCATATATTGGTGTCCTAGGATGACACCAACGTTGTCCACTTTTCAAGCAACACCCAGAATGTCACATCCACATTATTTGATCTGCTTCTATCTGCATAGTTGACTCCTTTTCTGTCAAATCTCCATGTATGTGGGTAGGTAGGAGACCATAGCAGTAAAGGTACGATCTTCTTCAGAGGATATCTCTGCCAAATCACAGTCTTATGACACATAAGCACTTTGACGGATTTTTCCAGAGCAAACGGATCCTCTGGATTAAGTTCCGGATATTGAAGACAGCTTTCGTCGGATTCAGATCCTTTCTGGTCGAACCAAATGTGTCGACACTTTCCTGTCAGTGTGTCGAGACATTCCTTTGAAAGCCTTGAAGAATCGTTCTGGTTGAACGTGGATGTGTCGACACTTTCCTGTCAGTGTGTCGAGACATCTAGTGAATGTCTTGAAGATCCATGGCTGATGTGTCGAGACATCCACAGAGTTGTGTTGGGACAATCGTGCTTGGCTCCGTGATGACACCATGAGTGTGTCGAGACAACACCAAATGGTGTCGAGACATGTGAGCCATGTGCAGAGTTGTCGCATGAGGGTGTCGAGACAGAATCGCCATGTGCAGAGATTTTTACACGAGTGTGTCGACACTTTTCACTTAGTGTGTCGAGACATCGGTGCGTCCAGAGGCCAGACAGAATGGCTTCAGCTTGATTTCTTCTGGAGGTGTCGAGAGATGGGTCAGATGTGTTGACACATTCTTTTATGCTTGAGCTCAAACGTTGGAGATTCAACACATTTTCTTCTAAATGTGTCAGGACATCATTAGTTCGTGTTGAGACATCACTTAGAGAAGTTTTCCTGCATGAGTTTAGTCAATTCATCAAGCCAAAATATGTTAGATATTCCTCGTTTATCTACTAATGATTTATGATCTGTTATCATCAAAACCAGGGAACACAACAGGCATGTCCATGACGGTCTTTGCTTTGTTAGGATCAATCTGAATCTCCCGTTTGCTGACTATAAAGCCTAGCATCTTCCCTGAAGAGACTCCAAAAACACACTTCTTTGGATTCATTTTCAATTGGTATTCCCTAGCTCTTTGAAGCACCTTAGCTAGGATGACGGGGTGGTCTTCTTTAGTCCTCGACTTCACAAAATATCATCCGCGTAAGCTTCCATATAGACATGCATCATATCATAAAATATAGCCATCATCGCCCTTTGATAAGTGGCACATGCATTCTTCAGACCAAAGGGCATGACCACATAACAGTATGTGCCCAAGGGCGTGGTGAAGGAGGTTTTCTCTTGATTTTTCAGAGCGAGACGGGTTTGGTTGTAGCCTAAATAACCATCCATGAATGATAGTGCTTCGTACTCGGTGGTGTTGTCCACCAAAACATCTATGTGAGGCAGTAGGAAATCATCCTTGGGACATGCTTTGTTCAGATCCCTAAAATCAATGCAAATACGCACCTTTCCATCCTTCATGATGACATGAACTATATTTGCCACCCACTGAGGATATAAAACAACTCCAATGAACCTGGCCTTGTGTAATTTATCGACTTCTTCTTTTATTCTTAAGGCCATGTGGGAGTGAAATCTTCTTGATCTTTGTTTAACAGGTGTTGCCCTTGACTTAAGTACTAATCGATGTTCCACCAAAGAGGGGCCAAGACCCGGCATGCCCTCGTAAGACCAGGCGAAAGAATCGCTATACTCCCTTAGGACTTTGATTAAATCTTCTTTGACTACTGAAGAAATAAGAGCAGCAATGATAATGGGCCTGAGGTCTTCTTGGCTTCCCAGATTAATTTCCTTCGTAGGTTCATCCACTACTGACGATGGCTCATCAAATCTCTTTAAACCTTACGCATACAAATTGACAGTGTCATCTATGTTGCTGTCCTTAAGATCCACCGGGTCTTTTTCATCCATGACTTCATAGACTCCTAATTCGTCATCACTCCACACCCCGTCTTGCTCCTCATCTTCTTAAATCACAATTGCCGTAGCTATGAACTCTGGGCATCTCAAAAGAGCATGACATCGTTGAACTAGATCCTGCAAGAACCTATCAGGGACGAATTTAGAATGACACGCCAGCAGGCGCGGCTCAAGGAAGGATGGGTTGGATGACCTAGAACAGGACCCTACTTCTCAAGATCTAACAGACCCTTCTACCCTAGACTCGACGGACCCTACGTCTAACCTAGGAGAAAGAAAATCTAGTGGGAAGGAAGTAGCAGGGACCTCATGCCCCTGGGAGGAGGATGGAGAATAGATAGCGTAATCTTCCACTGAAATCTCTGTTTTAAATTTGACGTTTTTTTGGAGATTAGTGGAGATCATGCCGCAAGATGGAGGAGAATGCGGAGGAGGAAACCTAAGGGGATATTTAGATGGACAGAAGATGTCGAGGAAGGGATCAGAGAAGAAAAGAATGGGGTAGACAGATCAACCGGAGGACAACAACTGCATATCCTGACAATGAGGAAATCAGTTGGAATTTCAAACAGCATTGGACCGATTATGATAGGAGGAGAATGGGGTATGAATTCCAGCTTTTGGAAGAGAGACAGAAGATGGGAAGGAGACCAAGTGAAGATGATGGGTGAGCTCCCCTTTTCCCGTGAGCAGTGAACTGGCTTCTTCGACTCATAATACACAAGTCGTACCTCTTGGTTTGTCTGGCCACTATCTTCTTCATGGAATAATCTTTTAAATGCTTGACTAAAATCCAACATATCATCAACTGGCCCCTTGGGCGACAATGGCGGACTGTCAAATATATGAGCTGCATCTTCTTTCTTGGGTTGTTTTGGCGGTGCTTTTAAAGTGTCTGGCTAAGAGAGCCCTTGACAAAGTGTTGGCGATAGTCCCATGTTAATGGTCCAGAGTCACCCATAATTGAGAGTGAGGACTCCCGATAACCGAGGCCCCTTCTATTCATCTTCCTGCCCTTGGGAACCGGTTTGGTCCGCCCTTATAGCTGTGCGCCAAGTCCTCTCCACGGCTGATAGCCCAGTTTCAATATCATATTCCACCCCTTAGAATCCCATATCTGAGGTTTTATTTTGATGTCGACCGGCACAGTGGTGGGCTTACGTGGTGCATAGGCCCATGGAAAATCCAGATCTAAGATTGAAATAATAGGCCGAGTGCTGGGCCATAATGTTGGCAAAATCTTCTTGGATACGGCCCTGACAGACTGGACCGTGGACATACTCTTCACCTTGACCACCCTCCCTTGAAAAGGGAATTTAAGGCACTAGTGGGCAGTGGATGGTACGGCATTGAGATTATCGATCCACGGATGACCCAAGATAGCCTTGAACATAGGGTCGATATCTAGCACATAGAATTCAATGGGCATAGTAAGAGGCCCGAGCTTAGCCTGAATAGTGACCACCCCGTGACAAGCCCTTTTGGAGTTGTCATATGTAGCAAAAGTAGTCGGCGTCGGCCTTAGTAGATCTTCTGAAAGGTTGTAGGCCCTTAGAGTGCTGAGAGGACAGACATTAATGGAGGCCCCTGTATCCACCAACGCCGCGTCTATGCTGACTTGTTTAGAGTAATAGAAATGCATAGCGGCATCTGTCGTGCCTTAGGAGGTGCCAGTTCGGTCTCAAAAAATGTAATTACTGGCCCTTTGGAGATTGTAGCCAGGGCGGTCAGTAAGCTGTCCATTGCCATGTCTTCATTTACTATCACCTTCTCAAGGAAATTACGAAGTGCATCTTGGTGAAGTGTGGACCTCTTGATCAATTCCAGCACAGATATCTTGGCGGGCACTCGATCTAGATGATGTAGCATATCATATTGTGTCCCTGGTAGCGGGTCTGCTTCCTCCAGATCAGCAGCATGTTGTGAGGACTGGGGGTTGGGTGCGGGTGCACCAGTGGATGGATAGTTCCTGTGGAACAAATGCCCTCTCCGTAGGGCAAGGTTTTGGGCCGGCATGGCATTAGACGGGCTTAGGATAAGCAACTTGATGGGCCCGGCGAGGTGGATGAATGATATGATAGAGGGCATGGGGGTGAGAGGAGTAGTGGTGGTGATAATGGGCGTTATGGGGGTTGTGGAGATGACAGGCCGTGGAGGGATGATGGGTGAAGGGTTTGATGGAGGGGTGGTAATGATGGGTACGGGAACTGGCGGTGGAGTGGAGATAGGCGGGACAATGGGGGAAGTGGGTGGTAGGATAAGGGGTTTGGTGGTTGCAGGGGATGGAGAGGTTTGATGGTTAAGTGGGAGGATGATGGGGGTAGAAGGTAAAGAAGGATTGCGGTAGCTGTGGTGGAGGGCCATGAGCTGCTATACTGAAGCTTCGTCATCATAGGACCACCCAGCGTCAGGTGCCGGGGGTTGAACGAGGTTGACCAGAGCCGGTGCCAATGGATGTGGTTGTGGAGCAGGTGGATGAATCGGCATGGGGTTTTGGTAGATCCCCAAGTCCTGAACAGGTTCCTGCTGCTGTTGTGGCTGCTGCTATGGCTGCAGTGCTTGTTGCTGCCTCGACGCTTGCCTTATTTTCTCTTTTATTTTGATAATGGCCTTATGCATCTCGGCCCAATCAATGCACTGTCCTTCATGGAGATCATACACCAGATCTCGGAACTGATAGCATCCTTCAATGGTGTGCCCGGGCTGCCTATGGAACATGCAATATTTATATTGATCAACGGCCAGGTCCAGTTGGGCCGTTCTAGAGGAGCTGAATTGCAATTATTGACATGAGAGCGGAGAAGATGTCCATGAGGGATTCGGGCAAAGGAGGGTATTGCACTCTCTTCGGAGCCGGGCGCTTGTTATTGGTATAGCCGTTGGGTGAAGGGACATTATGGTACTGTAGAGGTTGCTGGGGTTGTTGTGGAGCGAGAAAGGCATTTTGTGGAGTGGCGAAGGTAGGCTGAGGATTTTGTGGAGCGGGGAAAACAGGTTGGGCATTTTGTGGCGTGGAAAATTGGGAATTGCGGGGGTTTTGCGGGAAACGGAACGGTGCGGGCTGGTTGGGGAAGGGGAATGCAACGACTTGCACTTGCTCGTTGGTTTGGAGTCCTTCGATGATGGGCCCTTGAGATTTCTTACTATATTTGGGCTTTTGGGCCTCAAAGAGAGAATGTATAGGGGAGTCCTTAAATTGGGTTTGAATAAACCTTGCCCGGCTATAAAATTGGTGCATGTTGGCAATATCGTTCATGGCCAATATGTTGCAGAAAGTGGGTGTGGCATTGGATATCAGCAACTTGACCTTTTCCTCCTTCGGAATATGCCCGGGCACACGAGCGGCCATCTGCCTCCATCGGTCGGCATAAGTAGCAAAATCCTCATCGGCTTTCATCTTCTCGGCCATGAGATCCGTAAATGAATATTCTGGGCCGACCCGATCTTAGAACCTCTGAATGAATTTCTCCTTTACAACTTTGAAGCTCTCTGCATTCTCTAGTGGCAAAGCACAAAACCACTCCAGTGCAACTCCATCTAGTGATCGGCGAAACAAATACGCCATGAGGCGATCATCATACAGAAATTGTGTCGATTCATATATAAAGTCCCTCACATGAACGAAAGGATTGTTGTTCCCATCATACTTGCGGTATGTAGGGAGCTTAGATTGGGGAGGGAATCCAATGTTGTGAAAACTAGGAATGAGAACGTCGGCTAGAGATTGTGGGCCAACCCGCTTTTGAAGGAAGTCGAGTTGTTGCTGCATGGCAGCCCATTTATCTAGGAGTTCTTGCTCCCGAGATGGATTAGGTGGAGTGAAAGGAGCGTACTCAAGGCGTGGAGCTGAAGGATAAATTGAAGGAGGAGGAGGAGGCCCATTGTGGATGTTAAAAAATGATGATGATCATACGACATGCACGTCTCAGCACTCGAGAGCGAGTCGAAGACGGAAAGGCCGAATAAACCCTATGTCTCATCCAAGATGGACAAATATCTACTCGGTGCTCTGCCACCCAACAAAGAAGCCCCTCAGGCTGAAGAGATAACCCCGGCTCTCTAGTTGGCGGTGCCGAAGGCCGAATCAAAAGAAACTTGGGAATTCCAACACATGTACGGCATGCGCCAGAAATCACTCAAAGCCCTGAACCGGGACTCAGAGGCTCACAAGTAAAGCAACACTGGAGGGCAAGCGTCTGGCCAAATCGTCACTAAGCTTGGAAGAAACCCTTCGACACTTAAACCGGCGAGGTCGTGCCTACATTGCCCTAAACTGGCGCGCCCCTCCCTTGGCCATCAAATCGGCACGCCCCCATGGACCACTTAAACCGGTGTGCCCCTATAAGGGGCCTTAAACCGGTGCGCCCCTTCTTCCCTTGTTAAACTAGCGCGCTCCTCTTTTGGTCCTAAACAAGCGCGCTCACCCCCCGTGCCGTTTAACCAAAGCTACCGTCCCATCCTCAATTCGATCCCCTATTTTCCAGTGCGAACAAACAGAACTTACCTGAAATAGATTGTAATGCTCTAGATCCTTAGTAGATCTTAATTGGATCTTTCGGATCTACTTCGGTGAGTTTCGATTCGCTTTTGTGGCTTCCGAGTTGAGCTTTACGAGCCGTGTGAGTTTTTCTCTCGTACTGGTTACGAAACCCTACGGTGAGTTTATTTGTCAGTTCCTCGACTCGTGAATGCTGCAGCAACGATCTACACTCCGAGCCGGTCATTTCGACTATTTTTGTGTATTTTTCGGAGATAAGGCCTAAAATAAGATTTTTTAGAAATTAGGAAAATTCCTAATTTATTTTCCTATTTATTTTCCTTCCTCTCTCATCCCTTTTAATTTCGCCGCCGCTGTCTCTCTCTCCCGTTATCTCTCCTCTCGAGCTTCCTCGGCTCCGGCTGCAGATGGAGGACCTAGGAGCGAGTGTTGGGGATGCTGTGGAGCTGACCGGGTGCGCGACGGGGCGAGGATGGAGTGGTTTTGGCGCGATCCCGAACGGTGGATTCAAATCCGGTGTTTGAGCTCGTGGTGGGGTTTTTGGCACGGTTTAGTCCCTTCGGGGCATGGTTTCTTCGATGGAGGTAGGGAGATGGATCACCACTTCCTCCTGCACGTTTTCCCTACTTCTGTGCGTTGTTTGGTGCTCGATCGGGGTAGATCGGGCCGGTTTAGTGAAAATCATAGTTTTTAGGGTTCGCAGGAAAATGTCAACCATTCGTGGTGTGGTTAGTGTCAAACTGACCGTGGGGATGTCTGGATCCCATTCACGTAAGTTTCGTGTCGATCGGTGGTCATTCGAGGCCGGTAGGAGTCCGGGAACCTCAGTGACTCGTTTAGGGTTGATTTGTTCAAATCACCCTGATCTTGCGTTTTAGCGCGTGCATGTGGGCTTTTTATCCTCCCGATGTTATTTTTCATTGTCTAGCTTTGTTTCCCTTGCGCTTCGGCGTGAATGGGGCGTGGAACGGGCTGATTTGGCGTTTCCACTATTTTCCCGCTGTGACTGGTGTAGCGGTCGTTCTAGGGACCGTCATAGTCCCTGACGGCCCTACGACAGACCGTCACAGCGTCTGGGCATGTCTAAATTGTTAATGGCTGAGTGAGCATGACGGTCATGTCCCTGACCGTTACACTCCCCTGACGCATCCCGGCTGGTGCATCACAGCCATTGTGCCTTTTATGTTGTGTTTGACGCGGTTGCTCTGACGGCACTCCCCCAGTGCATCAGAGTGGTTTAACGCGCCTGCCTTAGGCCGTTACACTCTGTTTGACCGCGTTTGACTGTTTGAGTCGGTTCCTCTGACGCGCCTGCCCTGGTGCATCAGGCTTGTGTAACGCGCCTGTCCCAGGCTGTTACATTTCGTTTGGTTGAGCTGGGTGGCTGTGTCTGTTGGTTCTAACGGCCCTGCCCCCGTGTGTCACAGTGTTGTAATGCGTCCACCGTGGACCGTTACGTGCTGTTTGTCTTAGGTTTTCAGACTTGGGTCTGTTGGCCCTGACGCGTCTGTTCCCGTGCGTTAGGTTGGCGTAATGCGCATGTTGTCATGCGTTAGGCCACTGTAACGCGCCTGCCCTGGCGCATTACGCTGTTCGCGTTTTGGTTTCGAGCATGTTGGCTCTGACGCGCCTGCCCTGGTGCGTCAGGCTCGTGTAACGGCCCAACGCTAGACCATCACGTTCGAGTAACGGTCTAGGGGTGGTGCGTTACAGTCTTTGAGTTCCGATTTCCAGTGTTTTGGTTTCTGGTTGTCTTTGCTTGTCGTTGTGGCCTGCCCGCTTTCCCGTGGATGTCTCTGGACGTCCTATGAGGGCTAAGACTACGCTATAAGGTAGCCAAGAGTCTTCTTGCTTGAGGTAGGATTTTCTATCCTACTATTGAGTGTGTCTTTGTCGGGTTCCGGTCAACCCGGGATGACCCAGTGTTGATAGGTGACCTTGTGTGGGTGTCTCAGCATTTTATCCAGTCTGAGACAATGGTTCTGGATGCCTCGAGGGATCGTCTTACCTTGGTTTGTGTGTCCAGGCGTGTCTGAGGGTCCTCGGTGTTCCCTCAGGTCTCCGTGAGCCATTTCCTGCGGAGTGTCGTTTCTCGTGGCTTAGGATTAGACCGATTGGCGGCTTGTTCTGCTGTCTGTGACGATCTTGCCTTTGAGTCGTCCAACTCAAGGATCGTTACGTTGTAGGTCTAGTAGACTAGTCCTGAGTCTATCGGCAGTGGTCATACTACAAGTGGGTGCTCTGTAGTGCGTACGACAGTGCGTCCTAGCTATCTGTACTCTAGCACCTGTGTTTTAGAGTCCCTGTGTCAATTGAGCCTCCTTTTATTGTTGCCCTAAGGCCTTTGAGTTGCCGACCCGCCTGCGGATGGCGGAGGGGTGTTCCCGACATACAGTTTGCAAGCTAGTTTCCCTGGGCTCCTGTATGGTAGTAGCATCCGCTACGGGGAGAAAACTAGCTAGAGGGCCTGGCTTGGGCACAAAGCTTGTGTGTGCACACGTGGTCAGGGGCAGTTGGACTGGCACCGACGGGCATGACCCTGACTAGTTACTCGTTACTGTAGTACCGCGGTTTTGCTTTCCGTGGGTACTGTTATTCTTCCTTGGACTCGGAACGGTGGTTCCTTGGACATGGTTCTGAGAGTGTCTTAGTCCCTGTCGGCCCTTGTGATGATAGCATTGACAAGACACTTGTGGCACAGCATAAGATGTCAGTGGACGTAGCTGGCTATTCTTTTTACGAGGAGGTGCTTCCGTCACGTGACGCGTGACTCTCGACGTTTCTTGTGCATCGTGACCTTCCCGAGTTAGCCTTTTTGTGGCCCTACTCGAGGTCAGTGTGACATTGTGTGCACGATGTTCTAAGTCGTGTGTGCCATCGTGTCTGTTGTGTCTATCTTTTGTCCATCCGTGCAGGTCTTTGTCTTAGGCCTGGCGTCGTGTCGGCAGATCGGTAACTCCTGACTTTGTCAGATCAGAGTCACCCTTCTGTTGTTGTTTGGAGTAGCTTAGGGTGCCGAGTTCTTCTCGGTGGTCGTGTTCCAGGTTTTACGGCCTCGCCTTTCCCTTGCTTTAGTTTCCCTTGCTCTTAGCATGTTCCCTACTCCTGTTGTTCCTGTTCTTTTTACAGCTTTGTAGTGTACTTTTCCTGCTTTACTATACCTACTATTTTCATTGTTGTTGTTTCGTGTTACTGCGTGTTTTTCATTGGGGATCCGTGTGACCCCTACTGAGGTAGTGACACGAGGCTCACCCCTGCTTTTCAGGTGGGGTGACGTCGTTTGTTCTGCTTCCGTGTGGTTCCTGGTGCACGTGCTCGTAGCGTGTCGTTGTGGCCAGCTGGTACCTGCGTCAGGCTTCCCCCGACTTTACGGTACATCTTTCTTTTCTGTCGACTGTACTTGCTAGACTTGCTGTCTTTAGCTTTGGACTCTACTCTAGTGTATAATTGTTAAATTGAAACTGTTAATTAAAAAGTAATTTTATTTCTGCTGCTTTAGCAAATCGATCTAATTAAATTCAATTACTTACTGTTATATCTCTGTGGCTTCAATATACTCCACACATACCTTTTATCCCTTTGGAGCTTTAGCGCTCTTGGGAGGCCTCGCGGGTTCGTTGTGGTATCACGTGTATTCGGTAGTCCTACCGGGTATACCTGGTATCCGGAATCCGGGTCGCTACATAGATGAACCTCCTGCGTCTGACCGATGGGCAGCTGCCTGCACGCCTCAAGCTCCCAGGAATGGAGGGTTTCAAGCTCTGCACCGCGTCGCATCTCCATCGGTTGCCGTCAACCAATCCCGGGCGGCCATCGTCCCTACTCTACGGCCCCCTACCCGCAGGCCACTCGATGGCTTCGAACGAGATGCAGTGCCAAAGAGAGAGTAAGGTGCTATAAAAGGAACTGAGACTCCGCTGGAGAAGGGGTTGGGCTGGTTCGTTCGACTGAGGGCTGGCTGATAGAAGAGAGGAAGGAGTCCCCGTCCCCCTGCACCAGCTAGGTGAAGAAAAGAGTGAGTGTGAGAGAAGAGAGGCGAGCTTGAGAAAGGGGTTTAGGCTTCACCCTCCTTCTGCCAGTGTATTTTTTGTCTTTTTCATTCCTGCTTTCTTTTGTTATGGGGATGATTCCCCCCTTCTATATTGCCTTTCTCCTCTTCCCTCATGGATGAATAAAAGAGTGACTTTGGCAAATATACATAGCGTTCTACTGCTTTGGCTTGCCCATCTCATTGAGTCTCTTTTTCTCCCGTTCTTCTAATCATCCAGGTGCCTCGAAGGTTTGCCTCTCTGTGGCATTTCCTCTGAGGAAACCCGTCTGGAGGAGAACATCCTCCCCGTTGGGGTATACGCGAAGCTATTTCCCGTGAGTCGTGAGAGCTCTTGAAGGCTAGTCCTCGAGCTTCAACACACTCACATCTGGGTTATCGGACCACCGTGAGGTTTGGATTTTGAGGTTCACCCCGAAGCAATCCGTTTGGTGTTCCTCTATTTTCTCTAGTAAAACCTCAGTCCGGGGGAGATGTTGCCCAATTTTCGCCAGGAGCATGAACAATAAGAACTAAGAACGAATGCACACAGGGACAAATGAACAAGCTAGACTTCTTCCAGCCGAGAACTGCCCAGCTCAGAAAGCCCCCCCCCTCTCTTGAAATCAAACGTAAACTGAGCTTCTAAGCTCCTGCATAATAAAGCCCTTCTAACCAAAACACTCAAACCTTCATGCTAAATAACTCTAACAAATGGCCAAAACACTTAAACCTCCTCTCTACCAATCTAATTTACCAACTGAATGAGCCACTCGACTGTCAAATTAACTTGCAGGTGGAATGTAAGAAGAGACACAGTTAGAAAGAATGAAACAAAACTTCAAAGAAGTTATTCCGGCGTGCTCTTAATCCGGCGTGGGCTAATACGGCGCGGTACCCCCCCCCCCGTGCCGGTTTAACCCCACGCTCAAAACCATTTCAAAATTCTTGGAATGAATAGTGCCCCTAATCTGGCGTGCCCCCTCTTCTTGATCCTATTCTGGCGTGCCCCCTTGCTCCCCCAAATCCGGCACGTCTTCCTCTTGTTCCATTATCCGGCGTGCACCCCTGTGCCTCCCTTATCCGGCGCGCCCCCCTTGGGCCCTTACCCGGCACGCCCTCCTATCCCATTCTATTCCGGCGCGCCCTTCTTCCCCTTTGTTTCTCCCTTAAACCAGCGCGCCTATAAAAAAATGATTAACAAAAATAAAAGAAAAATACTTGAAACTAATGAATGAAAAAAATGAAACACCCGTAGGTGAATATGTAATATTTCCCCTGCCATAATCAAAATTTTCTTCCGGGGGCTCCGCCTCGGAGTCCCCCGCAAGGGACGTTGCCCCCTTGACCCCCGCGACCTGACCCCGTAGGTCGAACCCCGCGACCTGACCACGCAGGTCGATCCACGTGCGAGGGCCTCACGATGGCGAGCTCGGGCTCCACTCCTAACAAATCGCTCCTCCGAACTGTGTGTGAATAGAAAATCAATGATGCCCTATGCATCGGACGTGGACCTCGGGAACCCCGATATGGCCATAGTCCGAAACCATCTCGGGCCAATATACAGTTAATATGACCCGCTTCTATTGGGATCCAATCCCGCACCTTCATTAAACTTGCCGTACTCACGGCAAACATTCGCGCGGTTTTGTCATCGTCTTTGATGCTTAAGATGCGAACTCTCGTCCGAACAATGAATGGTCCGTTAGTGATCGACATATATATATATACCGGGATCTAATCCCGCACTTGCATTAAACTTGCCGTACTCACGGCAAACATTCGTACGGTTTTGTCGCTGTCTTCCACATTACAAATGCGGACTTCGGTCCGAATAAGAAATGGTCCACTAGTGACCGACATATGCATATCTGTGAACATCTACACCCTGATGCGGGGTTCATATAAAAGCAGTCCAATATTTTACTCTCGCTTCCATCATTATGAATTTCAGGTCATAGGGCCCCTTTTCCTGGCAATCAATCAAGGGTCTTCCCCTCTCTGAGGGGATGTAATTAACGTCGTAGCCTTTATGGTACGGCGGGTTCTCAGTCCCGACACGAACCACACAATCGTCCGATTAGTCAGATCGAGTGCACCATGGGCTTTCATGAAACCTGAATAAATCGTCACTTTGTGACTGGCACGCCCACGCACTTAATGAACCCAATAAATAAATAAACAACGATCTAAATAAAAAGTGCGTCCACACCCATATGAATGATATTGGGCCGGAGGATGACCCAAATTGGAGTGGACATGGACCGCCCCTTGCTGGGGACGAGTGAGATCGGCCGGGCTGACAAGGGCCTGTGGCATTGATAGAATGGGCCTATAAGACTCGGCCTGGGTAAATGAGGGGAGAACGAACTTCCCCTTATTGAGAATTTGATGGGCCGAGCCAGAGGACTGGCCCGCTTCTGAATTGGAGAACTGAAGGGTCCTGGGGTGGATCGGGGTAATATCAATAGGAATGGGTGAAGCCCCGGGCCCATCAATCCTAGATTGAGAGATGGAGGTAGTGGACAAACCTTGTGTAATCGTGGGAGATGGGTCATTAGACCCCTGCAAAGTCTGATAAAGGGCCTGAAGTTGGGCCGGATCCAACTGGGCCATCATGTGCAAGATTTGACTGGTAGGATTATTAGAGGAGAGGGAGGGTTGCGCGCTCTCCATGGGGACAGAGGATGGAGGAGGGGCGTACCCTTCTCTTGATTGAAGTTGGACAACCCTAGGTGGGTTGTAGTGCCCCAGAAATTATAAATAATTTTCTAGAATTTTATAAAGGCCTAAATAAATTTATAAATGGTTTATTTGATTTATAAGTCATTATAAGGCCAAGTGGTGTCAATAAATTAACCCAACCCACTTAAGTAAAGTCCAAAAAGGTTGTTAACTCAGACCCATTATGTTTGGCCCACATTCTAGAAGGTGATTAAGCCTATTCTCAGATTTTTAAAGATAAACATCACTTAATAAAGATATGTTAATGGATAATTATCAAAAGAGTTTTAATTTATTTGAACTCTATCCATGACGAATTTAACGGTCTACAGCCCGACCATCACAGACATGTAATGCATGGAACATAGACCGTTACACTATGTGTACTCCGCGAGTTGAAAAGTTTGATGACTCTGGGAACAAGGTATATAACGGTCTATCGTGAGACCGTCACCTATCTCTAACGCACGGGACGTCGACCGTTACATACTGTAAGTTCCATAAGTGAAAGAACTCATGAAAAGATTAACACTTTGGGATCCTATCCATTAAGGATCGACTTGGGAAGGCTTGTAATATTGCTAAGGACTCTTAGGGATTAGGATTTGATGAAAGAAGGACTCTAGAATCGATCTAATCCTCAAACCCTAGCCTAAATTATATAAATAGGGCATAGTTCTGAACTGTGCGACCCTTACTTTTTGGACGTAAAGAATTAAGGTAAAGAGACACTATCTCAGGTAAGTTCTTTAGAAGTATTTGTTTACAATACTTTAGACTAACTCCCCACCGAATTTCACATCTCTAGGTCAAGAGGTCGTGGAGTTAGAGCCCAAGGAAGTTGCTGGAAAAGTCACAGAAGAAGGGAATATAGGGCAGAATTCTCAACCCAATTCAGAAGCAACAACCTAAGTTAAGAGGTAGGTTATCTCATGAACGGCAAAAACAACTTGATAGGACTAAGAGCCTTTGTTTTGATTGGATTTCATGCATGCTAGATCATCAATTTCATGTTTTATTGGTTCTATGCATATCATGTATCTCTTAGCCCTAACTAAAGATGAAGACTTGACTATTCATCTAATTCATCAATGCCTATGCATGTAGTTGGCCTACACTACGTTATCATGTCTAAGGATTCATGGTATTTTAATTATAGACATGATATGAATCGATCTCTTTATGTTTTATCTCTTTTCTGTTAGCAGATACTGTAACGCATCACTTAAGGACCGTCACTTTCAAGTAACGGCCCTACGACAGACCGTTACACTCTCTGTGATATTTGAAGTTCACTGTTGTGTCTAACACACTTGGACAGACGCGTTACGTTCATGTAACGGCTGGATCCTGACTGTCACGTTCACTGTGATGCCCCATCTCCAGACCGTCAGAGTCTATGTTCTGTCAACCCCAAGACAGAATATAACTTGCCAATATTATTTATTATTAAAGCCTAGTTACCTAAGTTTTTAACCTGATCCTATGATTCTAAGATTAATTGATTATTTATGATAGGTATTGCATGTTTTGTTATCTCACTTTTACTTGAGTTATGTTAATTTCTTGAAGCAAAAAATATATAGTTCTGTATTATAAAGCATGACCTTTTTAAAATTATAATGACGGAGTTTTCATCACATTGATTATACATATCTCTCTCTGTCAATAGAGTCAATTCTATAAGTACATGGCACATACTCCGGTATGGTGACCATTAAGTTCACACTTTGCACTATAGGAACACAATCTTGGACATGAGGACCTCTCTATTGGATACTCCTTCCAATGGACTAGGAAATCATTGTTTCAAGGCCTCCGTAATTCTCCGCAAGCCTGGGATTCCCACTAGAACGCCGAGTTGGTTGTACCATTAAAAGCCCATTAATTAGAACACTCTATCGTTGTTTCTGATTCTCTTAATGTAACGGCCTTGCACTGGACCGTCAGGCTCACATAACGGCCCAGGGTGTGACCGTCACATTCCTCTGAGTCTATTTTATCTTGCTGGACTCTGGTTACTGTAACGGCCCATTATTGACGCGTTACATAATGTAACGGCCCAGTAAACGACCGTTACATAGCTTGTATATGTTAACCCAAGGTTTGACCAAGGGATTGATATTTCAATGATTCTAGACAAACCTTGATGATCTAGAACTTATTATATTACTCAATAGACTTAATGTAATGAATGAAAGCTAAGGAAAATACCGTTATGTTATCGATTTATTTCTAAAAGCATGACATTGTTTAAATCTGTTTCTTGACTCACATATTCATCTATTGAAGCTATCACTCATTGGCTATTGTTATCATGGAATTATTGAACTTATTACATTCTTGGCCATACTTTATTGATAAATTGCGTGGAAGTAGCTTAATTTATAACTGAAGATGCGATCGAGCACTGATTGTGTTCAAGGGCTCTATGCTAGTCCCCTCGGCTGATTGCCGGAAACATACTATTTTATAAACCATGGGGTATGATGCTACTGGCTTCGCATTACGCTGGGAGTACTATTTCTATAAATAAGTGAAAATCCACGGCACGACATGACATTCTTGTACATGACTTTCTTGCTTGATATTCCACAGAAATTCACGAACTATGTACTCAAAAGAGACTAGTGTGATGAATATGTGGCTTGCTCGTTACATGTTTGCTCATGAAAAGGCCAATATCATGTTCTTGTTATATTCTTGCTAGTTCATTCTTGATCATTCTATCTTACATGATTATCTTGTTACCTTGGTTTATCCACTTGATTGAGTCGCATTCGCATGATTTTACCTTACTCTTTAGAGCTAAATTATTAATTACTTTAATAGTGCCTTCATGTTGATGCGAAGATACTTACTGGGCAAGTGTGCTCATTACCTATTTTCAATGTTTTACAGGAGATGGAAGTAGTTCAGATTCGGATTCAGGCTATACTAGTAGCGGGTCTGGAAGCGAGTGAAAGTCTTGTAAAGCTATGAGTGAAGACTTAGGAAGTTATCATGTCTAGATTGAGTCAATATAATTTTCTTATTTCTTGAGTCTAGCAGAATAAAGATCAAATTAGTGATTGTATCTTGAATATTGAGCATTTATGAAATGAAGTTGAAGTTTGATTAAATCCTGTGCAATTACAATTTTGTGTGATTTTCTTACGCTCTGATCATTCTTGTTTGCAAGAGGCTTACCATGCCGGCTGTTCGCGTTCCCCGAGCGAGTCTTCCGCTGTAATAAAGGCTCGGGGCGTGACAGTTAAGTTGGTATCAGAGCATAAGTCTCAGGACTTAAGGAAAAGAGTCATGTCATAGGATAAGTCCAAGGTTTAAGGATCCATACCTATGAACTAAGGAAGGAATTCCACACCCATGTGAGGATTGGGTAGAGCCCGGGATAAGATAACTAATTAGCTTTAAGATTTGGTTTTCATAAGAAATAACAAGTGTTATTTTTCTCTCTCAGGTACCTTATTATTCTTATCATGGCTCATCGCGTAGATTGGGATGGTATGCAACAAACTGTTGCCGGCCTCACCCATGCACTGCAAACTATAGCACAAGGTGGTGCAGGGGCAAGGGCAGGAGATCTTCATTGCAACTTTCGGAGTCTGAATCCTCCGCGTTTCAATGGATCTTCCAATCCAGATGAACTTGAAAATTGGATCGATGAAATGAATAGGATATTTGATGTTATACAATGCACTGATCAGAGAAAGTCCGTCTAGCAACGTTCCAATTAAATAAGGATGCCCATACTTGGTGGAAATCGGTTCCGGCACCTCTGGCCGATGCACCTCACATGTGGGAGGGTTTCCTTACTTTATTCTGTGCCGAATATTTCTCTGAACATGTTAAAGAAAGGAAGGCGATGGAGTTTGCCTCCCTTCGTCAGGGGATGATGTCGGTGGCAGAATATGAGCTGCAGTTTTCAAGGCTAGCACCGTATGCACCACATTTGATTAGTACCGAATTATTAAAAGCAAATCGGTTTATGGACGGGTTACGGCCGGTTTCATTCAACAACTGGGGACACAGAATATCCGCACTTATGCGGAGATGGTTCAAAGGGTATATCTATGTGAGAGGACCTTAGAGAAGGTCGAAAAATTGAAAGGAAAGGGAGAAGAATCAAGCCGACGCTCAGATCAGTATTATAAGAAAGAGAAATTCAGCATCACGGAACCATACAAAAGGCGTGATAATAAGAAAAGATCAAGGAATGGGAACGGTGGAAGTTCCCAAAAGAGTAATAAAAAGGTGAAGGAAGAGAAGGACAAAGTCGCCTCGGCATGCACATTCTGTGAGAAATTCGGCCACTCGGCTGAAGAATGCTGGAAGCGCCTCGGTTCTTGTTTGCGCTGTGGAAGTAGGGAGTATCGTGTGCCAGATTGTCCCCTTATGAAGGAACAACCAAATAATAGAGGACATAGGAGGCAGGCTCGCCTCAATGCAGTTATAGATGAAGAAGAAGCGCCCATGGATCTAAATGATGGGCTCATGGAAGGTACACTTCAAATCTATTCTCGCCCTGCATTCGTGCTATTTGATACTGGTGCTTCTCATTCTTTTATTTCCACCACTTTTGTAAACACCTTACCAACTGCATCAGTTTCCCTACCTTCAGACCTTGCTATTTCACACCCTTAGGTTCTGGAACTAAGCTTAGCAATTATTATCCTGATAGCGAAGTGGTCGTAGAAGGACACAATCTCCCCGCAAACTTAGTATGCCTAGATATGAAAGGTTATGATGCCATTTTGGGGGTAGATTGGCTGGTAGACCATGATGCTTACATCAACTGCCGAAATAGAATTATATCTTTTCGAAAGCCCGATCTTCCAAGATTTTCTTTCCTTGGCATCAAATACAACAAGCATTCCACCATTATATCTTCTCTTCACGCTTGCAATCTTATCTCGCTAGGATGTGAAGCTTTTCTTGCTTCAGTCATTGTCACTGAATCTAAGGAAATTATCCTAACAAACATTCCTATTGAAAATGAGTTCCCAGACGTGTTCCCATCTGAACTATCTAATTTACCGCCCGAAAGGGAAGTAAACTTTACCATTGAACTCATTCCTGGTGCGGCACCTGTTTCAATAGCCCCTTACATGATGTCCCCCACAGAACTTAAGGAACTAAAGAAGCAATCACAGGAACTTCTAGACAAGGGTTTTATCAGACCTAGCACATCCCCTTGGGGTGCGCCTATTCTATTCGTCAAGAAGAAAGATGGTTCCCTCAGGCTGTGTATCGATTACCGACGATTGAATCAACTTACAATCAAGAATAAATATCCATTTCCGCGTATTGATGAGCTCTTCGACCAGCTTTCGGGAGCTGAGTACTTTTCTAAGATTGACCTAAGATCTGGTTATCATCAGCTTAGAATTATAGAAGAGGATGTTTTTAAATCGGCTTTTCGAAGTCGTTATGGCCATTATGAATTCGTGGTGATGCCGTTCGGGTTAACTAATGCCCCCGCAGCATTCATGCAACTTATGAACAGTGTTTTCCAGCCATATTTAGACCAGTTCATCATCGTCTTCATCGATGATATCCTGATATACTCCAAGACTAAAGAAGAACATGAAGAACATCTAAGGATAGTCTTGCAAACACTTAGAGAACACAAGCTGTATGCTAAACTCAACAAATGTGAATTCTGGCTCAAGGAAGTCTCATTCCTAGGCCACATTATTTCCAAAGAAGGTATTGATGTGTATCCTTCTAAGGTAGAAGCTGTCAGAGATTGGAGTCGGCCAATGATGGTATCTGAAGTCAGAAGCTTTTTGGGTGTAGCTGGTTATTATAGAAGATTCATTAAAGATTTCTCTAAGATCGCGGTTCCTTTAACTAGACTTACCAAAAAATAAAATCCTTTTGTCTTGTCGAAGGACTGTGAAAAGAGTTTCCAAAGTCTTAAGAATCATCTTACTACAGTCCCTATTTTGTCACTACCAATAGAGGGTGCTGGATTTGAAGTATATACGGATGCATCTGGGATTGGCTTAGGATGTGTCCTTATGCAAAATGGAAAAGTGATTTGTTATTCTTCCAGACAATTGAAGCGTCATGAAGAAAATTATCCTGTACATGATTTAGAATTGGCAGCAGTTATCTTTGCCTTAAAAATTTGGCGTCATTATCTTTATGGAGAAAAGTTTACGATATATTCAGACCACAAGAGCTTGAAATATTTATTCTCTCAGAAGGAGCTTAACATGAGACAAAGGAGGTGGTTAGAACATCTCAAGGACTTTGACTTTGCTATTCAATATCATCCTATCAAGGCAAATGCTGTAGCAGATGCACTCAGTAGGAAACCAATGGGTATGTTATCAAGTCTCATGATTAGTATGACTAACCTTATTCCTCAATTTGCTCAGTTGAATTTAGATGTTGACATTAAGAAAGAAGATTGCTTTATAGTAAATATCCGAGCTCAACCTACATTGATTGAGGACTTGGCCAAGTTACAAGAGGATGATCCAATTTTATTGGAAATTAAGACCAATATTGAACAAAGACCGAAATTTTCTATATCCGAAGATGGAAGAATGCTATTCAAAGGCCGAATGTGTATACCGGATCATGAAGATACAAAGAAATTGATCTTAGAAGAAGCGCATAAATCAAAGTATACCATTCATCCAGGAGGTACAAAAATGTATCAAGATCTCAAAAGAAACTTTTGGTGGCCCAATATGAAGAGGGAAGTAGCTGACTTCGTGTCTCGATGTCTCACATGTCAACAAGTTAAGGCGGAACATTTCAGACCCGTAAGAAAATTGCATCCCTTAAGTATTCCGGAATGGAAATGGGAGAGCATAGGAATGGATTTCATCATGGGATTACTGTGGACGCGGATTCTTTTCCATCTGTTGTTTATTGGTTAGTTTATTAGGCGTGCCAGTCACCGGAGTGACGATTTTATTGTGCGCTCGATCTGACTTGGTCAGTCGATTGTGAGGTCCGAGTCGGGACCGAAAGTCCGCCATACCATAAAGATTATGACGTTAATTACGTCCTCCCTAAGAAAGACAACCCTTGATTAAACGCCAAAGTAAGAGGAGACTGGCGGCAAAAGCCCAAATGAGAGCATGCTAATTTATCGGCAAGACATTGAATAGACTAGATAAAGCGAGGGTATATCAGGTGCGGAGCAAATCCTGTAGCATATCCCCATATCTTGGATCATGCCAAGGAGAGATAGACCATCATCCACGGGATGCCAGGACGAAGGCCGAGAGAGAAGGGCACTAGGCCCGGGAACACTATTTGCATTCATAGCACCGGTTGATATTCCCTTGGAAACCATCGGAGCACATGCAGTGGCAGAGATCCTTAGGCTAATAGGGTTACAAAGGAATCCTGATCGGGCCCGAGTAATGTAGGGGAGGCCATTCCTCATTAGTTTATCTCCTGAGGCATGCATGATGAGCTCTGGATATCCCTCAGGCAGGTTCAATGGAGTGATCAAGAGTTGGACTGAGGTGGAGATGGAAATTCCTAGCACAGGGCTCTGGTGGAACCTTCCCGGCACAGTCTTCATATGAAAAGGGTTCTCGGCGCAGTAGGTTCTCGGCGCAGCAGGTTCCCGGCGCAACAGGTTCCCGGCACAGTAGGTTCCTGGCGTAGCAGGTTCCTGGTGCAACAGGTTCCCGGCGCAGCAGGATCCCGGTGCAGCAGGTTCTCGATGCAACAGGTTCCCGGTGCAATAGGTTCTCGGCACAGTAGGTTCCCGACGTAATAGGTTCCTGGCGCAGCAAGTTCCCGGCGCAACAGGTTCCCGGCGCAACAGGTTCCCGGCGCACCAGGTTCCCGGCACAACAGGTTCCCGGCGCAGCAGGTTCCCAGTACGACGTGGGTGAATTTCGGCAGCACCTCCCCCGGACTTAGCATTTTCCAGGGAATGATAGACAATCACCCACGGAGTGCCGGGGTGAAAGCCAAAAGTAGAGGGGTATTGGACCCCTGACCCATGTATGTGTTTGCAGCACTATCTTAATGTCCCTTTTGAGACCTTTGAAACTTGCGCAGTGGCATGGCTTCCTTGGTTTGCAAGGTTGTAAAAATTGATCGATCCCGGGGGGGGCATGTAAGGGGGTTATCCCCATTAATTTTCATTCTTGAGGTGCATACGATGACCCGGGGTGTCCCTCGACAGAATACATGGTTACGTTGAGCGGATTATAGGGGTATCTGTATGGTTTCTTGACTGGTGGCAGGAAGTTTTCATCCGGGGTTCAAGGGATGGTGAGTTCATAGCACAAAGGGGCTTACGGCACAAAAGGGGTAGTTCCTGGCGTGAAAACCACCGCGTCGGGAAGGGTTCTTCATAAGGTACTATTCTATGCGCCGGGAAGCTGGCACAAGGGTTCTCGGCGCGTGAAGTCTTGCGCCGGGAAGGTTTCTTCATGGGCACTATTCTAGGTGCCGAGAGCTGGCAAGGGAGGTTCTCGGCGCGTGAAGTCTCGCGCCGGGAAGGTCTCTTCAGGGGTTACTGTTCTTGGCGCCGGGAAGGTTCCGGGTCTCTGTTCTTGGTTCTTCTGGTTTCTGACAAGGTTTCAGGCAGGATTTCAGATGGGGGGATCAAAAGAGTTTTAAGGCGTGAAGGCCAGGGGTTTAAGGGAGGGTAGCATCAGTCAAAGGTCAGGATCATCCATCATTAAAGCCTCAAGAGATATATGGGATTTTTGTCACCTGCTGTTCAGATGGCCAAGAGATTGATGTCTCTGATCCTGAACGAGCTGGGAGCTCAGCAGAAAGCCACGACATGCGAGAGAACCCGTCATCAGAGGGAGAGAAGGAAGGGGATAGAACCCAATAACCCATAGACAGTGGATTGGGGCCTTGTTCTCGCCCTTCCCTAATGAATAGCCTCCAAAGCACGGAGAGTAGGTTGAAAACCTGGAGCATCAAAATCAACGGACCATTGAAAGGAAGGCAGATAATAGCAGACAGATGCTGGAAGCCCCAAGCATATGATCATGGGCAGTCGGAATGAAACATTTCATAAATATGCATATATACATCATCTGAACATTCGCACAGATTGTAAAAGGGAAGACGGCCAGAGAAAGAGGAGAAACATAAACGTTGCTATTCAAACTGATCGGATTACATAAGGGAAGAGAAAAGAAAGGTGGGAGGGGGAGACAGATGGTAAACATTTCAATCACCCAACGCCCAGATGGGCCATCGTAGCATTTCATTCCAGTGCATCATTCCAAACTTACACCAATCACAAGGGGAAAGTTAGGGAAAGGGAGATAAAACAGAGGCCGAGATATCCCAGTTACATACGATGAATCGAGATAAAACTCGTAAGATTACATGAAGAGGAAAAGAAAACATGGGGGAGGGCGGAGCATTGACTCCTCTCCCTCCCCAGCTACCTGCCCACCTGGAGCTTCCTCTTCTTCTCTTTCTCTTCGGATTGATCTCTTCTTTCTTTTCTCAGTGGAGGAGGCTCTCTCTCTCTGTTGGTCTCTTCTGGTCTGGTGGTCTCTTCTCTCCTTTTTTTTTCTTCTTTTCTCCCTTCTTCTGTTGCCTCTCTCCTCGAGTCCCCTTTTCTCGAGCCCCCTTTTCTCATGGGCGAAGAAAGGGTTTATATAAGCCCTTCCTTTTGCAGATGGCACTCGGCGCACTTGCTTTGGTGGAAGAGGTTCCCGGCGCGCCTGCAGCAGTGGGCAAGTTCTCGGCGCGCCTGCTTTGGTGGGGAAGTTCCCGGTGCGCTACTCTCTCCCAATCTCTCAGCGCAAAGGGGTTTCATCGAAGCCCATTCAATAGACCCATTTAAGGCTTTTTCCCCCTTTAAAGCTCCTATTGTCCTTAGCTTCGTTGGATTCCTTTGATCATATTGGAACTAACGAAGGCCCCTTGTATGCATCATCATCTGAATAATCTAGAGGTTTCTCATCAGTCAACAGACCGGAGTTTCTTCAGTATTGCCGTTTGGACGACGACGACACCGGACATCAGCCAGGCCTGAGAAGGTCCTGGCCGGGAAAGTAGTTGGTGGTGAGGGCTCTCCCTCAATCCTGACTTTGCATAAATCTTCCAGTCTTCATTGCTGGTCTGGTCTCATCTTTATATTTGTTCATATTTTATCTGTCAACAAATGCCCCCCACCTGCAGACGGCGTAAGTGCAGAATAAGCGGCATGGTGTCTGCAGGTGTATCTTTAGCTCAATGCTATTGACTCATTCTTTCAGTTATAGCTTGGCAGTATCCCCATACTGGGATTTCATCCTGGCATGATCTTCTTGGCTTGAGCCTTGATCAGCTGAACATCTATCGACTTGAGCCCTGATTAACTGGCACATCTGACATCTGTCGGTTTTGAGCCCTGATTGGCTACATATTTGACTTCTGTCGGCTTTAGGCCCCGATTGGCTGAACATCTGGCATCTGTCGACTTGAAGCCCCGATCGGCTGAACATCTTGTATCTGTCGGCTTGAAGCCCCGATCGGCTGTACATCTTGCATCTATCGGTTTTAAGCCCCGATTGGCTGAACATCTTGTATCTGTCGGCTTGAAGCCCTGATCGGCTGTACATCTAGCATCTATTGGTTTTAGGCCACGATTGGCTGAATATCTTGTATCTGTCGGCTTGAAGCCCTGATCGGCTGTACATCTTGCATCTATCGGTTTTAAGCCCCGATTGGCTGAACATCTGGCATCTGTCAGCTTGAAGCCCTGATTGGCTGAACATCTTACTTCATGTGCTGTTATTTCCTTCATGTGGAAGAGTGGCAGTCCCAGCAATCTTTACGCGGATGACCCGTGTTCAGCAGGAGAGCGTCCATCCTTTCAGGGAGAGAATGGGGGACTGTGGGGATGGATCTTATTTATTTTTATGATTTTTATTTATTTGTTTTGTTTATTAGGCGTGCCAGTCACGTGTGTGACGATTTCATTGTGCGCTCGACCTGACTTGGTCAGTCGATTGTGAAGTCCGAGTCGGGACCAGAAGTCCGTCATACCGTAAAGGCTATGACGTTAATTATGCCCTTCCAAGGAAGGACAACCCTTGATTAAACGCCAAAATAGGAGGCCTCGAGAGGCAATAAAAAATATATTTATGTGCGCAGTTTGAATTTCATACCAGAGCCAGGAAGGCGGGTAAGAGAATAACATCGACCACAGAAACAAACTATATCGCTGAATCGGCGGTTCAAAAATAATCAGACTCAGGGGAAAGGTGAAACAGAGGATATCAATCGCGGACGGGATGAGCCGCGATCATGACGGTGGTTTAAAGCATCGGTTAACATTTCGGCAGCACTTCCCCATAGTCTGGATCATGCCCAGAGGGAAATAGGCTATCACCCACGGAGTGCCGGGATGAAAGCCAAAAGGAAGAGAGAGGTCGGGCCTCTCCACGTTACACATGTATGCCCTAGGGCAATGTTTGATTCTTCCCTCACAGGAGCTGGTGGCACTCATGCATTGGCATGGCTCACCGGAGCTAAGAGGGAGGCGCGTCGTTGTGACTTCGACACGAATCGATGGGTCATAAGGGAGTCTACCACCCTTTAACTTTGTCCTCGGGACACATCTGGTGATCCACGAATATCTCTGTATGGATTAGCTCTGGGCATTTGGGCTCACAGGGTGGCAACTTAGGTTCTCGGTCATGACCATAGATGGCAGGCTAAGGCTCCGGCGTGAGTGGCAGGAAGGTGGAGGTTCCCGGCGTGGCCGAAGGGAAGGGTTCAAGAAGCTCCCGGCGCCGACTTCCCGGCGCGAAGGAGACTCTCCAAGGGGGGTTCTCGGCATAGGCTAAAAGGGGGGCAAGGAGCTCTCGGCGTGAGGGTTCCCAGCGCGCTGAAGGCCGCGCCGGGAGCTGATGGCGCCGGGAGTTCTATGCCGAGAAGGTTGGTGTTTGGGCGCCGTGAGGAGTTTAGGACTTTACGGTACCCTGTTTTTTGGGATTCTGAGAGTTTTCTGGGAATTATATCAAAGTAGATTGGCTCTGGGGACTCAGAGATGGGGTTCAACTGGTTTTAGTTGTATATGTTTCAAAGGAAGCTGAGAGTTGAGAGGGATTGGAGGAGCAGAGACCCGAGGATAGCTTCAGTGTTGTCTTTCATCGGCCTGGGAAGATTTCAGCAGCACCTCCCCCGTTCCTAGCGTCTGCCAGGGAGTGATAGACGACCACCCACGGAATGCCGGGATGAAAGCCAGAATAAGGGGGGTATGGGACCCCTAGCCCGTGTATGTGATCACAGCACCAACTTAATATCCCTTTGAGGCCATTGAAACTTATGCAGTGGCAGAGTTTCCTTGGCTCGTAAGGTTATGTAGGGGAGTTATCCCCAATAATTTTTTATCCCTTAGGTACATATGATGATCTGGGGTATACTTCAACAGAATGCAAGGCTAGGTTGATCGGACTTCAGAGAGCATATGTGTGGTTCCTTGGCCTGTAGCTGGAAAGCTTTCACCCAGGGCTCAAGGAATGGAGGATTCACAGCGTAACGAAGGGGTGGCAGGAAGGCTAGCTCCTGGCGTGGGTTTTATTGGCCAAAGGGGGAAGCTCTCGGCGCAAGGGTTCTCGGCGCGCTCGTCACCGAGCCGGGAACCCGGCGCCGGGAGGCTCCCAGGCTAGGAAGGCTGTATTGCAAGGAGCTTTACTGACTTGCTGAAGGGGCTAAAGCAAGGGATCTCTCGGCGGAGTAGTTCTCGGCGGGGAAATGACCACGCCGGGAAGGGTTTGAAGGGTTTATGGCATGGTTGCGATACTCTGCTCAGGAGATTTCTGGGATTTCTGGCTCGGATTGAGGCAAGATCTGGACTACAGAAGGGGATTACGTGGGGGTTAGCATCAGTCGAAGGGCAGATCATCCATTATCGAATCCTCATGGGAAGTATGGCATTTTCTATACTCACCTGCTGCTCAGACGGTCAAGAGATTGATGTCTCTGACCCTGAACGATATGGGAGCTCGGTAGACATCTATGATATTCGAGAAGACCATGATCCGAGGGGAAGGAAGAGGGGGGACAGAGCCTAATAACCCACTGAATGAGGGTTGAGACTTCATCTTCGTCTTCCACCAGAGGACAGGCTGGGGAGGGGAGGTCGAAACACGAATCGGAAAGCTGTAGCATCTAGACAAACCGATATTCAGAAGAACAGCCGATGCAAGAAGGGAAGAAAGATAGCAGATATTTCAATCGATCGAATGCCCAAACGAGCCATGTTGATCTTTCATTTCATTGCATCATCCCAAACCTATACAGATCGTAGAAGGTAAATGAAAGACAGAGAGATGGAAATCGAGACCGGAATCCTCCGGCTACATTGATACATCGAGAAAGCCTCGCCAGATTACATCAGAAAAAGAAAGAAAAAAGGAAAGCATGGGGGAGGGCGGAGCATTGACTCCTCTCCCTCCCCGGTTACCCACCTAAATCTTCCTTTCTTCTTCTTCTCCTAGCTTCTTCTTTTTCCCTCTCGGTCTCTCTTCTGGCCTTTTTTTATCTGGTTCTGGTTTCTACTGTTCCTCTTTCTTCTTCCTTGTCTGTTCGAAGGGAAGGGGGCTTTATAGCCGTCCCTCCTTGCCTTCTCGGCAGGCACCTCACGGCGCGCCTCAGCTGAGGGCTTCCCGGCGCGCAGGCCTCCAGCCTCTCGGTGCAGCCATTGGGCTTCGACAAGGGGCTCCCGGCGCCACTATTACAGGCCCACTTAGGCCTCTTTGACCAGGCCTTTCATCGGCCCTTCACGTACATCAGTACCCAAGAGGGTCCTCCGTTGGTGATATAGTTTGTACTGAGATCATTAGCAGGGTTTTCATCAGTCTGCAGATAGGGATTTCATCAGTATTGCCATATGAATGATGACAAAACCGGGCATCATTTTATCGATATCGTCACCTGAATGGTGACGAGATCGGACATCAGCTTTAGTCTGGGAAGACTTCAGCCGGGTGTATAATCTGTGGAGACGATTCTTCTTGTGTTCTGACTTTGCAAAATCCCTTACAATCTTCATCTACCGGTACCGGCTTCATCTTTATCTTACATCACATCTGTCAATAAGCCGACATCTGACTTACGCTGACATGTCATCTGTGGATTCTTGGATGAGGCAGTAACACAGCTCTTATAAAAATGTGCTGGGAGGTCTCATTAGTCAAGCGACTACTACTTTGTTAGTGCTGCCATCTGAGTGACATCGGCACCGGACATCAGCTCGGCCGACAAAGGCTTTTAGCCGGGTAAATGACTGACGAGCTTCATCATTGGCCTTTCACTGTGGGTATGATCTGCTTCCACCCTTGTTCATTTTCAAGGTGTCAACAGGGACTCGCTCCACCGTGTGTCGGTATCCAGTGGGACTGTCTTTGCTGGACTTGTTGGTTAACGGAAGACATGCTTTTAGGCCATAGCATCATGCGGGAGTGTAGATGAGAGGGGTTCTAGAGGAGCATCTGGAACAGACGAGAGGTCCGTTCCTCAAAGCCGGCCGTGGCGATGTGCCGACCGACCGGTACATGGTTTCATCGTCGACATTGGGTTTTTGTCGATGCAAAGGAGTTTAAGGTTCATCAGAATAGACGTAAGGTCTAAACTGGGTAAGTTCATCGCTGGTGGGACATAGAATGGTGTGCAATTTCTTCAGAATAGATGTAAGGTCTAAACTGGGTAGGTTCATCACAGGTGGGACATGAAAGGATATGTAGTTTCATCAGAACAAACGTAAGGTCTATCCCGGCAGTGTTTCATCATTGATCGGGCAAGGTGCCGGTCGATCAACAGCTGGTTTCATCATCGATATTGGGTTTATATCGATGCAAAGAAAAGTGTTATAAGTTTCATCAGAATAGACGAAAGGTCTAAACTGGTAGGGTTTCATCATTGATCGGGCGAGGTGCCGGTCGATCAATAGTTGGTTTCATCATCGATATTGGGTTTATATCAATGCACAGAAAGTGTTATAAGTTTCATCAGAATAGACGAAAGGTCTAAACTGGCAGGGTTTCATCATTGATCGGGCGAGGTGTCGGTCGATCAATAGTTGATTTCATCATCGATACTGGGTTTGTATCGATGCAAAGAAAGTGTTATAAGTTTCATCAGAATAAATGTAAGGTCTAAACTGGGTAGGGTTTCATCATTGATCGGGCGAGGTGCTGATCGATCAACAGTTGGTTTCATCATCGATATTGGGTTTATATCGATGCAAAGAGAGTTTTATAAGTTTCATCAAAATAGACGTAAGGTTTAAACTGGGAGGGTTTCATCATTGATCGGGCGAGGTGCCGGTCGATCAACAGTTGGTTTCATCATCGATATTGGGTTTATATCGATGCAAAGAGAGTTTTATAAGTTTCATCAGAATAGACGTAAGGTCTAGACTGGGTAGGGTTTCGTCATTGATCGGGCGATGTGCCGGTCGATCAATAGCTGGTTTCATCATCGATATTTGGTTTATATTGACGCAAGGATTTCATAAGTTTCATCAGAATAGACGAATGGTCTAAACCGGATAGGGTTTCATCATTGATCGGGCAGTGTGCCGGTCGACCAACAGTTGGTTTCATCATCGATATTGGGTTTATATCGATGCAAAGAAAGAGTTTAAGTTTCATCAGAATAGACGAATGGTCTAATCTGGCAGGGTTTCATCATTGATCGGGCGAGGTACCGATCGATCAACAGTTGGTTTCATCATCGATACTGGGTTTGTATCGATGCTAAGAAAGTGTTATAAGTTTCATCAAAATAGACGTAAGGTCTAAACTGGGTAGGGTTTCATCATTGATCGGGCGAGGTGCCGGTCGATCAACAGTTGGTTTCATCATCGATATTGGGTTTATATCGATGCAAAGAGAGTTTTATAAGTTTCATCAGAATAGACATAAGGTCTAAACTGGGAGGGTTTCATCATTGATCGGGCGAGGTGCCGGTCGATCAACAGTTGGTTTCATCATCGATATTGGGTTTATATCGATGCAAAGAGAGTTTTATAAGTTTCATCAGAATAGACGTAAGGTCTAGACTTGGTAGGGTTTCGTCATTGATCGGGCGATGCGCCTGTCGATCAATAGCTGGTTTCATCATCGATATTGGGTTTATATCGACGCAAGGATTTCATAGGTTTCATCAGAATAGACGTAAGGTCTAGACTGGGTAGGGTCTCATCATTGATCGGGCGAGGTGCCGGTCGATCAATAACTGGTTTCATCATCGATATTGGGTTTATATCGATGCAAAAAAAGTTTTATATGTTTCATCAGAATAGACGTAAGGTCTAGACTGGGTAGGGTTTCGACTGGACATGGTTTCATCATTGATCGGGCAAGGTGCCAGTCGATCAGTGGTTGGTTTCATCGTCGATATTGGGCTCCTATCGACGCAAGGAGTGTTATAGGTTTCATCAGTATAGACGTAAGGTCTAAACCGAACACAGGATTTCATCATTGATCGGGCGAGGTGCCGGTCGATCAACGGTGGGACGTAGGTAGAGGTGTAGGTCTCGTCAGGATAGACGTAATGTCTATTCCAGCAGGTTTTATCGTGGACAGGACTTCGCCAAGAGATTCGTAGGTTTCATCAGAATAGACGTAGGGTCTATCCTAGTAGGGTTTCATCGTTGACCGGGCAAGGAGCCGATCGATCAAGGGAAGGTTTAAAAGTTTCATCCGGACAGACGTGAGGTCTGAGCTTGACAAGCTTTATCAGAATAGTGATGGGTTTCATCGTCGGTGGGACATTTGCAAGTGGGTATGTAGATTTCATCAGGGTAAACGTAAGGTCTGCCCTGGAAAGATTTTATCATCGGTGGGGCGTGGAGCCAGCTGACCGACAGAAGGCTTCATAAGTGAAGGGGAGGTGAAGGCAGCGTGCCGGTTGGCATGGAACTTTTGAATCACCACATTACCGACCCAAGTGCCCTTTCGGGTTTTCACCGGAGCCAGCCCCCTCTTTCTTTTGCTCACGCGCCCTTTCAGGTTTTCACGTGGCGGGGTACCCAATTTTGCCTGCAGTGCCCTTTCGGGTTTTCACCACAACTGGGTTTTGGCCATTTTTGCCCTTGCTCAGAGTGCCTGAACAAGTCTGGTGGGGCATCTCTATTTTTAGCCCCCATTTTGTCTCTTTTTTTTTGACTTTGGCTTTGTAATCCATGTGCTCAGCTTGTGTATGTATCATCATTGATGTGGGTGCCAACACCAATGCAAGGGGCATATGGTTTCATCGTCCACCTAAGCGGAAAGCCTAGGTTGACTTGAGTGTGTTTTGCGGCTTAGGCGCAAAGTCATTTGCCGGGAGCCTGGCTGCATCGTTGATGTGGGGATTACCATCAACGCAAGGGAATCGGATTTCATCATCCATCCAGACAGAAGGTCCAGATTGACTTTGAGAATGTGGGTAGCATCTTCATCAGAGCAGACGGAAAGTCTACTCCTGACGGGTTTTAGCATTGGTCAAGCGGCGTACCGCTCCATTAGTAGCTGCTCTTATCATCGATATTAGGTCTATATCGAAGCAAGGATTTCATGGGCTTCATCAGGATAGACGTAGGGTCTAAACTGGATAGGTTTCATAATTGATCGGGCAGTGTGCCAATCGACCAATAGCGGGTTTCATCATCGGTATTGGGTTCATACCAATGCAAGGATTTCATATGTTTCATCGGGATAGACGTAAGGTCTAAACCGGACAGATTTCATCGTTGATCGGGTAGTGCGCCAATCGATCAACAGCAGGTTTCATCACGGCGGGATGTATGGTAGGTTTTATCAGAATAGATGTAAGATCTATACTGGATGGGATTCATCGTGGTGGATCTTAGACAAAAATAAGTGGAAATGTTTTATTAGAACAGATGGAAGGTCTATTCCGAGGTGGGATTTTTAGCATTGATCGAGGCAATATGCCTTGCGATCAACGGGGTTTCATCATCAGTGGGACATGCAGTGGATGGCGGCCCAGGCATGAAGCTGCTGCCAAGAATGTAGACTAGCTTAACAGGGACGAAGAGTCTAGGTTAAAGAAACAGACCGGCCGATCTTGTCGATGATGACAAGGGACAAGAAATTGTTGGATAGGATTTCCGGTGGGACTTTATAATGATCGTCCTTCTCAGAGTTTTATCAGGAAGGGTGAAAAGGGGAACTTTAAATTACCACGTTACTGGCTTAAGCGCCCTTTCAGATTTTCGCCGGAGCCAGCCCCCTCTTGCTTTTGCCCACGCGTCTTTTCAGGTTTTCACGTGGCGGGGTACCCGATTTTGCCTGCAGTGCCCTTTCGGGTTTTCACCACAGCTGGGTTTTGGGCCATTTTTGCACTTGTTCCTAGTATAGGAGCAAGTCTGGCGGGGTATCTCTATTTTTAACCCCATTTTTACATTCTTTTATTCTCTCTTTTTTTTTAGAGGGTGACAGGTCGGAATGCCACTAGATCAAGATAAGGGTAGTTTGACCAGGGCGGAGTGCCGCTAGACCAAGAAAGGGATAGCTTGTCTAGGGCGGAGTGCCGCTATACCAAGAAAAAGGGTAGCTCGGCTAGGGCGGAGTGCCACTAGACCAAGAAAGGGGTAGCTCAGCTAGGGCGGAGTGCCATTAGACCAAGAAAAGGGTAGCTCGGCTAGGGCGGAGTGCCATTAGACCAAGAAAGGGTAGCTCGGCTAGGGCGGAGTGCCGCTAGACCAAGAAAAAGAGTAGCTCGGCTAGGGTGGAGTGCCGCTAGA
This sequence comes from Amorphophallus konjac, assembly GCA_022559845.1. Lineage (NCBI taxonomy): Eukaryota > Viridiplantae > Streptophyta > Magnoliopsida > Alismatales > Araceae > Amorphophallus > Amorphophallus konjac. The sequence continues at coordinate 169,233 of JAHNEJ010002482.1, forward strand.
CCAAGAAAGGGTAGCTCGTCTAGGGTGGAGTGACACTAAACCAAGATAAGGGTAGCTTGGCTAGGGCGGAGTGCCACAAAACCGAGGTAAGGGTAGCTTGGTTAGGGCGGAATGCCACTAAACCAAGGAGAGGTAGCTCGATCAGGGGGGAGCGCCACTAGACCAAGGAGAGGGTAGCTCGGTTAGGGCGGAGTGCCGCTAAACCAAGGTAAGGGTAGCTCGGCTAGGGAGGAGTGCCACTAAACCGAGGTAAGGGTAGCTTAGTTAGGGCGGAATGCCACTAAACCAAGGAGGGGTAGCTCGATCAGGGCGGAGCGCCACTAGACCAAGGAGAGGGTAGCTTAGTTAGGGCAGAGTGCCGCTAAACCAAGGTAAGGGTAGCTCGGTTGGGGCGGAGTGCCACTAAACCGAGGTAAGGGTAGCTTGGTTAGGGCGGAATGCCACTAAACCAAGGAGGGGTAGCTCGATCAGGGCGGAGCGCCACTAGATCAAGGAGAGGGTAGCTCGGTTAGGGCGGAGTGCCGCTAAACCAAGGCAAGGGTAGCTTGGCTAGGGCGGAGTGCCACTAAACCAAGGTGAGGGTAGCTCGGCTATGGCGGAGTGCCACTAAACCGAGGTAAGGGTAGCTTGGTTAAGGCGGAATGCCACTAAACCAAGGAGAGGGTAGCTTGGTTAGGGCGGAGTGCCACTAAACCAAGGTAAGGGTAGCTTGGTTATGGCGGAATGCCACTAAACCAAGGAGAGGGTAGCTTGGTTAGGGCGGAGTGCCACTAAACCAAGGTAAGGGTAGCTCGGCTAGCGCGGAGTGCCACTAAACCGAGATAAGGGTAGCTTGGCTAGGGCGGAGTGCGACTAAACCGAGGTAAGGGTAGCTTGGTTAGGGCGGAATGCCACTAAACCAAGGAGAGGTAGCTCGATCAGGGCGGAGCTCCACTAGACCAAAGAGAGGGTAGCTCGGTTAGGGCGGAGTGCCGCAAAACTAAGGTAAGGGTAGCTCGGCTAGGGCGGAGTGCCACTAAACCGAGGTAAGGGTTGCTTGGTTAGGGCGGAATGTCACTAAACCAAGGAGGGGTAGCTCGATCAGGGCGGAGCGCCACTAGACCAAGGAGAGGGTAGCTCGGTTAGGGCGGAGTGCCTCTAAACCAAGGTAAGGGTAGCTCGACTGGGGAGGAGTGCCACTAAACCGAGGTAAGGGTAGCTTGGTTAGGGCGGAATGCCACTAAACCAAGGAGGGGTAGCTTGATCAGGGCGGAGTGCCACTAGACCAAGGAGAGGGTAGCTCGGTTAGGGCTGAGTGCCGTTAAACCAAGGCAAGGGTAGCTCGACTAGGGCGGAGTGCCACTAAACCGAGGTGAGCGTAGCTCGGCTAGGGCGGAGTGTCACTAAATCGAGGGAAGGGTAGCTTGGTTAGGGCGGAATGCCACTAAACCAAGGAGAGGGTAGCTTGGTTAGGGCGGAGTGCCACTAAACTGATAGGGTGCTAGGCCCGGATACAGAGGGGGGGGTGAATGTAACCCTCTAGAAAATATAGCCCAAATTAAAACAATAAAGCTCAGATATGCAGAATAAGACTAATGAGCTTTCCAATATGAAATGATAAGGCAACACATGGACAACCAGTTGGACTGCAACAATGCAGCCACCTGATCAACAAGAAATGAAGGCAGAGCTAAACAACGCAAACACACTAAGCAGAATATAATGCTCAAAAATTAACTTTCTAGATAATGCAACTAGCCAAGCATGCGCAACCTGTGAATGGGAGGTAGAAGATATGGAGCTAACGCAAGGCAAACCACGGCACAAATAGTTTTAAGGTGGTTCGGTCCTTCAGACCTACATCCACCCCTCACTCCCAACCGGAGTGAGGCATCACTAGCTAATGCTAGACAAGCAGACTCAGTCTGCAAACAGTTGCTGCCACACAGCTTGACCAGGGGAACAGCCTCCCCTCTTCCTCCCAACCGGAGGGACACCCCAAGTGACCCCCAGCCACTTGGAACCCAGAGACCGAAGTCTCTCTTCCTCCAGACCAGGAGGGAACCAACCAGTGACTTCCAGTCACCAGCAAACCAGAGGTCGAAGACCTCTCTTCCTTTAATCGGAGGGACCCCTGGACTTGCAACCCGCAAGCCCAGAACCGGAGACAAGTCTCCCTTCCTCCAACCGGAGGGAACCCACAAGTAGCTCCCAGCTACTTGCAACCGGAGATCAGATCTTCCTTCTCCTGATCCACAGGAGGAACCCGACCTCACTACTGAGAATCGGAAGAAAAAGGATAACCAAATAAAAGGGGGAAAAACAGGAACACGAAATGAAAATAACTACAGCAAACAGAGCGCTGAAAAATGAAATGCACAATGTGGCTCTCAACGGAGCTGACTGGCCTGGATCTGATCCACGGTCCAGTAGACAGATCTTCAGGTAAGCTTCTCTTCCTCTTCTCTTCTCTCTCACTTTCTTTTTCTCTTAACCCTCACGAGCTCTCTAACTCTCTCTTTCTCTTCTTTTCCTTCTGCTCTTCTTCTCTTTTCTTTTCTTCTACTTTCGCAGGCTCTCTCTATCTCTTCTCTTCTCTTCTTCTTCTGCTTTCTACTGCAGCTCTTTTCTTCTTCTGCTCTTTCACTCTCTCGATCTCTTTTCCTCTATTCTCTTCGGCTCACGCTCTCTACTATTCTCTCTTCTTCTCTTTTTCTTCCTCTTCTCTTTTTCTGGGTCGAAGGACTTTTTGCTCTCCAGGCTTCTTCTTCGATCAACTTCATCTGTTGGATGAAGGCTTCCTTTTATAAGCAGCAGCCAGCAGGAGGGCAGCACTGGGCACGTGTGGCTTCCTCATTTCCCGCCCAGAACTTGTGTCCACGTGTCAGTCTCTCTGTCAGCTTCAGCACACGTGTCACAATCCTGTCTGCCCTTCCAGCCTCGGATCACGTGCCTCCCATTCACTGAGGAATATTCTTCCTCGGACCACCTTCTTCTTTTTGTTTTTCTTCTTCTCCTGCAAAGAATTAAAACGATTAAAACTCAGGGCCACAAAAACTAAAACTGCACGAGGTGTGTAGGAACAACAATAGGTGCACTATACTGAGAACGACACGAGGTACGGAGAAGGAAATAACACGGAGTAAAAACGATAGAAACACGCGATCAAAGGAACCTTGGATGAAGATAGAAAGAAACAACACGAGGACATAAACACAAGAATAACACGAAGACACGAATACAAAAGCAACACGAAGACACGAATACAAAAACAACACGACATAACAAACAGCAAAGAGAACGGCACGAGGTGAAACGACACTTTACTAAAAAGACTTGAATACACACGAAAACAACTCGAGTACTAAGTTGCTCGAACGTACGAACGACTCGAAGATGAGGACGACACGGGCTGACAACAACTCGAAGACGAGAACAGTAACCGACACGAAGTGTGGTTACAAAACAAGAAAGACACGAGGTCTAGGAAAGGCAACACGAAGATAGAAATAACAAAGAAACGACTCGAACTAAGGACGACATGGAGACGACACAGTCAGACTCGACTTGAGACACTTAAAGCTTGAATTTAGAGAAAAATGCACGAAGTAAAATCAACACGAAGATAGAAGACAGACACGGCTATCACGACACGTGATGAAGCAGTGAAACCAGGAAAGAACGACTCGAGGAACAACAGTAAGTGACACGAAAACACAAGAGCAAACATAAAGGATGACTCGAGATGAGCAACTAAATACTGAGGAAACAACACGAGGTTCACAGGGAAACGACTCGAAGTTCGTCAGAACAATTCGAGCTGCTTCAGTAAACATCACGAAGACAGAAGGTGAAGCGACTCGAAGTCACAGGAAATCAACACGACGTATGAAAGAGACAATACGGACACACAAAGTACTACCTCATAGCAGTTTTCCTGTTAATCATGGAAATTTCAAATGCATAACATTACGCAAGATATCTGATTAAAATGAGAATACTTAACATAGTGATGCTCATCATCAAAACACTAGGGAAGTCACAAACAAGAAAGTTGTAAATAACAAGGCATGTTGTACAGACTTCAAACAATATGCATCAGACAACTGTGTATGGACTTGAAGACCCTTAGCCAATGTATAGACTTCAGGTGGAGACCAATGTGTAGACTTCTCGTGAAACCCCAATGTGCAGACATGACGCTGTACAGACTTTCCAAAGAAAACGTAACGCTGTACAGACTTGAACTGAAGACCAATGTATGGACTTCAAAACAGATGCTAAGGCCAAGAGGAGTGTATAGACTTTCACGATGTATGTACTTGGTCTCAAAAAAAATGTAAGCGATGTACACACTTAGCCAATGTGTAGACTTTGCCTTAGACGCTAAATGAGACGCTAAAGTCTGTATAGACTTGAAGAACCTGAAACAAAGTGCATACACACAGCGTTGATGCTGCAGACTTGAGAATGCTCACAGCGTTGACGCTGCAAGAGACGTAGGCTGTACAGACTTAGCCTAAGACAATGCATGAACATATCAGTAGAGAAGCAATGCACATAACAGAAATCAAGCACAAGCCAATATATCTCAGCATGACTCAAGCATACGCATGCATGCATTCTTCACAATTCAGACATGGCACACTTATGCAATCTCCCACAGAAAAGGTCAGACATATTCAAGACAATGTGGTGACTCATTCATGTTGATATCATTAAAACATCACATGATCAACAAAGAACAAGGGGCACAACAATCTCCCCCTTTTTGATGATGGCAACATAATGAGTCACACTGACTCATCAAATTATTCTCCCCTTTTGACATAATCGAAAAGAAGGGAAATGGTTTGATAGTCAAATGCAGCACAACAATGCAGAGAATGAGTCAAGGTTCTTAAAAATGAAGATCTCCCTTATGACAGTGAAACAGTTCTCCCCCTATCAACATGCATGATTGACTACTCTCCCCTTAGATGATAAAAAAACCATAACTCCCCCTGAAGCACAGGAATGGACTCTGGTTATCCAATAAATCAATCTGAAATCAGCCATTACAAAGAATCTGAATTTTGGTGAAGATACCACAGAATCAGAACTTATTGCAGAACAAGATGAAAGATTCCAACAGTGTGGAGAGAAATACATCTCAGGAACCAATCTGAAATCCACCATCATAAAGATTCTGAGGTTCAGAAGGCTGCAAGTGAACAAGGTAATAATGGGAGTGGCACCTCACATTTGTATGGTCAGAAAAATGCAGATGGAATCAGTCAACTGATAAGAAAGGAGTTGACTATACAGTTTTTATTGATCATGCATAAATCTGATCATGAGGGATTTGAATGCAAGGTCACAAATGATATGAACATGATTCAGTGTGACAAGGAATGCTCCCCCTGAATAGATGCCAATTGATATGCAAGTGATGCATGACATGGAAGCTCCCCCTCAATAAGTGGAATCTTATGAGATAGATGAGAGGAGACCATAGGGGCAAACAAGGAGAAGTTCAGGTCAATGAGCCAAGAACATGTTCAATTAGCAGATTTCTAAAGAGGCTTCAACTACAAGAATTTCAGTCAGATTTTCAAGGAAATGTCATTTTCATAAATCCAAAACATAAGTTTTCAAAGTCTTCCATTATAGGGGCTTATGAATGAGCTTTTTGAACAGCATGGTTTAAACATGATGTATGCAGATTTTATCAATAAAATTCTGTATTGATATCTAAAACCATGTTTTAATAAAAATGAACCAAGCCCTCATATTTATCTTGATTATCCTCCCTTTGTCTTACACAATCAAATTTATTGACTTCTTTCAGAATTACATGCATCAGTATTGAAATCAAGCAATTATGAAGTCATATGATTTTGTCTAGGGTTGTAGCAATTTGATTTTTGCATCAATATTCATATATTTCAATACGTTCAACAATTTTCATGCTACAAATTTTACAAGCACTCTAGTTCAGGGCACACCTTGTAACTAGATGATATACCTTGATCAGAGGCCAATATCCCTAAGCACTTAGTGTGACTAACTGTCATGCTTTATTTGAACAGAGATAGCATATACACATCATGACACACTGCAAATCATTTCTTGATGAGTGAATTGTATTTCTCAGTGTGTATGCCATTGCTCTGCCTGAATTTTAATGAATTCTTAATCAGAGTTAACTATGGTACCTCATGACACAGTCCTTAGGACATGTGTTTCTTTAGTGACCAAGGTCATTGCTCTGACAGATATTACCCTTTAGACTTTTCAGAAAAATTCATTGCTTCAAGTCAATAATAATTTCATGTACTTAATCAGTTGAAGTCATGTATTCAAGAGTGCAGATTTCAGAAGTTTTCACAAGACTCAACATGAACCAGATGGTTAAGGTTTATTAAACATGCTTCAGATATGTCAAGAGATTTTAAAGTTAAACTCCATGAATACATTAAGCTTAAACCACATGAGTTATTTCGGACATTCATAAAAATGTATAATAGAAGATTTCTAGTTCAAGAATTTTCAGATTTATGATCGAGATAGTCCCATTGAAATCTTCATGAATGACTGATAGAAATTCTTATACCAAATGATACCAATTGTTATCAATTGATAGGAGAGATTTTGAAGCTTAAGATTTCAAAAATATGCTCAATTTTTGATCAAAGAGAATCAATGAAAGGATATGCAATGAATTTTCACATGAGTATGCATTTGACAACCTATATGCAATGCATTGACTCCCCCTAACACTATGCATTCAGACAATCTTTTTGGCATTTTTCATGAAATGTAATGCAATTTACTACATGCATGCAAAGACTCAACACTGAATGCTATGCAAGGATATGCAATTAACTCCCCCTGAAAACATGCAATATTTACACTGAAAACTGAACATATGAAACCAATTGATGTTGTGACTTGTGCACAATCAGACTGTCCTATCAGATTATTTTTTTGGAAAGCAATGGACAGATTTAAAACACCATTCAGATGCAGTACAGTTTTTTCAATGTACTATATATTCAAATCACATATATGCACTTCAGATGAGGAGAGTTCAGAGGCATCAATTCAGACAATGCAGATGAAGAATGATTATGCAAAAATAGATTTAGTATGTCATGCAGTAGAACTAAAAATAGGAAGTGCAAGAAATTTACCTGAAAGATTCAGGAAGGGGTTTTCATTCTTGAGTGCCTTGGTTTATTACCCCTTTTATTTCAGTCCAAAGGCACACCTGCATAGTAATGTTATTTTGCACAAACAGGTACCCAAGAACTCTTGGGTCCTGATATGACAGTATTACTCCTAGCAGGTTTCCTCAGCACATTTCTAGGAGCAATTTTCAGATCTGATTTATGCACATTCTTGATAGCATGAATTCTATGTGCATATGCATGAGATTTCTTGTTAACAGAATAAAAATTCTGTTTGCCAAAACCAGTTTGGTTTTGATATCCTGCCAGCCAACAGGTTGCAGCCCTGTGACCTGGCTTCCCACAATGATGACATGTAAATTGCGCCACATGGAGTTTAGCAGGGTTATTTTGAACACGCCAACAATTTCCAGCTCTGTGGCCTGGCTTTCCACAGTTATAACATGAAGGTTTTACAAATTGTCTTACAGGGAATTTAGCATGTTTGAGATTCACATTTCTACCCTGAATATGCCAACAGTCCTTGACTGTATGGCCATGCTTTCTACAGTGAGAGCAATAAGAAGCATTCTTTTTAAAATTGAGTTCATTATTGCCATAGCCTCCTTGGGCATGCCAACAATCAATGGCCCTGTGGCCATCCTTTCCACATTCAAAGCATGAAATAGAATTCCTTTTAAAAGAGCCTGACCAGCATTCAGAGGCCCTGTGACCCATTTTGTTGCAGTTAAAATAGATGATATGCTGGTTCATTGAAACAGATTTGTTTTTATTAAAACCATGTTGGTTTGCAGGGAATTTAGCATGATATGAATAAAGGATTTTCTTACCACTAGCAAACCAGCAATGAGCAATTGAGTGTCCTAATTTACCACAATTAGAACATGTGATACTCCTTTTCTGAGGTGAAGGATTTTTATCATGAGATCTCCTAGCATTCTGATCATCCTTCTCCATCAACTTACACTCATGCATCATATGTCCAACTTTATGACAATAATGACAGATAATCTTCTTTTTAGATGCATGTGAGTGTGTGTGAGGACTGTGATCAGCAAACGCTGATGGACCCTTTTTATTTATTTTCTGTTTCCAATCATTTTCTGATTTTTATCATGTTTTTCTGTTTCTTAGCCTTATAATGAGGTGAAGATGAAGTAGAAGGCTTTTCCTGTTCAGAAGATTTAACAAAAATAGTTTTCAAATTGGATCCATCGACCTTCCTCATGACTGGACTATAGTCCAGTCCCTCTTTCTTAAAATTATCCTTTGCTCCCACCAGTTTCTGAGCAATGGGCTGTTTGTCTTTAGAGGTGGTGGCTACATCTGAACCACTTACAAAAGATGTCATAACTTTGTTCTGAAGTTCCTCCTTGTTTATCTTATTGTAGCCCAGCCCTTCCTTCCTAGAGTTGATTTTTATGTCTAGTAGCTTGTCTAGGTTTTTCTGCCCATCAACAAATTTAGACAAAGAGACTTTCAAATCCTGAATTTCATCTTCCAAAGAGGAAATATGTAGCTCATAACTGGCAATCTCTTGTTCACTGCAATTCACACATTCAGTTAACACCTTGTTAGCAGTTTTGTATCTTTCAACTTCCTGTTCCAGATTGCTCAGTTTATTAGAGTCTTCAACACAAATACTTTTTTCTCTTTCCAAAGTAAGAAGTCTTTCAGACATGCCACTGTTTAACAGCTTCAATTTTTCAATTTTGTCTTTCAGTTTATCATTCTGAACCAATTCATGTATTAGAAGCTGATCTTCTGAATTCACTTCATACTTTCTTCCAGTCTCAAGTTCCTTCAAATCTTTTTGCTATTTTTCAAGATCTTTTTGTAACTCTATATTTACAGATTTTATGGCATTGAATTTTTCAGCAAACAAGTTTTTCTCCTGCTCAAGTTTCTCAAATTTTTTATCATTTTCATTAGCAGATGTTCTCAGAGAAACATTTTCAGATTTCAACTTGTTTAAATCTGAATTCACACTTTCAAAGTTTTTCAGCAGTTTTTCGTACTGGTCATGATAGTTAACAAGAGTCTGATTATCATTATTTGAGTTGAATTTTTCTTTGAGTTCAGATATCACATTTATATGATCTTGATTTTCAATTTTCACTAATGAAACTTGTTTCTTCAATATTTGAAAATCAGACATACAGGCATCATGAATATTTTTCAATTCAACACAATTTCTACAAGGAGAACTTGAACTATCTAAACCAGTACCCTTCTTCAATTTTTTATACTGTTTTCTTAACAGTTCATGAGATTCAAATAATTTAGCATATGCATTCTCCCAATCTTCTAGAGAAAAATTCTCGAAGAGATTTACCTCATCATCATCATCTTCTTCATTTTGATTGCTGCCTTGATCGCTGCCACTTTGATTGCTTCTGTTGACCATCATGCAGCTGTCCACATCTATCTCCTGAATTCGCTTCAGTGTATCCAAAATATCTTTAGCCGAACTGCAATCAAGGAAACATGAATGGAAAGCTCTATCAGTAGCTGCCTTCATCATATTTATAGTTATCTGATTTTCTTCATGCTTAGACTTGTGACTGTCAGTCCATTTGGACCTTTTCTTTGGTAGTTCATGAGGACCGTGTGAAATTACTTTCCACAGGTTTGGATTCACAGATTTAACATAATTCTCCAGACTAGCGAACCATGCATTAAAATGCGTACCACTGAAATCGGTGGATGAGCCATTGAAAACAAATCAGATTAATGCAATAGGAATATTGATGCACTAAAAACAAATTAGCACCCAATACTACAAGATCGGATCTGCAGGTCGCTGGACCTTCTAAGCAGAAACCGCTCTGATACCAACTGATAGGGTGCTAGGCCCGGATACAGAGGGGGGGGTGAATGTAACCCTCTAGAAAATATAGCCCAAATTAAAACAATAAAGCTCAGATATGCGGAATAAGACTAATGAGCTTTCCAAGATGAAATGATAAGGCAACACATGGACAAACAGTTGGACTGCAACAATGCAGCCACCTGATCAACAAGAAACGAAGGCAGAGCTAAACAACGCAAACACACTAAGCAGAATATAATGCTCAAAAATTAACTTTCTAGATAATGCAACTAGCCAAGCATGCGCAACCTGTGAATGGGAGGTAGAAGATATGGAGCTAACGCAAGGCAAACCACGGCACAAATAGTTTTAAGGTGGTTCGGTCCTTCAGACCTACATCCACCCCTCACTCCCAACCGGAGTGAGGCATCACTAGCTAATGCTAGACAAGCAGACTCAGTCTGCAAACAGTTGCTGCCACACAGCTTGACCAGGGGAACAGCCTCCCCTCTTCCTCCCAACCGGAGGGACACCCCAAGTGACTCCCAGCCACTTGGAACCCAGAGACCGAAGTCTCTCTTCCTCCAGACCAGGAGGGAACCAACCAGTGACTTCCAGTCACCAGCAAACCAGAGGTCGAAGACCTCTCTTCCTCCAACCGGAGGGACCCCTGGACTTGCAACCCGCAAGCCCAGAACCGGAGACAAGTCTCCCTTCCTCCAACCGGAGGGAACCCACAAGTAGCTCCCAGCTACTTGCAACCGGAGATCAGATCTCCCTTCTCCTGATCCACAGGAGGAACCCGACCTCACTACTGAGAATCGGAAGAACAAGGATAACCAAATAAAAGGGGGAAAAATAGAAACACGAAATGAAAATAACTTCAGCAAACAGAACGCTGAAAAATGAAATGCACAATGTGGCTCTCAACGGAGCTGACTGGCCTGGATCTGATCCACGGTCCAGTAGACAGATCTTCAGGTAAGCTTCTCTTCCTCTTCTCTTCTCTCTCACTTTCTTTTTCTCTTAACCCTCACGAGCTCTCTAACTCTCTCTTTCTCTTCTTTTCCTTCTGCTCTTCTTCTCTTTTCTTTTCTTCTTCTTTCGCAGGCTCTCTCTGTCTCTTCTCTTCTCTTCTTCTTCTGCTTTCTACTGCAGCTCTTTTCTTCTTCTGCTCTTTCACTCTCTCGATCTCTTTTCCTCTATTCTCTTCGGCTCACGCTCTCTACTATTCTCTCTTCTTCTCTTTTTCTTCCTCTTCTCTTTTTCTGGGTTGAAGGACTTTTTGCTCTCCAGGCTTCTTCTTCGATCAACTTCATCTGTTGGATGAAGGCTTCCTTTTATAAGCAGCAGCCAGCAGGAGGGTAGCACTGGGCGCGTGTGGCTTCCTCATTTCCCGCCCAGAACTTGTGGCCACGTGTAAGTCTCTCAGCCAGCTTCAGCACACGTGTCACAATCCTGTCTGCCCTTCCAGCCTCGGATCACGTGCCTCCCATTCACTGAGGAATATTCTTCCTCGGACCACCTTCTTCTTTTTGTTTTTCTTCTTCTCCTGCAAAGAATTAAAACGATTAAAACTCAGGGCCACAAAAACTAAAACTGCACGAGGTGTGTAGGAACAACAATAGGTGCACTATACTGAGAACGACACGAGGTACGGAGAAGGAAATAACACGGAGTAAAAATGATAGAAACACGCGATCAAAGGAACCTTGGACGAAGATAGAAAGAAACAACACGAGGACATAAACACAAGAATAACACGAAGACACGAATACAAAAGCAACACGAAGACACGAATACAAAAACAACACGACATAACAAACAGCAAAGAGAACGGCACGAGGTGAAACGACACTTTACTAAAAAGACTTGAATACACACGAAAATAACTCGAGTACTAAGTTACTCGAACGTACGAACGACTCGAAGACGAGGACGACACGGGCTGACAACAACTCGAAGACGAGAACAGTAACCGACACGAAGTGTGGTTACAAAACAAGAAAGACACGAGGTCTAGGAAAGGCAACACGAAGATAGAAATAACAAAGAAACGACTCGAACTAAGGACGACATGGAGACGACACAGTCAGACTCGACTTGAGACACTTAAAGCTTGAATTTAGAGAAAAATGCATGAAGTAAAATCAACACGAAGACAGAAGACAGACACGGCTATCACGACACGTGATGAAGCAATGAAACCAAGAAAGAACGACTCGAGGAACAACAGTAAGTGACACAAAAACACAAGAGCAAACATAAAGTATGACTCGAGATGAGCAACTAAATACTGAGGAAACAACACGAGGTTCACAGGGAAACGACTAGAAGTTCGTCAGAACAATTCGAGCTGCTTCAGTAAACATCACGAAGACAGAAGGTGAAGCGACTCGAAGTCACAGGAAATCAACACGACGTATGAAAGAGACAATACGGACACACAAAGTACTACCTCATAGCAGTTTTCCTGTTAATCATGGAAATTTCAAATGCATAACATTACGCAAGATATCTGATTAAAATGAGAATACTTAACATAGTGATGCTCATCATCAAAACACTAGGGAAGTCACAAACAAGAAAGTTGTGAATAACAAGGCATGTTGCACAGACTTCAAACAATATGCATCAGACAACTCTGTATGGACTTGAAGACCCTTAGCCAATGTATAGACTTCAGGTGGAGATCAATGTGTAGACTTCTCGTGAAACCCCAATGTGCAGACATGACGCTGTACAGACTTTCCAAAGAAAACGTAACGCTGTACAGACTTGAACTGAAGACCAATGTATGGACTTCAAAACAGATGCTAAGGCCAAGAGGAGTGTATAGACTTTCACGATGTATGGACTTGGTCTCAAAAAAAATGTAAGCGATGTACACACTTAGCCAATATGTAGACTTTGCCTTAGACGCTAAATGAGACGCTAAAGTCTGTATAGACTTGAAGAACCTGAAACAAAGTGCATACACACAGCGTTGACGCTGCAGACTTGAGAATGCTAACAGCGTTGACGCTGCAAGAGACATAGGCTATACAGACTTTGCCTAAGATAATGCATGAACATATCAGCAGAGAAGCAATGCACAGAACAGAAATCAAGCACAAGGCAATATATCACAGCATGACTCAAGCATACGCATGCATGCATTCTTCACAATCCAGACATGGCACACTTATGCAATCTCCCATAGAAAAGGTCAAACATATTCAAGACAATGTGGTGACTCATTCATGTTGCTATCATTAAAACATCACATCATCAACAAAGCACAAGGGGCACAACATAAACCAAGGTAAGAGTAGCTTGGTTAGGGCGGAATGCCACTAAACCAAGGAGAGGGTAGCTTGGTTAGGGCGGAGTGCCACTAAACCAAGGTAAGGGTAGCTCGGCTAGGATGAACTGCCGCTAAACTAAGGTAAGGGTAGCTCGGCTGGGGCGGAGTGTGATGCGGGACGGACACGGGAGATGACACTATTAGGTGCCACCCTCGGACTCTAGATGAAGACGCGACCAGCAGCACACACCAGGGAGACACTAAGCCCGACACTACGAGCTCCTAGTGGTAAAACGTCGCTAACAGAAGTGGAAGCTCACTCGTCGTCCCAAGCGAGGGAAAGCGCGGACCGTGCGCGGTTAAGGAACCAGCGGAGGTCAGGGGTAGTCCGACTCAACTTCCAGACTCGGATCGAGTCACGGGACGGGTCACACTCACTCTCACAGCGGTGACATGGACACACGGGCTAGTACCTACACTCTCGGCAGTAGCAAAAGACCATATACTAGCTAAGCAAATGAATGCCAAGTGGTTCGGACCATTACCTCCACGCACCCGGTGTGGCGAAGACAACCCCGGCCGAATTACGGATCCCCGGTTAAATAATTTTACAACAGTACAATGATTTGACCCACTCCACGTAGGGAGGTAAAAGGTCACATGTGGAGCCCGGGAATCACGCAACTCGGGTTGACGGGCAGCATCTTGATGTCGCCCGGCGGTGCCGAACTCCGCGTTTTCGTGCTTTCCGAACGGCGGGTTCTGCGGGCCCGCGGGGCCCACGGACGGCGCTGTCCTCCGGATCTGGGGGGTGGGACCCACTATGATGGGGACCCCTGGTGGCGCGCCTCCACGGACGGCGGTCGGCCGGGAACACCGATCGGGGGTCGATCGGTCCCGATTCCCAAGCTTTGAAGTTGCTGCCCACGGATTTTTAGTTGCTGTTTTCAGGCGCGCGCTCCGGCGAAAACGGCCGCTGCGATCAATCCCGACGTCGGATCGGGACGCATAAGCTATCGTTGGAAAGCTCTCTTCAAATGCTTCAATCTAGACCTAGAGAGATTTACTGGATCTTGTCGGATCAGAACTTTAATGAATTTACAAGTCCCTGTTGTACAATAATCGAAACCTCAGATTTACAGGGTACTTGTCTGAGAACCACCGTTGACCGCCTAGTAAACCTCCGACTCAGCTCTTGAGCGCTCTTCAAAGTTGTAGGGGATCAAACCACGGAACTGGGACTATTTTTGAAATTTGATTTGGAGGTGGTGGTGATTTACTATGATTTTTGCGGTGACTGGTGGTCGGATCTGGGAACAGGGGGACAAAACTTTAGCTGGGACTGAAAATGATTTGTAAAAATATGAAATGGATGAAACAAAAATTGAAAAAAATGTGGATGAAGGGGTGGATGGGTGGAACCTCCAGTAAAATTGGGCGAACCAAACTAAATCCAAAAGTGGACCTAAGACATGAAACTCAGGGTGGGAATGAATCTGGACAGAACTCTGGCAGAACCGAAATGGAAGAGTGGACGAAAATCAAAAAATATGAAACGAGATCTGAATGGCAAACCAAAATTTGTGGGATGTCCTTGACACCTCTGGAACATCCACTAAAATTCTCAGGTCTATCTGAGCTCGTGGAGGATGGCTGAATTTCGTGGAATCTGCTGTGGTCGGATGAAGGCAGAACTCCGGCGATCTCGGCGGTGATGCGATGGCGGCTCGTGGCGGCGGCGGCGGCTACCGGAATGATAAGGGGAGGAGTCACACCTCCAGAGGGAAGCCTTCACAGCTTCAAGGTGGAGAGGGGGGGCGGCCTAGGCCTTTGCTCAAGTAATTTTCCAAGTTCAAATGGCATTAATTCAAGTAAAATAGAAAATACAAGTTTAAATAGCTTACATCTCACATCCATCCACAACCATTGGATCTAGGGGATGGAATGGAGGGTTAGGATGGAGTGTGACACACACACACAAAAAATAATAAAATATTAAAGGGGGGGGGGCCCTTGGACCAAGGAGAGAGGGTGGACTAGTTGGTGGGGGTAGGTGGCCTCCCATGTGGACTTTTCTAGTCCATTGTCCCCCATGTGTCCAATTCCCATTCAAACTTCTAGATGCTCCCATGTGGCATGTTGACTGACCCCACGTGGGACCCTAGGCTGAGGTGGCCCAATGGGGTGGGGCCTGGGGGCCCGTGGGGCCCACGGGGTCCGAATTGCACATATGCCCCTATTACAATCAAAATGGCAAACCGAATGCAACGAAATAAACACAAATTAAACACACATAAAGTCTAACTAAATATAATAAATGGGGAGGCTCAAGGCGGAGTCTCCAGGCTGTCTCCGAGCCAGATGGACGCTGAGGAGGCTCGTGTCATGCTCCGTGTGCGGTACCGGTGGCTCGTCGTATCGTGCCGATCAACTGCTCGGGTGTCCGCACCAATTCTCCCTGGGTGGGAGAAACTCGACCCTGTCGAGTAAGGGTCTGCATCGCTCCTGTATCACTCCAAAAGGTCCTGATCAATCTGCTGCAACTCGCCATGTGTGATCCATGTGTCCTCAGTAGCGGGCCGTCCTCTCCATCGCACTATGTAGCGCGGGTAAGATCCACTCCTGGTAACTGTCACTTGCTCGTCCAGTATACGATCTATATGCTCATGCTGCCGTGAAAAAGGGGCTGGAGGTGGAAGTGGACACTCAGGTGTGGGATCACTCTCAAGGGGAGGAGATGGCTCAAAAGGCTCACTAGTGATCACCGTTGGGTCCCTATATGCAACAAGATCCGATACATTGAAGGTAGAGCTTATACCATATTCCTCGGGCAGGTCCACAACATACGCATTGGATCCAATACGTTTCAACACTCTAAATGGACCGACTCCGCGAGCTTGCAACTTCTTAACGGTTCCAAAGGGAAACCGTTCAGGTCTTACCTTGATCATGACATATTCGCCCTCCTGGAACTTTCGATGGTGTCGGTAGGCATCGGCTAACTCATTGTACCGTGCATTGCTGGCCTCAACTGTGACGACGGACTTCGTCATGCAGACTCCTAACATGATAGCAAAAGAAAAGAAACACAGGATGCACACACTACCTAACATGCTTAGCAAAAGAAAAGAAACACACGGATGCACACACGACCCTAAACAACCCTACAGTTAGTAAAACCCAATCATATGCAAGGTGATCCAGGACATCCGAATGTATGCCATGCATGCATTTGACATAACCAGAGGTTAATGTCATGGTGGACTCGTAGACATCCTACGATGCACCAACCATGGACATGGGGTTTGGATGTGGGAAGTCTGGGAGGCTTGGGTGGTTGAGGTGGGCCGGGGAAACCAAAGTCTTCATTACCCCCAAATGACGGTTCAGACATATTGCCATGTGAAGGTTGCCAGGCCCGAGTAGGAGGGGTGTGATAGTGGACTTCCTTAAAGAGGGGGAATGGAGGTTGTGGGCCAAGGGGCCCATGAAGAAAGGGATCGAAGGGATCAAAGAATGTGTGACCCCTCGATATGGATTCCCTCATCTCAAGATCCCATGTGTGGAAGTCTAGAAGGTGTTGTTGATCTCCTTCATCCTTGAAGGGAGATGAGACGGTGGGGGTACGATGGTGGACTCTCTCAGAAAGGTGGAGTAAATGTGGTGGGTCACGGGGTCCACAAGAGAATGGGTCGAAGGGATCAAAGAAGGTATGACCCCTCGGACTAGGCTTCCACAAATCGTTGTCCCACATTTGGAAATCTTGGAGGTGTAAATGATCACCTTCATTCATTGTGAGAGGTGGGACGATAGTCATAGGTAGAAAGTAAGATTCCTCCCTTGGGCAAAAGGAAATGAAGTCGGACTCGGCCGGCATAGGGAGGAGTAGAAGAACCTCCGTGGTAACATGACCCACGGTGTACACGGAGGTGATGGACCCTAAAGCGGGATGAGTGAAACTATGACCTGTGGGTCGGTTGAAGCCTGGAGCCAACAAGTGCGTAAATGTCCACTGCCGGTCTAACCCTTTAAGAAGGTCATCCAATGTATCCACATAGTGACCAGGACGGAAAGTGGTGTGAAATGAATTGATTGGCACCAGAGGTAGGATAGGGTCCATAGATGGGAAGGGAAGTGGGACCAAGCCCTTCTTGAGCCAGCTAAGAAGCAGCTCGGCTATGACAAGCATACCCGTTAGAAACACGGGTGGCTCGGGTTGAGGTGGCTTAGAATAAAGATCGGAGAGTGGGGCTTCTCCAACCCTTTTGTCCCTTATGGCTAGAGATGTCCGAGTGGGACATTGTCCGGCGTAGTGGCCGAACCCCTGGCAGCGATAACACGGCTGTCATGACCCACTACGCTCCCTGATAAGTGGGTCCCTACCCTTATCCTCTTGACGGACAGGGGGTGTAGGCAATGGGGCTCTCGTGGGTGGGAGAAGAGGATCCACTATGATGGGGAGAGGGCTTGGGGACTCCGTTGACAGGGCCGGGTTAAGACTACCGGCGATGACCTCCTTAGGCTCGGGTTGGAGTACATCACTAGGAGTACGTGTCCTATCCACCCCATCCAACCGGTCCAAAATCATTTGCATAAGTTCGGCAACGGAGTGGGTTGGAATAGGGATATCATGGTGGACTCGCCCGTAGTCAACCGTCCTAGGATTGGGTCTTGGCTCAGCTACGTGTGGGACTCTTTGCCTCCGACTAGAACCCACTTGGTTGGAAGTGATTGGGTGGGGCTGGTTGGAGGTGACCGGTTGGGGCACGTAGACCTTCCTAAGCTCTCCTTTCATGTCCCACCATGACTCGATGGGCCATTGCCCCCTAACCTCTCTCATTCTTTCGATATAATCACACTTTTCGACAGCCTCATGAAGAAGCCGCTCTTTGGAGAAAGAGAATTGCATTGCCTCGGACATAGTATAACAATCAAAGTATGTGTCCATGGCGGCCTCCCACTTGAGGTAGTCGCCCGGGCCATTGGAGCCATAAAAATCTGAGGCTTCGGGCCTACGGAAGTGGAGTGGGTGGTTGCCAAGCCCATGGGTGGACCAATGGCCATATTGCCCGGGTGATTGGGAATCCATGGGAAATTGGGGGGGGAACTATATGTTGGACATGCCGACACTTGGACACTACACTAGACCGGCTATGCAAGGTTGGAATGCACTAACTAATGCAAACACCGACTAATGCACCTAGACCTAAACCAATATCCGGTACATGGCGGAGTTAATCGATCTGAAGATCACTCACGCAAGTGTGCGGTCTTCCCGATAGGCGTAGCCTGACGTTCGGACAACACCTTTTAAGATACCGAATTATCGGGATGAAATGCAATTTAAAAACACTTTTTTTTTCTGTTGTTTTGAAATGATGATCCTAGACTCAACTTATACTATGTAAGACATATGCAACGACTACCCTAGACTCAACTTGCTCTGATACCAAACTGATGCGGGACGGACACGGGAGACGACACTATTAGGTGCCACCCTCGGACTCTAGATGAAGACGCGACCAGCAGCACACACCAGGGAGACACTAAGCCCGACACTACGAGCTCCTAGTGGCAAAACGTCGCTAACAGAAGTGGAAGCTCACTCGTCGTCCCAAGCGAGGGAAAGCGCGGACCGTGCGCGGTTAAGGAACCAGCGGAGGTCAGGGGTAGTCCGACTCAACTTCCAGACTCGGATCGAGTCACGGGACGGGTCACACTCACTCTCACAGTGGTGACATGGACACACGGGCTAGTACCTACACTCTCGGCAGCGGCAAAAGGCCGTATACTAGCTAAGCAAATGAATGCCAAGTGGTTCGGACCATTACCTCCACGCACCCGGCGTGGCGAAGACAACCCCGGTCGAATTATGGATCCCCGGTTAAATAATTTTACAACAGTACAATGATTTGACCCACTCCACGCAGGGAGGTAAAAGGTCACATGTGGAGCCCGGGAATCACGCAACTCGGGTTGACGGGCAGCATATTTATGTCACCCGGCGCGCACTTCCCAAGCTTTGAAGTTGCTTCCCATGGATTTTTAGTTGCTGTTTTCAGGCGCGCGCTCCGGTAAAAACGGCCGCTGCGATCAATCCCGACGTCAGATCGGGACGCATAAGCTATCGTTGGAAAGCTCTCTTCAAATGCTTCAATCTAGACCCAGAGAGATCTACTAGATCTGGTCGGATCAGAACTTTAATGAATTTACAAGTCTCAGATTTGCAGGGTACTTGTCTGAGAACCACCGTTGACCGCCTAGTAACCCTCCGACTCAGCTCTTGAGCTCTTCTTCAAAGTTGTAGGAGATCAAACCACGGAACTGGGACTATTTTTGGAATTGGATTTGGAGGTGGTGGTGAGTTACTATGATTTTTGGAGTGACTGGTGGTCGGATCTGGGAACAGGGGGACAGAACTGTAGCTGGGACTGAGAACGATTTGTAGAAAATATGAAATGGACGAACCAAACATTGAGAAAAATTATGGATGAAGGGGTGGATGGGTGGAACATCCACTAAAATTGGGCGAACCAAACTAAATCAAAAAGTGGACCTAAGACATGAAACTCAGGGCGGGAATGAATCTGGACAGAACTCTGGCAGAACCGAAATGGAAGAGTGGATGAAACTCAAAAAATATGAAACGAGATCTGAATGGCAAACCAAAATTTGTGGGATGTCCTTGACACCTCTGGAACATCCACTAAAATTCCCAGGTCGATCTGAGCTCGTGGAGGATGGCTGAATTTCATGGAATCTGCTGTGGTCGGATGAAGGCAGAACTCCGGCGATCTCGGCGGTGATGCGATGGCGGCTCGTGGCGGCGGCGGCGGCTACCGGAATGATAAGGGGAGGAGTCACACCTCCAGAGGGAAGCCTTCACAGCTTCAAGGGGGAGAGGGGGGGCGGCCTAGGCCTTTGCTCAAGTAATTTTCCAAGTTCAAATGGCATTAATTCAAGTAAAATAGAAAATACAAGTTTAAATAGCTCACATCTCACATCCATCCACAACCATTGGATCTAGGGGATGGGAATGGAGGGTTGGGATGGAGTGTGACACACACACACAAAAAATAATAAAATATTAAAGGGGGGGGGCGGCCCTTGGACCAAGGAGAGAGGGTGGACTAGTTGGTGGGGGTAGGTGGCCTCCCATGTGGACTTTTCTAGTCCATTGTCCCCCATGTGTCCAATTCCCATTCAAACTTCTAGATGCTCCCATGTGGCATGTTGACTGACCCCACGTGGGACCCTAGGCTGAGGTGGCCCAGTGGGGTGGGGCCTGGGGGCCCGTGGGGCCCACGGGGTCCGAATTGCACATATGCCCCTATTACAATCAAAATGGCAAACCGAATGCAACGAAATAAACACAAATTAAACACACATAAAGTCTAACTAAATATAATAAGTGGGGAGGCTCAAGGCGGAGTCTCCAGGCTGTCTCCGAGCCAGATGGACGCTGAGGAGGCTCGTGTCATGCTCCGTGTGCGGTACCGGTGGCTCGGCGTATCGTGCCGATCAACTACTCGGGTGTCCGCACCAGAGTGCCACTAAATCGAGGTAAGGGTAGCTTGGTTAGGGCGGAATGCCACTAAACCAAGGAGGGGTACCTCGATCAGGGCGGAGCGCCACTAGACCAAGGAGAGGGTAGCTCGGTTAGGGTGGAGTGCCGCTAAACCAAGGCAAGGGTAGCTCGGCTAGGGCGGAGTGCCACTAAACCGAGGTGAGGGTAGCTCGGCTAGGGTGGAGTGCCACTAAACCGAGGTAAGGGTAGCTTGGTTAGGGCGGAATGCCACTAAACCAAGGAGGGGTAGCTCGATCAGGGTGGAGAGCCACTAGACCAAGGAGAGGGTAGCTCGGTTAGGGCGGAGTGCCGCTAAACCAAGGCAAGGGTAGCTCGGCTAGGGTGGAGTGCCACTAAATCGAGGTGAGGGTAGCTCAGCTAGGGCGGAGTGCCACTAAACCGAGGTAAAGGTAGCTTGGTTAGGGCGGAATGCCACTAAACCAAGGTAAGGGTAGCTCGATCAGGGCGGAGTGCCACTAGACCAAGGAGAGGGTAGCTCGGTTAAGGCAGAGTGCCAGTAAACTGAGGCAAGGGTAGCTTGGTTAAGGCGGAGTGCCCCTAGACCAAGGAGAGGGTAGCTTGGTTAGGGCGGAGTGCCACTAAACCAAGGTAAGGGTAGCTCGGCTAGGGCGGAGTTCCACTAAACCGAGGGAAATAGCCTGACTAGGGTAGAACGCCCTTCATTGGTGTGAGGTAAACATCGACGCGAAGAAGGATGGGGTTTCATCATGCAATCCAGACGGAAGGTCTGAATTAATGTTGATGGATAGCAGCTTGGGCATGAAGCCGTTTTTCAAAAATGTATGTTTCATCGTCAATGTTGGGGTTTAACATTAACGCAAAGGAATAGGGCTTCATAATCTACCTAGACGAAAGGTCTGAATTGATTCAAAGATGCGTATGGCAGCTGGGGCACACAGCCGTTCGCTGGAAGAGTAGGCTTCATTGTTAATGTGGCTCTGATCAACTGGATATCTACATCTTTGCATATCATTGATTCCGTTGACTTTTCTTTGGCAATCTTTGAACATTGGTCTGCTTGAGTGCCGATGGTAGAATATCTGTCGGCCTGGGCGCCGACAGCTAGAATTTTGATTTCTCTTAGTTGGCCACACTGGCAATCCATATTTGTGAGCATCTGTTGACCTGAACGCCGGTGGTTAGGCGAGCTTCCATCATTTTTCATTGATCCATCATTCATTATTCATTGCCATCTGGGATTCCATCATTTGGATAGTCCCTGACATCAACAGCAGATGTGCAGTGTAAGAGTCTGCGGCAAGATGGCCCTTGAAAGGTCAATGCTCCAATTTTATTCATCATTGCCATAAATGATCATTGCCCCTTTAAAGGGGTGAGCAATATCCAGCAACGGCCATGCATGCCGCCATTGACATTTCATACATTTACCCCTAGAATGGGGAACCACGTGTGTCTTTTATCATTCTTTTGGCGTACATTTATCCCAAGAACGGTATACCATCAATATTTCTCATTGTTTGGCATACCTCTGCCCCTGGGATGGGGTACCATTTGGAACTTCCATCATCTCATAATCATCTTTTTTTCTTCCTATTTTATTCTTCTTTCCTTTTTTTTTGATATGCATCTCCCTCCTTAAAATGGGGTATCATCTGTATCTTCCATCATTTCATCATCTTTCTCATTTTTTTTTCATTTTTTGATGTGCATCACCCCTCAAATGGGAGTACCATCTATATTTTTTATTTCATCATTTTATTTCATCATTTTTTATCCACATGTGCTCCCAGGACGGGGTATCATCCATACCTATCATCATTTTTTTTGTTAATACATCTGCCCTCAGAACGAGGTATCATCTGCATCCCTCATCATTTTTTTTATCTTTTACGTGTACATCTGCCCCCAGGAAGGGGTATCATTGGCATCCTTCATCATCATCATTTTTTCCTTCTCTTCTCTTTTTTTTTGGTATACATCTGCCCCAGAGCAGGGTGTCATCAGCCCCTTTTTTTAGTCTCACACAGTTCTGCCTTAGTAATTTCTTCCTCAGTAGGTTTCATTTCCCTCATCTGTTCTATTTTGGGCCCACCTGTCACCGCCAGAATTGGTGGATTTGAGTGCAGACCAGGTATATGAAAACCCATTTCATTCAACTTGGTCTGCAACGCCTCAACTTCTTGCAATTTTTCATATAATTCTATCATCATGGCAAGGCCAAGAATGTTGCCCCCTGTCCCGATCTCAGGAGGGACTGGCGGTGTTCTATTAAAGAGGCCAGACGCGTCCAGGCTTTCAGAGATTGACATCTTTGCCCTTATGCCTCCACATGGAGGAGGAGTTGGGTAGCATGCTTCTTCTTTTGGTGGCAGGAGGTGCCTATACTTCTCCCTGGTTTTATCATCATGACGGGAGACTGAAGCTTTGGCTTGCTCTGACCTTACTGGTGCGGAGCATATCTCTTCATCATCTTCTTTGAGAGTCTGGCCATTGCCGGGTGAGACTGACATCATGTTACAAGAGAAGACTTTGTCCCTCCTCGTATTTCCATCTACTTTTCCTTCCTTTTGGCGGTCGGCATCTGCACCCCTAAGGGGTCATCTAGCACATCTGGCACTTTTGATTTACCTTTCATCTTCTTCATCAGGCTCGGGGATTTGACATGCTCCCGCATGATGGGTCCATCGGCGCCTTCTGCAAAGGCTTTTGACACCTCTTTAGGCAATTGCCGGTATAGAGATATCACATAGATTGTTCTTCTTAGCTCAGGCAACTCATGCGGGCATGGAGGATCCACCCTGTATTCACCCAACTCGAGGTCCCCTTTCTTAATCATTCTTTCAATTGCATCTTTAAATACATAACAATCTTCAATGGGATGGCCCAACACCTAATGATATGAGCAGAAGCGGGGGTCATCTTTCCTTTTGGCATCATTAGGTCTCTTCGGATCTGGAAGGACAATTTTGTCAAATTGTGCGGCCCATTCAAATAGGAGCCGAGTCTTTTCCTTAAGAAAGGAATAAGGCTTGCTCATCCTGGCTTGCAGAGCGGGGCCATCCTTCTGATCAGTCGGCCCAGCGGGAGGAGGGCAGGCAACGCCTTTTTCTTTATCTTTTTGTTGCTCAAACATCTTAAAGTCTATTGTGCCGACTTCTGCAGGCATGGGCCGTTTATCAACCGATCTAGCTTTATGGCATACAGCAGTAGCAATTGAAGGACCACTGGAGAGGAAGGCGTCGACCTCCGCCACAGCATTGTATAGTCGGTCAAACGACCTTATCTCCATTCCAATCATTCTTTCGATAGTCTCCCGCCGAAGATTCTGCTTGCAAATTTGGACGGCGTCCTCCTGATGCGGAGGCCGCCTGCATCTCATGGTGAGGTTCCTCCATCTTTTTATATAATCCAGCGTAGTCTCATCTTGCTTATGCCTGGATGCATATAGCTCGGCTATTGTGATTTCTCTTTCTGTAATATGAAATCTGTCCCAGAATTTTTTGCTACATATCGGGCCAATCAGTCACTGACCCAGCCGGTAGGCCAGAGTACCATTCAAAGGCTAACCCTGTAAGGGACGAGCTGAAGAACTTCAGGAGGTAGGCTTCATCAGACGCCAGGTTGCCCATAATTGTTGTATAGTAGGCTATATGCTCTTTGGGGGAGCCCTGGCCATTGAATTTTTTCAAATTTCGGTGGCTTGCTGACGCCTGGTGGTAGTTTCTTAGCAGCATAATGCGCAGGATATGGTACCTTATAAACATCATAGGTACTGGAATCCCCGGTCCTTTCGGACAGGTTCATTTCAATAATTTTTTCTATCATCAGCTTGCCAGCCACATCCGGATCTATGGGCTCCGAGAAGAAGTGTGCTCGCTGCCAACTGAAGGGGGTTGTCATAATTGTTGTATGTAGAGCAGGCACGGCAGGCTGCGTTTGAGACGCAGAGGGCTGAGCTGCTACTTGTTGTAGAGAAGGTTGACTCGACCCCTTGCCTTTGTTAGTTTGAGCAGGATGGACCAGAGAGGCCACCCCCATCCAGCTGGAAGTCTGTCCAGCTGGCTCAGCATGCTTGGAGACAGGTGTATGCTCGCCTCATTCATTGAGCTATCTTCTGAGGGAGTCAATCTCCTGCTGATATCTCTTGAACATCATCTGGATCATGGGATCCAGGGTTGTCGGGATCTGTATTTCTCCCGATATTTCTTTAGTGGAAACACCCAGAGGGTTGTCTTCTTCTTCTGTAGTCACTACATTGATTGTCATCATAGTGACTTCTTGAGCTTCATCGACAGACATTATCTTTTCTTTCGCTGCTCGGCTTCTTCTTGTGACGGCATTTGGCCTGTGTGCCAATTTAATTAGCTTTTCAGGCTGGTCTGGCAGTGTGTTATATTTCCCTGTGACACCGGTCATATTGCAGGCAAAAACCTGCATCTTTCCCTTTCAGCTGTAGACTTTACTTCTGACCCGACTCGGATATGTGAGGCGGTCAAAGACTGAAGTCTTTTCTATTGCTTCTTCCCTCCTGGGGCTGTCTTCTCGATGTCTGACCCTACGGCCATCCTCATTGTCGTTGGTGTTGACACCCATTTTATACCGATAATTTGAGTCGTTTCTCTTACTCCCATTAGTTAATGCCTCGAGTTGTCCATCATTCGTCGGGCCATTTTTGTGGCATGTCTTGGGCTCATTGTATGGGTCGTCTCCCTCCTTGGTGCAATCCGTGGCAATTCAGGGCTTAATGGGCCTTGGCTTGGGTTAGTCGGACGTTTCAGATCATGAACAGCCCAACATCAGCCGTTCATAATATGGGCGGTGGAACATTGACCGTTCATACATTTTGTTAATTTCTGAGAACTTTTCTGAATATTCACCGACGGGCTGTGGTGCGGCCCTATTAGGACCGTTCAACTTAATGGACGGGCTTATTACAACCGCCTATACCTCAGAGTCCTACGCGTGCCCATTTTCTCAGATAATTATCCAATTATCCGAATTATCACCGACATGGTGAAACGGTTGGCTATTGGCCGCTCTACACTAGAACGGTCTCACTAGAACCGTTCATCTTTGAGGGTCCAACGGCGGGCGTTTCGGCCAGTTAGAGAGATAATTGGGTTGATTTTCTGATTTTTCAAATTTCCACCGACAGGTTAGACGGTCTGAACCAGACTGCCCATATGTTGCGCGGTCTATCGTAAGACCGCTCATCCCGTCGGACGAGGCTTTTTAACAAGATTTCCATCCCTTTCATTCATGGCTTTATCCTCAGTTTATTTTGATGATTTCTCCGTGGATAATTAACCATTTTTGGTGCCATTTCCACTGGATAAGAGATCATGATAATATCTATATAATCTCGACATGAAAATATCTAAAAACCCCAATTTCGAGGCTGGCTTTCTAGGTTCTATAAATAGACCCTAGTGACCGGACGTCGAAAAGTGGGGGAGATTTTTGTCGACGGCGAAGCCCAGCTGCATTTCTGAACGACCTAGCACCTAGGAGGGAGGCTCTCTACGTCCTTACGAGCCTCCGATTCAGGGAGTAGTCTGTGTGTCGAGTCATAGCGTCATTTTTCGATTTCTTCGTCATATGTTGCATGCATTGTTCTCCCTCTGCGTTTCCCTCATTTTCACCCCATGCACACACCCACCTACGTTTTTGTCACCCTAGGGCTTTAAAACCCCCCAGGTATCCCCCTTTCCATTTGTTTATGCTTCATTCTTCTTACATGAACACGTACTACGTCATTTAGCTCTAATCTGGGTGTTCCTTCTGTGTCTTCATACTGTTTTGCAGGTCAGCACTTCATCAGCATGAGGCCCATCCCCTCTGGCCGGCCGGAGAGGGTGGAGGTGAACCCTTTTGCAACTCTTGGCGTGGTGGGCTTGCGCGGTTCCTTTAGGCCCGTTCAAGGATACGAGCGGCATCCTCTGCACCGCCCTTCCTCCTTCTGAGGTTCACTTCAAGCCGCCCATCCTCCAGGAGTTCTTCTTCCCGCGCATTCGGCAGCACTCTTAGACGGCCTATCGTAGGACCGTGTGTCATTAAGGCGGTTCCGCATCGACCGCGCCTCCTCCCAGTGCTGCATCAAGACGAGTGTCTCCCCTTCCTTTCCAAAGTACGGTACGCTAGTCACGTGCTGCGCTTTGGTGGCGATCACGGTCACTCTCTATTTTTCTCCCTCCTCTCACTGCGCTTTGTTTGTTTACTCCTGATATTATTGCTTTATTCATAACCCACCATCCACCAAGTGAGGAGAGGAGAAATATATATCTACACCCCTTTTGTGGCGATCACGGTGGGACACCTAATGCCCATCGTGCTGTTGAGATTGCTGACCCTCCTTCTTTATTTCCAAGTTTTTTCTTCTTCCCAAGATTGATTTGCAGGTTGGGGTGCGTTTCCGTCCCCTGGGACCTGAGCGGTTCCCCCAGAGCCGCCCAACAATAGGCACGGTTGACATTCCACCGTTCAACCCCTGCAGTCAAACCAGCTTCACCGGTCTTTCCTGTTACAGACGGTGCGATATAGACCGTCTATACGCCAGAGCGGCCTGGATCTGGCCGTTCAGTTCTCCAGCACAGGTACGATTTGCTCTGTTCTTATTGCAGGTACGCGGCTGATAGAGGACCGTTTGTGAGGATACACGGTTGTCTAGTGACCGTCCTTCTGGTATTTTCTGCTATTGCTCCCTCGTGTTTTTAGGTCCTGTGGTTGCTCTGCAGTTTTGTTTTCTCCCTGGATTAGACGGTCCCACACAGACGGTTCTACTGTTGGAGCGGTCACAGAGGGGCCGTTCATATGGTGCCACAGTGTATTTATGTTATACTTTGATTGTCATATTTCATGTGGTTTGCCATGCCTGGTGCTATTCATTGATTTCCCCCCTGTTCTCTATTCATCATTGCATCACCAAGCTCTTTATTGTTCATGTGTATACTTGCTCATTGATTGATAGCTGCTAGGCTAGTTTGTGCATGCACTCCGGTGCGCATCGGAGCATCGATCTTTTCTCATATTAGTTGCATTCCTACCGAGGTAGGGTTTCCTCTCATCTCCATATTCCTTGGAGCAGACTAGGGACCTTGCCGAGGACCTCCGTAAGCCCCCGTGAGCCGTGGATTCCCACACGGACGCCGGGCGGGTTGTACCGTATCCACCCCCAGTATAGGGTTGCATCCGCGAGTGAGAGATCCTGATAGAGTCACACAGTCCTTCATTTCTTATCCCAGCTAGGCGCCTAGTGGTTGAGAGGATTTATATCTTCATTAATCCACTAAAGCTCAAAGAAGAAGATCTAAGGAACCGACGAGCATCATTTTAAGAACTTGATTGCATTGCCGGGTGATTCTGCTCTCATCTCTCTCCGTTGTATGCTTGGTAGTTGCTTGGTAGATCTAGTTGATTAGTTTTGCTGGTCCTAGTCCTAGGTGTCTTGGTGTATGTGGGATTGCTTCTGTCCCTCAGGATCATCTCCTAGGGTCCGTTCTCATTTCCATTCTTATTTCAACCCCTTGTTTGATTCAGCTTAACCGATGTCGTCCTACGACTTCTCTCAGTCTCACGAGGACTCTCTTCCTCGTGGTCTTCTCGAGGACCCACCTCGGGTCGCCCATATGCAAGGAGGAGAGGGCAATGCCCCTCCGCTCCTGACCGTTCTTGGTGAGGGTTCTCCACCCTCTCTTTCAAATCCCTCCATTCAGAATCCCGCCAGTCAAATCCTCAACATGATGGCTCAGCTGGATCCGACCCAGCTCCATCTCATCCGACAGGCTTTACAAGGGGGCGAGGCCCCGACCCCAGTTCCTCCTCGTGGCACGATTGTTGTTGCCACCACTTCCCCCGTTATCGGGACCACCTCTGTGGCACCCGTTGATCTCACGCCTCTCCGTCCTCAGATCCTTTGCTCCTCTAACATGGAAATGGGCCAGGCCTCCACCTTGGTCCATCAACAGCTTGATAAGGGGAAGTCTCAGATCCCCTCCATGCCATATCTTGATCCGTACACCACAGCTTCTCCATCGCCGCAGGCCCCCGTGGCCCCGACGGATTTTGTTAGGTTACATCCGGGGGCTGCTCAGCTAGCTCGCGCAGATATGGGTCCCTCCTCAGCCCATTATCCCTCTTATGCGCCGCTCCTTCAGACGGCTCACCCTCCGGCTTCCTATCCAAATATTGCTCTTCCTGCTCCTTCTCCCCCTTCCCGGGAACGGGAGATCCTTGACAAGTGGGCTGCTATGCAGCAACAGATTGATCTCCTCTAAAGGCGGGTTTGTCCGCAATCCCTTGCTGACATCCCTATCCCTAACTTTAGGGACATTCATTTTCAGCACAGTCCAAGCTCCCTGTGTACCGTAAATACGACGGGAATGGCAACCCGTTCATCCATATTCGGGAGTTCTTGTACGAGTCAGCACAGTTCCAGCAGGACGAGCGCCTGATGGCCTATTTGTTCCACGGTCATTGGAAGGGGTCGCTCTGGAATGGTTCTACACCTTGCCTATGGAGGAGGCCGAGAATTTCAAGACAGTCAAGGAAAAGTTTATACAAAGATTTCAAGACCGGGTTGGACCCGAATACTCCTTCACTGATTTAGTGGCAGAGAAGATGAAGCCGGAGGAAGATTTTGCAACCTATGCAGATCGTTGGAGGCAGATGGCCTCACGTGTGCCCGGGCAGATCCCGGAAGAAGAAAAAGTGAAGTTATTAATTTCCAATGCTACGCCGACTTTCAGGAATATTTTGGCAATGAATGATATCTCAAACATGCACCAGCTATACAGCAGAGCTCGGTTAATACAAACCTAGTTCAAAGACTCCCCCATCCATTCTTTATTCGAGGCACAGAAACCCAAAGCCACCAAGAAAACCCAAGGCCCCGTCACTGAGGGAGTACAAATTAATGAGCAGGTCCAGGCTGTTCAATTCCCCCATCAAGCCGCTCCACCTCGCTTCCCGCAGCCTCAGCGCAACCCCTAGTATGCCACTCCGCCAATTCCCCAGCCCACCTTCCAAGTCCCGCAATACCCTCAACAGGCACCTCCGCCACCCCAACAGCCTCAGCGGCCCCCGCAGTACAATAATGTTCCTCCACCCGCCGCCTATGGCTCTACTCGACCAGCCCCGAAAAGGGCTCATTACCCTCCTCTTCCGGAGACTTTGCCAGATATTTTCTCTGCTCTAATGTATACTGGTGATCTTCAGTTGCCTCCTGAGCGTCCGAACTGGAACCCGGCTGCCGATCAATCCCGATATTGCATATTCCATCGGCAACCCAGGCACACGATAGAATGATGTTATCAGTTCAGAGATCTGGTGTATGACTTGCATGAGGGTCAGAGAATTGATTGGGCCCTGATGCACCAGTTGATTAAGGATATCAAGCAGAGGCAGAGACAGGCCAGGCCGCAGTAGGCGGTGCCCCAGCAGCAGCAGCAGCAACAACCCCAGCAGCAACAACAACCCCAGCAACAGCAACAAGACCTCGGGATCCATCAGAACCCCATGCCAGTACATCAACCCGCTCCTCAGCAGCAATAGTAGCTGCCGGCACCGGCCCCGGCACAAGTAAATATGGTCTAGCGCCCGGCCCCCAGTGCTGGGTGGACGTTTGATGATGAAACCCCCGCATACCTCTTGGCCTTCCACCACCACTACTCTCCCGCACCTACTATCCCCTCCATTCTCAGACCCGCTATTTTGACCACCACACCACTGGTCGCTCCCTCCACGTCGCCCCTTAGGCCCATTACACTCCCCTCCGCTCCTCCCATCCTTCTGTCGCCGCCCACCGTACCCTCTGTTATTTCCCCTCCGCTTAAAACTTCACCCCTTCTCCCTTCACCAGGGCCTATTAAACCCACTTCTGCCATCCTCACCCCCATTTATACGCCAGTTACCTACCCCACTGGGCCAAGCGGGGGCCCATCTCAGCCCATGCCGGCACCAAACTGCGCCCTTCGGAGTGGGTGTCCTTTCCAGAGAATTTCCCCCCCTTCCTGTGCATCTGCACCTAACATCCAAGTTTATCCCCCCACAGATGAAACAGAGGAAGTAGACCCCGTGCCGGGCACAAGATATGACTTATTGCAGCATTTAGACCGGATGCCAGCTAAAATCTCAGTGTTAGAATTGATCAAGAGGTCGCCACTCCACCAAGATGCCTTGAAGACCTTCCTACAGAAAGTGATGGTGAGTGAAGACGTGGCAGTGGATAGCCTGCCCTCGGTCTTGGCAACGATTACTAAGGGGCCTTCTATTTCATTTTCCGAGTCAGAGTTAGCACCCCCTGAAGCACGACAGATGCCATTATGCATTACCATTTCTCTGAACAAAATGGCCGTAGAGTCTGCACTTGTAGACACGGGCGCGTCAATAAATGTGTGTCCATTGAGTACCCTTCGTGCTTGCAATATATCAGAGGACCTGCTCAAGCCGACACCGACTACAATAGCAGCCTATGATAACTCCAGACGTGCTTGTCACGGGGTGGTGACTGTGCAGGCCGAGCTAGGGCCCTTAGTTATGGATGTGGAATTTTATGTGTTGGACATAGACCCGATGTTCAAAGCCATTCTGGGTCGTCCATGGTTGAATAGTTTGAATGACGTCCCCTCGACAGCCCATCAATGTTTAAAATTCCCATTCCAAGGACGAGCGGTCAAAGTGAAGAGTATTTCCATGGTTCAAAATGTTGACGCCATAGCCGCCAAGATTCTGCCTACATTGTGGCCAAGCAACAAGCATGTTCTCTCGTCATGGGCTTGAACTATTCGTGGGCATATGCGTCACGCAAGCCCACCACTGCACCAGTCAACGTGAAAGTCAAGCCCAAAATGAGAGATTCTAAAGGTTGGCACATGGATCTAAAATTGGGCTATCAGCCCGGTTTAGGTCTCGGCGCGCAGTTACAAGGCCGGACCAACCCCGTTCCTAAAGGAAGGAAGATGGGCCGTCGGGGCCTCGGCTACCATGAATCCTCCATGTCGATGCTCGGCGATTCTGGGCCATTGACCTGGGATTACCGGCAACATTTTGTGAAGGGTCCGTTGCAGCTCGGCACCTTGAAGACCTCGCCGTCCAGCCCTGAAGAGAAGACAAACGAAGCCTGTGCTGTTGCTGATCCACCACCGTCACTACAAGGATTGGTCGGTGACTTGGAAGATCTTTCTGATTGCTTTATGAAGATGTTTCATGAAAAAGAAGCCAAGCCGAAGAAGAAGGAGACGCAGCTGGTGAAGCGTCCTCCAATGCCATTGGTCCGTCAGGGGCCATGGGAGATGGGGAGCTCTGTCACTACTTATTCTATATCCCCATCCCGTCTTACTTCCTGGTTTCAACAGTTGGATTTCATTCCCCGTTCCCCTCCAATTGTGGTCGACCCGTACTTCACGGAGAGACCCGAGATTTTATTTGTTCCGTGTGCTTGCGGGCGCTGCCCGCCCATTGATCTATCAACC
The DNA here is from genome assembly GCA_022559845.1 of Amorphophallus konjac. Classification (NCBI taxonomy): domain Eukaryota; kingdom Viridiplantae; phylum Streptophyta; class Magnoliopsida; order Alismatales; family Araceae; genus Amorphophallus; species Amorphophallus konjac. The sequence goes on from JAHNEJ010002482.1 coordinate 201,499, forward strand.
CTGTTCACTCCTCCTCCCCCGGGAGCTCAGCTCCATGAAATGTGGTTCTCCTCTTCCGACCCCTTCTTTGACTGCATTTTCCCTGAGTTGTTTCCTATGCAGTTACCTCCTCCTCCATCCTCTTCCGCCTCCTGCTGCGTGATCACCTCCAGCCTCCAAAAAAAATGCCAATTTCAAAACAGAGGTCTCCTTGGAAGATTACGCTATGTTCTACCCAGATTCCCAGGGGCACGAGACCCCTATTTCTTTTCCGGTAGACTTCTTCTCCCCTAGATTAGATGTACAGTACGCAGAGTCTCCTAGGATAGTCGAGTTGGTCAGAATAGAATCTAGTTCATGTCTAGTCAGCCCATCCACGTCTGCGGCACCTGCCGTAACGCGTCCTCCCAAAACCATTCCCGATAGGTTTCTGCAAGATTTGGCTGGAAGATGTCATGCCCTGTTGAAATGTCCTGAATTCATAGAGACCGCGATTATCTTGGAAGATGATGAGGACATCGAAGGGGTATGGAGCAATGATGGATTAGGAGTATATGAAATTATGAATAAGAAGGACCCAACAGATGATGAGGAAGATGAGGTGGATGACACTGCCAATTTATACGCACAAGGTTTGAAGAAATTAGACAAACCTTCCGCGGCAATGGATGAGCCCACTAAGGAGATCAATCTCGGAACAGAAGAGGATCCCAGGCCCATACTTATCTCTGCTAACCTCCCTCCTCAAGTTGAAGAGGAGCTTGTCAAAGTTTTGAGGGAGTGCCCGGTCTTGACCCCGCGCTGGTTGAACATAGATTGATTCTCAAACCAGGGGCAACACCTGTTAAACAGAAAGCAAGGAGATTCCACCCGCAGATGGCCTTAAGAATTAAGGAAGAAGTTGGTAAATTGCATAAGGCCAGGTTCATTAGAGTTGTGATGTATCCATAATGGGTGGCAAACATAGTCCCAGTAATGAAGAAGGATGGTAAAATTCGAATTTGTATTGACTTCAGGGACTTGAACAAAGCATGTCCGAAGGATGATTTTCCACTTCCTCACATCGATGTCTTGGTCGATAATACAGCTGGGTATGAAGCACTCTCCTTCATGGATGGTTATTCTAGGTATAACCAAATCCTTCTGGCTCCGAAAGATCAAGAAAAGACCTCGTTCACCACGCCTTGGGGCACATACTGCTACGTCGTTATGCCATTCGGATTAAAGAATGCTGGTGCCACCTATCAAAGGGCGATGATGGCCATCTTCCACGATATGATGCACGTCTACTTGGAAGCTTACGTGGATGATATTTTAGTCAAATCGAGGTCACAAGAAGAACACCCCGCCATTCTAGCCAAGGTGTTGCAAAGGGCTAGGGAATACAAGTTAAAGATGAATCCAAAGAAATGTGTGTTCGGAGTTGCATCAGGGAAATTGCTCGGGTTTATAGTTAGCAAACGGGGGATTCAGATCGATCCGAACAAAGCAAAGGCCGTTATGGAAATGCCGCCGCCGAAGAACATCACTGAACTTCGAGGTCTGATCGGGCGTTTGCAATTTATCAGGAGATTCATATCTCAACATTCGCAAAGATGCCGCCCATTTTACGAATTACTAAAGGCAGGCACGAAATTTGAATGGAATGAACAATGTCAGAAGGCCTATGAGGAACTCAAGGTCTATCTCTCCAATCCCCCGGTTCTACAACCACCCGTCCCTGGGAAACCCCTGATCCTGTACATTTCTGTGATTGAGGACTCCCTAGGAGCTGTCCTGGCACAGGTAGACGATGAAGGAAGGGAAAGGGCAACGTACTATCTCTCAAGGTTATTTAATCCCGATGAATCCAAGTACACTGCCATGGAGAAGACCAGTGCAGCACTGGTGTGGGTAGCGCAGAAGCTTAAACACTATTTCCTCGCCAACGAGGTTAGGCTCATCTCTAGAATGGACCCCAGTCATTATCTTTGGGAAAAGCCTGTCCTTTCTAGTCGACTAGCTCGCTGGCAGAGCTTTCTTTCCCAGTTCGACATCACCTTCATAGTGCAGAAAGCAATCAAGGGATATGCTATTGCCGAACACCTGGCTCATTCTCCTATCCTTCATACTGATTCCATCCAGGATGAATTCCCCGATGAACACCTGGCAGTGATTACTCATCTTCCTTTCTGGTCTCTTCATTTTGATGGTGCCCTCAATTCCCAGGGCAGCGGAATTGGCACCGTTCTTCTCACTCCGGAAGGAGTAACTATCCCTATGGTGTATCAACTCTTATTTCCTGCCACTAACAATATAGACGAGTATGAGGCTCTCCTTGCCGGTCTGAAGCACGCCTACATCTTGGGCGCGCGGTATCTTAACATCATAGGAGACTCTCAATTGGTGCTGCGCCAAGTTTTGTCAACTTACCGCACCCGTGACCCTAAGCTTAAACCCTATCAAGATCTAGTCACGCTCTTGGCTAGGCAATTCAGGAAACTCATCTACATTCATACTCCTCGTTCTCAGAACATCTTGGCTGATGCCCTTGCATCGCTCGCTTCTTCCCTATCATTTCCCCTAAGTCGTGCCACTGAGACCATTGTGGTCCAACGGCTAGATGTTCCCTCTCTTCAGGATCCCTGGTTTGACAACCTTAGGAAGTATGTGGAGAAGAAGATAGAAAGGGAAGAAGTGAAAGAAGTATCGTTAGCTGAGCTCGAGGAGATCATCGAAGAAGAGGAATTGCCGTGGTTTTTATGAAATTGAGCAGTATTGCAAGGACGGTACATTTCCGGAAGAGGCAAACGCTGGGCAGCGAAAGGCCATTAGAAGAGTTGCCGCGAGATACACTATCATTGCTGGTGAATTATATAGGCGGGCTCTGAATGGAGTTCTAATGAGGTGCCTAGATGACGAAGAAGCTTGGAAAGTCGTGGAAGCAGCCCACTCCAGCGAGTGTGGAGGGCATGTGAATGGACATGCGTTGGCGAAAAAGATTCTTAGGCAGGGCTATTACTGGCCAACCCTAGAAGAAGATTGTTCCACCTATGTCAGTAGGTGTCTTCAGTGCCAGATCCACGCCGACAAAATCCATGCTCCTGCCTCTTCTCTTCATCCCCTGTTTGCTCCTTGGCCATTCTCCATGTGGGCGTTTGATATCATCGGACCCCTCGGTGATCCGAATTCCGTAGTTAAACAGAAGTCCTTCATTTTGACGGCTACGGAGTACTTCACCAAGTGGGCGGAAGCTGAAGCTTATGCAGAAATCAAAGCCACCACGGTATGCCGCTTCATTATGAAGAACATTATCTCACGGTTTGGGGTGCCAAGCGACATCGTCACCGACAACGGGCCTCAATTCGGCTCGCAAGAACTCTAGGACCTCTGTAAGAAATTCAACATAGCTCTGCATCATTCATCACCATACTACCCCTAAGGTAATGGTCAGGCTGAGGCCACGAATAAAACCCTTCTTAAGATTATCAAGAAAACATGTGAATCACATAAATTTGCTGATTGGGCCGACAAACTGATAGAAGCTCTATGGGCTTATCGCACCTCCGTCCGCACTCCCACAGGGTAGACTCCCTTTGCTCTCACATATGGGATGGAGGTGGTACTCCCACATGAGATTCTGATCCCTTCCCTAAGAGTGCAGCTGGATAAGGAACTTAATCTTGACGAACGTCGAGAGGCGCTGCTAGTCCAGCTGGAACTCTTAGACGAGAAAAGGTTGAATGCGGCCAATCATGTTTCAGTATATCAAAAGTGTGTCTCGCGATATTTTCAAAAGAAGGTCATCGAAAGAAAATTCCAAGTAGGTAATATGGTTTTGAAATGTAAATTCATCAGGTCAGCAGGTCCCAGGTCTAAGCTACAACCCAACTGGGAAGGGCCCTTCGTAATCAGAGAAGCTTATCCAGGCAACGCGTATCGTCTGATCAACGCGGAGAGTGAAGAATTGTCAAACCCGTGGAATGGGTTGTATTTAAAATATTTCTATCCATAAAAGATGGAATCAGTAACGGTGGGAGGACCCAGGTCCAGCATCTCACACACTACACGATTGCCTGTGGTTCGGTATTTTCTCATGCTACCCGACACCGTTTCTCCTTTGGCCATGCTCGGGGAAAGGTGGAAATCCTTGTATTTCCTCTCTCTCGACTGAAGATAGGGGCGAGTGGTGAATAAGGGGGCGAGAACTGACCTAGACCCCCCATTAAAAGAGGTCTCAAATAGGGGCAATCCGTTAAGACCTCACTCCGCAAAGAAAGAAAACGAAAGCAAGAAGAAAAAAAAAGAAAGAGAAGGGGCAAAATCAAAAGATAAGGCCGAAAGCACATAAGGCTCGAAGCTCTGAAAATCCCCAAAAGAATACAACTAGGCATGGCAAGAGTGACAGTATAGTTTCCCCGCGGGACGTTATGAGCCCGGTCGCATGCGTGCCTAGAGCGGATGAAGGTTCGATAACGGATACAAAGCCCCGGCGCAACAGACCGGATTCTTTGAAAAGGGGGTGTCCTGGGAAAGAACTCAAGCCCTAAAAACCTCTATAACTGTTGTCAGCTTTCCCACTCGATCATTTTTTTACTTTCCCAAGGAATGAACCCCACCCCAGATATGGCCTTGGTAGAAACACCGTTGAGCAAAGTTGACTCCGACCACAGGCAGTCCCCCTCTTGCACGCGCTGGGCCTGGGAAGTCCATAGCAAGATGAGAAGGTCCCTGCTATTAAAACCCGAGCTGGTTCAAAACCAAAAAAAAAGAAGAAAAAAATCGAATATTTCAAAACCAAAAAAAATCGAATATTTTAAAACCAAAAAAATTCGAATATTTCAAAACCCAAAAAAATAAAAATATTTCAAAACCCTAAAAAATCAAATATTTCAAAACCCATAAAATCAAATATTTCAAAACCCAAAAAATCAGATATTCCAAAACTCACAAATCATATGTGTCCCTCTTGCATTCATAGCATTCATTGGCATTTTTCACATTTTTGATATTTGCCTGTTTGATAAGGCTTAACTCCTTGACCAAAAATCAAGAAAACGGTCATCTCCTAACTTGCTATAGGCAAGGGGCTAAGCCTAAAATAGATTTAATTTTTTTCATGTTTGCATGTGTACAGGGGCAGGTTGGAAGGACAGTGGGCTCGTGACCTCATGAATGTTCAATCCTCGTCTTGGCTTATGCAATCACATCATAATCAGACCACAAAGCCCAAATTCAATCAAACCCATCCACTTTATTCATTTCATATGTCAAGCTGTCTAAACATGAGTCTCATCTAACAATCATCATCAAACAAGAAAAGGAAAATCACTCAATCCTCCGCTGGGCATTCCCGCGGGGACGTATCTTTCTCAGCTCACTAAGATAGGCCTGGCGTGTCGCCGAGATCTCCCCATCCTCTACCGGTAGGGTAAGTACCTTGCTCACCTCCCACATAATCAGGGCACTCTTGACTGCCTGCTCGTCCTCCTCCTCGCCGATCCTCCGCGCTTGCAATGCGGGAAGGTGGGGTAGTGCTGGTAGAACCGTCCGGGGTAGCCCGACCTGCAAGTAGCACCGGTGTGGGCTATACATCACCAGTGCAGTATCGCTCACAAGCCTCAAGTCCAAGCCGGTCCTCCTGCGAACTCTGACGGTGGTGTCATGAAGGAAGCCCGGGCGCATCACGAACCTGTCCAGGGGCAGCCGATTGATGTACAATCACCACTCGTCCCTGGTCTTCATCGCAGCTGTCCTGCACTCAACCTGTGGGGAGAATCTAAACGCGCCACCTATGAAGAAGAGGGGGTGGCTCCCAAAGATCCTGCTCACCGTAGTGACCTCCTCCCTTTGAATGAATTTCATCCTAACTCCCAACCAGCACTCCAATAGGATCATGGAACCAAAGAGGGGACCTCCCAAGGCTGCTGAAGTAAGACCCTCGTACAAGTAAGTAAGGATGGCCTAGGAGATGGAAAATCCCTGCCACAGTCCGCTGATGGTACTAATAAGGGGCATCTCTAAGATGTGGTCGACTGAGGGAAACAAGAGGGCCCTGCATAAACAAATGGAGGCGGCTTTGGCTATAGCGTCGTCCCGCTCACTCCTGTTCTTACAATGCTCCACTACCCACTGGCTGAGGGGAAGAAGGTGGATCTGACGCGGGCCTACGAAAGTGTGAACCTCTCTACTGTCTGGGATGAATCCCCCTAGAATGAGTCTCGGATCTATAGGAGCAACCGTATGGCATATCAAGTCTTCCTCCCCCACCTTGTACCTAGGGAACCCAAAGCAGGTCTCTACCTCTTCCAGTAGGATAGTGGCCTCAAATGACGGAAAGAAGAAAGTATGGGTCTGGGGGTGCCATATTTCAACTATAGCTGAGATGCTGTGCCAGTCAAGGGAAAGTTTTGGGTAGTTTTGACCAAGCACTAGGAGAGGTTGCAAATGCTAGGATCGAAGGATGGCCGTCACACATAGGGGCAAAGCACGGACCATGGGAGCGAGCCACTTCAAGATAGAGTACCACCTCGCGCCAGGAAGAAGCTGGATGCCAAAAGAGAGGGAAAGGAGGAAATATAAGTGGAAGGAGATGAATTGAACTGAATGTACCATGATAAGCTTACCTCTCTCATGGGACTTGAGCTCATATGTCGTGGGATTGCAGTCAGCCGTTGGAGCACTTCCCGCTCTTTTCTGGCTGGCTTGGGCCCTTCAAAAAGTGCTCCCTCCGTCGAACCCACCTCTAGGGCCCTCTTCATGATGTTTTGGTGGTGAGAATCAGAGATTTCAAGCTTTGAAGGTAAGGGGATGTGTGAGCTACGAGTTTAGACCCCTGTGTTACTTATAGGACTTGTTAGGAAACCTAACCCTCTTGAGATTAGGCTCGGATAAGTCTAGGACGGGTTAAGATAGGGTTGTGATGAGTTCAAAGTGTCTTACCCTCGGGCTGGGGACTCTTCAGGGAGTCCCCGTTCGAGCAGATAGGATGTCCTATTGAACGGTCTTACGATAGACCGTCCATATTCATGTACGGCCCATCATCAACCGTACATCTCTTTCAGAAAGCCCGAGTCCAGTGACTTGTGTGGTCTAAAATCCGCCGTTCAAATATTCTTACGGTTGATATTGAACAGTTCCAACGAAACTGGAGCGGTCTCTGGAGAACCGCTCTTCTCCACGAACGGCTCTATAAGAACCGCCCATATGCTCAGCCCCCCAATCAAACTCCTACACTCTCATCTCACTCAGTCGGCGTGTGCGCCTCTCGTCTCACTCAGTCGGCGTGTGCGTCTCTCGTCTCACTCAGTCAGCGTGTGTGTCTCTTGTCTCACTCAGTCGGCGTGTGCATCTCTCACCTCACTCAAGTCAGCGTGCGTCTCTCATCTCACTCAGTCGGCGTGTGCGTCTCTCGCCTCACACAAGTCGGCGTGCGTCTCTCATCTCACTCAAGTCGGCGTCCGTCCCTCATCTCACTCCAGTCGGCGTAGGCGTCACCCAACAGGCATCCCTCTGTCTCACCCTAGCTGAACGCATCCCTCAAACTCGCCCGTCTACCTCACTCTACCTAGTAGTTAAGTCACATTCATCCACTCATGCATACATACATTCATCCACAAAGCAAGCGAAAAACAAAAGATAGGCACATCATTATCATGTCACACCATGTACAAAAGACGGGCCCAGTACAACAAGTCAAGCAGCTCCCTCTCCCTGGCCCTCGTCGCTGTCTCCCTCACCCTCGTGCCTCTTCGGGGGAGGCATCGCTGAGGTCGCCTCGTCACGACGGCGTCGCCGGCGCTGCTCATCCTCCTCGTTCCTCTACTGGCCGGAGGAACCTGTGAAATAGCTCCTAAAAGAACCATGTGTACCCTGGCTGACGCTCGGGGTCCCGCTGCGCGAGCGCCGACTGATGTCCTTATACGCTCGTAGCTCCCCACGTAACTCCGCCGCCTCGGTCCGATACCGCTCAGCCTTGGTCGCACCAGCCCGAAGTCTCTCTAACTCAGCCTGGAGGAGTGCGGTCTCCATCGTGTCTGCCGGTCGGCTCTGTGCGGCCTCCGCCCGCACACGAGCTACCTCCTCTCGAGCCGCTGCCAGGCTCCGCTCCAACTCGACCCGAAGGTGGGTCAACTCCGATGTCTGCATCCACACATCACTTGTCAGTCAGTTGCATAAGCATGTCGTTCATAAGCATAATAAGAAATGGGAAGTTTAGAACTGCGTACCCTCTCTGTAAGGGCCACCTCGGCCGCCTGGGCTCGCTCTACCATCCGAGTAAAGTCAGCATCCTGCTCGGCACGGTCTGCTGGGGTCTGGGCAGAAGAAGAAGAAGGAGCATCTGGTCCCTGCCTTTGAGTCCCCTCGACACACTACATCCAAATACTCCAGGTCATTCACATGCATAATCTTATAGAAACTACATAATTTAAAGAGTCTAGGGTTTAGAACACTCACCAGTAGGGCCAGGGCCTGCCGGGCCTCGTCTCTCTCCCGGATGGTGGAGTGTAGGAGCCCCTACAACTCTGCCACTCATCCTGCGGGGTCGACCTGCATTTAGAAGCCTAGGTGCATCAGTGCATCATCATATAGGAATCATAAGCATAATAGACGGAGTCTAAGTTTAGAAGTCGTACCAGTCGGTGGGCACCCCGGAACACCTGGTCCCGGTAGTGCCGTGCGTACGCGGTGTAGTACGCGCTGTCGCTCTCTGCCCGGGCGGTCACCACTCACCCTCGTGCAGCCCAGTCGGCGACCTGCTCGGCATTCCTTGATGTCCAGTCAAACGCCTCGCGGAGTCCCCGGGTCATCCTCGTCACCCGTTCCCCCGCCTTCTCAGGCGCTGGGAACTCAACAGCCGGCTGATGGACCACGATGGTCCTCATCACCAACCTGAAGTACAGTGGCTCCACCACATTAATGCAGTGAAGCCACACGTCCCGGCCAGAAAAGGCTAGGGCCTCGGCCACCCACGGCTGGCCCTCCGGGCTCTCCACCGTACCTGCAAGCATAGGAAACTGCATCAGCATCATAATCATGAAAGAATTGCATTTAATTAAGGAGTCTAAGTTTAGAAGCATACCGAGGTGTACGGTAGAGTGTCCAGATCATCCTGCAGCTCCCGGACCTGTCGTCTCAAGGCTGTCATCTCCCGAGGTGCTGTCCACCTCTGCGCAATCGATAGGAGCCCAGGACGGGTCTCCTCGCCCCTACCTGGCCCACGTAGGCGTACGTAGGCCCACACCTGCATCACAAGGTCGTGTCAGCATTTTAGCAAGCATGTAGTATAGCATAACCGCGTCTAGGGTATAAAAGTCATACCTGGAGTAAGGGGGAGAAGCCCCCAAGCATTGTCCGACGTGCCGTCGAACTGAGAGTGTCGAAGAGGAAGGTGAGGACCGCCGCTCCCCAAGCGTAGTCACCCACGTGCTCGAGCTCCTGGAGGAAGGGGAGGAAGCGACAGCTCATCACGTCCGCCCGCGTGGAGAAGAGAAGTCATCTGAACATCAGCATCAGGAACCATCGTAGTACTCTGTCCGCCTCAGGTCCCAGTCCCGCTGCAACCCTCGGTCTCGCTAGCCCGACGAGCCGCTCCAAGTGCTCCTCCGGTTGCTCCCCGACCGCAACTCCCGCTCGTCGTAGACCCAGGCTGTCCTAGAGAGCAGCCCGGGGAAGGAGGGTCGACTGCCTCTCGGGGCGCCGCAGCTGTAAGCCGAGCAACTCCCGAGCCATCCCCCGATAGTCAGGAAAGGTAGTCCCGCTGACCGGTGACCCGTGCACACGTAGGCCAGTGAGCCTGGCCACGTCCTCCAACGTAGGGACCATGTGCCCCCACGGGAAAAGTAACGTCCGACTCACTGGATCCCAGCGGTCGTGCAAGGCGTAGAGCAGAGCTGCGTCGAAATGACACACCTCGATGCTCAGGAAGGGGCGAACCCCATGACCGTCAGCCGCTCCCTCTGGAAGTCCGGTAGTGCCAGGTACACTGCACGGACCTGCAGCCACGAGGTGCGGGTCCTGCGCTTCCCCTGCATTCATTTTATCCATTTCATTCATATTAGTAATTTAGCTTTCACATTTTGTTTCATTTAAATAAAATCTCTCAAGGTCCAATCCTTAATTTGAAGAACGGCTATTCACGGACCGCTCGACAATTGAGCGGCCCCTTTCAAACTGTCTGTCTTCCTATCTTCCTAAATAGAAGCGGCCCACCTTTGACCGTGTGAATTGTGGACGGTCCTATGTGGACCGCATTGTTTCATCTTGGCTGCTTGTTTGAATGGACCGATGTGGTCCGTTTACTATTTGAACGGTGATAACCTCACCGTATCTATTTTGTGGTGGTTCGTTTGCTGTGTGAGTTTGAACGGCGTTCCCTAAGCCGTGTGAATTTGTACGGTCCTATATGGACCGCATTGTTATACTGTGTGGTTTCTGTTGAACCGTTCTGCCGTCGTCGTCCCCGATGACGGTGAACGCCCCCTCGGCCGACTGGGAAGACCATCATGGCCCCTAACCAACCCCTAAGCATCTAAACCCCCCTAAAAGATTTCTAAACTAACATGCATTGATAAAAATTGGAAGGAAAATGAGGTTTGGGGTGGGGGGCCTACCTCGGGATCACGGGGCTTCTTGGCCGCCCCCGTCGGTGGTTGTTCTCCGGCGATCTCCTCCTCTCCGACAGGGGCCTCTTCCTCGACGGCGACGATGGTGAGCTCCTCCATCGTCACTCCTGGTGACTCTCCCTCCTCAGGCGATGGTGGCGGTTGCCTCGGCGGCGACGAACCCTCACCGGCGGCCGACGGCCGGGCCGCCTGGTGCTTCGTCCGGGTCATCGAGGGAGCTTGAGAGAGAGATGGAGAGAGGGGGGGGAGAAGTTTGAAGAAGTTAGAGTGAGGGAGTGGGAGAATGAGGCCTTGTTGCCCATTCGTCCCTTCCACCGTCGGTTACGGTGGAGGGAGGCGAGGGGGTTTTAGTTTTTCGAGGTTACAGAGAAGAACGGTCTATCGTTAGACCATTTGTCCAGTGGGCGGTTCCAATATGACCGTGCAACCCTGGTGACCGTTAACTTTAAGTCGGTTGAAATTCCAATCCCGAGTGGTTCTGAAGGAGCCGTTCTTATTTAAACGGTATGATGCAGACTGTTCATCCCTGGTAACCGGCCCTGTAAGAATTGTTTGAATGTCAGGTACACACGGTTAACACAGAGCCGTTTGGAATATTGCACGGTTACAATATGGCCGTTTATCTGGATAATGTATTTAGATCATGAATATTGATATTTTCTTTGGAAAATTATTTCTTAAGCATCTTGTGCAGCATCATTTCCTCCAGTCTCACCGTTTCGCATGCACAGGTAAGTCAGGTATGTCCTTGTATCCCTAATCCCTTATTGCATTAATTATATAGTATTATATTATATTATTTCGAGAGCCGGCAGGTTATCTACGTGTCCCAGGATCTGATGTTCCCCTTCAACAAAGATAATGATGATCCAGGCTCATGTACCTAATCTTCGGATAGGCCGTTAAGTTGGGAAGTCAGGAGAAGGACGGTTCTATCTGCACGCTGTGGTTGCGGACGATATCTTGACTCTGACGTTCCTAGCTTAACAATACTACTCTCGAATATTTTATATTTTAATCTTTCTTGGCATTTGTTTTAATGATTTCCTTTTGTTTTGGCCCAGCATGCATCATACGCATCCTTTTGAGCTTTCATGCCCCATGATTGGCTTAAGAAATGTCCCATCAGTAATGGTCGGCTGTGTGTTCAAATGCTCGAGTAAGAAGAACTAATTCCACTCTGAATTCGAAGGTTTTCTTTGGTCGATTCGTTTGGTCCGGTAGATTGAAAGGTCCCCGTTTGGAGTTTTAGCCTTTTTTCTTTTGTGACCCCCTCATTGGACCGCGGTATTGTGTCCCCCATGAGGCCGGTCTTGTCGATTTGTTTCATTTAGTTTAGTTCCTCCAGATTTGGCGTTGCTTTCAGTTAACTATTCCCGGCGTTCGGTTCAAGGTTTTTCGGAAGATTCTCATCACTTGTTGGTAGGAACGGGTGTCGTTTTACCTTAACGCCCATTTTTTCGGTCCACTCCACTGCATTTCCACTCCACCTCCATGTTCCATGTCACTTCCGCTTCACCTCCGCTCACTCCCCTGCAAAGAGGACGTTAAGGAGGGGCATCTGTTGACACCCGTTTTATACCGATAATTTGAGTCGTTTCTCTTACTCCCATTAGTTAATGCCTCCAGTTGTCCATCATTCGTCGGGCCATTTTTGTGGCATGTCTTGGGCTCATTGTATGGGTCGTCTCCCTCCTTGGTGCAATCCGTGGCAATTCAGGGCTTAATGGGCCTTCGCTTGGGTCAGTCGGACGTTTCAGATCATGAACGGCCCAACATCAACCATTCATAATATGGGCGGTGGACCATTGACCGTTCATACATTTTGTTAATTTCAGAGAACTTTTCTGAATATTCACCAACGGGCTGTGGTGCGGCCCTATTAGGACCGTTCAACTTAATGGACGGGCTTATTACAACCGCCTATAACTCAGAGTCCTACGCACGCCCATTTTCTCAGATAATTATCCAATTATCCGAATTATCACCGACATGGTGAAACGGTTGGCTATTGGCCGCTCTACACTAGAATAGTCTCACTAGAACCGTTCATCTTTGAGGGTCCAACGGGGGGCGTTTCGGCCAGTTAGAGAGATAATTGGGTTGATTTTCTAATTTTTCGAATTTCCACCGACAGCTTAGACGGTCTGAACCAGACCACCCATATGTTGCGCGGTCTATTGTAAGACTGCTCATCCCGTCGGACGAGGCTTTTTAACAAGATTTTCATCCCTTTCATTCATGGCTTTATCCTCAATTTATTTTGATGATTTCTCCGTGGATAATTAACCATTTTTGGTGCCGTTTCGACTAGATAAGAGATCATGATAATATCTATGATTTATCTTTTATAATCTCGACCTGAAAATATCTAAAAACCCCAATTTCGAGGCTGGCTTTCTAGGCTCTATAAATAGACCCTAGTGACCGGACGTCGAAAAGGGGGGGGGAGATTTTTGTCGACGGCGAAGCCCTGCCGCATTTCCGAACGACCTAGCACCTATGAGGGAGGCTCTCTACGTCCTTACGAGCCTCCGGTTCAGGGAGTAGTCTGTGTGTCGAGTCATAGCGTCATTTTTCGATTTCTTCATCATCTGTTGCATGCATTGTTCTCTCTCTATGTTTCCCTCGTTTTCGCCCCATGCACCCACCCACCTACGTTTTTGTCACCCTAGGGGTTTAAAACCACCCAGGTATCCCCGTTTCCATTTGTTTATGTTTCATTCTTCTTACATGAATGTGTACTACGTCATTTAGCTCTAATCTAGGTGTTCCTTCTGTGTCTTCATACTGTTTTGCAGGTCAGCACTTCATCAGCATGAGGCCCATCCCCTCTGGCCGGCCGGAGAGGGTGGAGGTGAACCCTTTTGCAACTCATGGCGTGGTGGGCTTGCGCGGTTCCTGATAGGATCGGTGCAAGGATTCAGAGGGGGGGTTGAATGAATCCCACCCTTAAAAAAACTTTTCACTCAATAAAAACTAGAACACTAACTAGAACAAGATAGACAGACATGATAACTAATCAGAATCTCTTTTGAACCGAGGAACAAACGTCTATCTCGCGTCTGAACAATCAACTAGGGGAAGCAGCACAGATATAAACGAGAATGCTAAGGCAACCTGTGAATGAGGTAGAAGATAAGGAGCAAAGCATACCCACACTGCACAGAGGATTTTTAGGTGGTTCGGTCACCAAGACCTACGTCCACCCCTCACTCCCAACCGGAGTGAGGCTTCCACTAGCACAAGCTAGAACGCAGACTCAGTCTGCAAACAAGTTGCTGCCACACAGCTTCACTAGGCGAACAACCTCCCCTCTTCCTCCAAACCGGAGGGACACCCCAAGTGACTCCCAGCCACTTGGAAAGAAGATACCGAAGTCTCTCTTCCTCCAGACCGGAGGGACCCCTGGACTTGCTAGCCACAAGCCCAGAACCGGAGACAAGTCTCCCTTCTCCTGAATCCACAGGAGGAACCCGATCCCCAGCAGGGCAATCGGAAGAACAAGGCTAACCAAAGAAACAAAAGAAAAAATAAGGAAACAGAAAATACACAGCGATCGGAAGGCTGTAAATGAAGAACAAGAATGTAGCTCTCAAAGGAGATGATATGGCTTGGATTTAATCAAGACGCCAGAGGACAGATCTTCAATACCTTCTTCCTTCTTCTCCACGAACTCTCTCTCTCTCTATCTCTCTTTCTTTCTCCTCTGCTCTCCTTTTCTCTCACGCTATTCTCTCCTTTTTCTCTGCAACCCTTTTTCTTCTGCCGGCTCACTCTTCTTCTATTTCTTCTTCTTCTCTTTTTCTTCCTCTTTCTGTGGATCGAAGACTCTCTGCTGCTTGTTTCTCACTATATAGACTTTTTCCCTTTTTCTCTCAGCTTCGATCTCTCTTCATCTGTTGGATGAAGGCTTCCTTTTATAAGCAACAGCAGCAGCTAGGGTGATAGGTGTGTGCTTCCCACGCCTTCCGTCCAGAAGATTCCTCCTCGGCTCACGTGCTCAGCACCCACCTCGGATCACGTGTCAGGTGCCAGCTTCGGGTCACGTGCCCATTCATCAGTACGCTCAGCAATTGGAGTTGAGGTGGCGTCAACACACTTGCTCCAAAGGGTTGACGCAGCCTTCAAAGACATTCGACCAGTAAAACTCAAGTCTGCTGCGTTGACTCCATCAGACTGCTGCGTTGACGCATCGGTTGTAGACACACCATTCCTGACGTCTCCTGAGAAAGTCTCATATTACTATACAACGCCCCACGACGGCTTACGCATTTTGAATCACTCGAGTGCTTCCTTTTCTTGAGTCTTCTTCCGCCCTTGTCAGCATCCGGAACCGTCTCGTCGCAGCATTCAGACGGCATCAACACCAGTCAGACGCATCGGGACCAGGAAGGGTATCTGCCGGGTGGCTGCCAACGCCTCATCTGAGGACCCAGGTGGGTCTTCATTAGGGCGTCCAGGCTCCTGGACGCCCCCATTATTTTTATTTATTTTTCAAACCCCAAAAAAATGAAAAAATATATATATTAATGGAGGCGTCCAAGCCCCTGGACGCCTCCTTGAAAACAAAAATATAAAATATAAAATGCCAGTTGGCATAAAAAACAAAACAAAAAAATAATATTATAATTTCTTGGAGGCGTCCAGGACCCTGGACGCCTCCATTAACTCACTCACGGGGCGCCGGCCACCGAACGACGGTTTGTCATGTGTGAAAAAATCCAAATTGTGGAGAGGTCCAGCTGGCTGGACGTGCCCATTTCCAAATCACGGGTCGCCGCTCCAAAACCACGCGTTGTGTTAAACCACGTGTGACTTTCGGTGGAGTTCGGTGGGACTTATGGAGGCGTCCCGGACCCTGGACACCTCCATGAAAATATTCAAAAAAAATTAATAAAAATAGAATAAAATAGTTTTTTTGCCATGATGGAGGTGTCCAGGGTCCTAGACGCCTCCACCCTCCGGAGCCCTATAAATAGAGGCCCACCCCCTCAGTTCTGGGAGAGCTTCTAAGAGATCCGATAGGCTGCCGGAGCCTAGAGGCTACCGGAGTCATTTCTAACCCGTGGGGCCTTTTGTAGGTGGAGGTTCTGCCAACTTCTCGGGTGCCCACGCTCGCGAGAGGAAGGTCATCTTCATCCACCGCGCTTCCACGCCGTTCCTACACTGCCGGAGCTCCGCCGGATTTCACCACCAGCACATCCAATAAGCCAATCTTTTCCTTTTCTTCGTAGTTCTTTTGCATTCATCATCTCGCATCCTCTATCCCCCTTCATAAGGGCGCCTCTTCTTATATACTTCTTGCATCCATCATCTCATTTTCCTCCTACTCGAGTCCTAGAGGGGTTTAAAAGATAACACCAACCAGGTGTGTGTCTTGCCATCATTTCGTCATTTTTATCGCAAGGATTTGAATACTACACCTTCATCTTTCTAATCCACTCGTTACTTGTTTGTCGTTGTTTTGCAAGGGTACCCAAGGAAAGCCCTCTCCATCGGCCGGCCAAAGGGGGAGGAAGAAGCAACCCGCCATCTCCCGCTCTTGAGGTAGGCGTGATCACTTTCTTTATTTTGGGGTCTTTTGGCCCCTGGCGATCACATCTTGTTCTCGAGGCCGCGGGGAGTCACTTCCCCAATGGCCGTTTAAATTCCCGTTCTTATATGTTATATTCTTATCTATTCATATTCTCGATGCCGCGGCGAGTCACTTCCCCAATGGCCGTTTAAATTCCCGCTCTTATATTCTCTGTATATTTTGTTATATTCTTATCTATTCATGTTCTCGAGGCCGCGGCGAGTCACTTCCCCAATGGCCGTTTAAATTCCCGCTCTTTATATTCTCCTTGTATTCTGTTATATTCTTATCTGCTCATATTCTCGAGGCCGCGGCGAGTCACTTCCCCAATGGCCATTTCAATTCTTGCTATTTAATTTCTGCACCATTCCCGTCCCCCCGAGGCCGCGGCGAGTCACTTCCCGCTATGGCCGTTTAACCCCCATATCTTGCTATATTACATTTGTCCCGCTCGCCCCGCCGGAGCAATCTCCCGTGGTGGCCCCTTCTCTTTTCTTTTATTTCTGTGTTGCAGCAAACAAAGAGAAGCCCGTGCGCTCCGCGTCCTCTTCGCTCCCCGAACCGCGTGACGTCGCTCACAGATTGGCGATCACGGTGGGACCTTCTACTGCTTCCTTTTGGCTACCCTTGCAAGTTCAGCACCGTCCGTGCCTCTCCACCTTGGCGCCCTCGCGCGCCCCCGTTGTGCTCACGGCAGCACTGTCAATTTGATTGGTTGGGTGTTTATTATATGTTTGTTATTTCTGTTGTTTTCTTACTCTATATCTTTGTCAGCATTCTATTGCATACATTCATCCCTCTTTCATATCCTTTTTCATTTTTTCTAAGGATCACCCTTTCCCGGTGAAGGAAGGACTCTCCGTTTGAGAATTCCTCTCAACGGACTAGAATCTCCTCCACTGGGACCTCCGTAAGTCCCCGACATCGAAGAATCTCCTCTTCGTTCACTGGGCTGGTTGTACCATTGAAGTTCCCCGGAGTTAGTCATCCCATTCGTGGTGAGACGAGAGACCCTAGCTGACACGGCGGTGAAACAAAAATAAACTAGGGTCCCTATTTTGTGTGAACTTCGGATCTCGCTAAAAACAAAAAAATCATCAAAATCAAAACATAAAAAAGGTGTAAAGGCATCCACTTGTTTGATAATCTCTGCTACCTACTTGCTAGTGTATGTTTTTACGTTCTGGGAAAACTGTGAGCATGGCTCACGAGTCTTTTGAGGAGAACCACCCTAGTCGTGGTTTGTCAGTCGACCAGCGAGTCTATGCTATGGACTCGGGTCCTTCTCATGAGCCCTCGCATGAGGTGCAGGTTATTGCCGAGAACACGTCCCCACCACAGGATATCTCTTTCTTACTGGGCGTCTTCGCCAACACGGATCTTACCTCTGAACAGCTCCGGGCCTTCCAAGCCATTCTGAAGGGGAAATCTGTTTCCCCCACGCCCCAGGAATCAACTCCGGCCATCGCACCTCTCCAAGAGTCCGTGCAGGCCATTCCATCTCCTTCATTGGCGCAAGCCATCCAGTCTCCCTCGCTTCAAGGACAAGCGAGCCAACAACCACCCTCATTCAAGTTCCCGTCACAATCTCAAACTCCCGTTGTTCCCCACATACCGCTTCAGCCGGGGCCAATTGTCGGCGGTCCGACAGCTCCCTCCCTGATGTGACACGACCCCTTGGACCTGAAAATTTGCAATCAATCGAACCGAACGACGGACCCACTCAAGTGAACTCACTCGCGTCGCGCACACCCGAGTCCGTAGGTGGACCGGCGATAGTGGTGAGGGTCTGAGGATGGACCTCGCCTTTCCGGAGGTTTGACTAGCTTGGGCTGTACCCCTAAGGGTTTGGGATGCCCCAATTCCGTGGGCGGCCAGCACGCCAAGGGTGTGGGATGTAGTGACTCTCTCTCAACTCGCTCCGCGGTGGCACTCAAATTGATGATATTTTGAGATCGGGCGCTCACTCACCGACCGACGGCACTAAGCAGCAATACTAAACAAGCCAAGCAATTCCAGTACAGTAGGGCAACCCGAGGCTCATCTTATCGGTGTGAAGACACCGATCCCGGTCGGAGACGAGGGCGAGCGAGGAAGTGTTGATTCCCCGCACACTGTGCCGATGAAGCTTGATCCCTGTTTAATAATTACAATCACTACACCTCACACAGGAGGGTGGACTTGGGGTGGGGATTTGTGTATTACAAGTCAAACACTACCTCCGCATAGGGAGGGGCGCTAAGCCGGCCAGTCGGGGAGGGGAGATAAGCTCGATCGCGTCGACGGAGCACCCGGCCGAATCTGCCCGGGTCGGGGACAGCAAGACAGGGGGTCGATGTAGTCACCGCTGTGAGCTCTTCCGGACTCAGAACTTGATGAGACTTGTGCCAAAATGTCGCTGACGTACCCAGGTACGACTGTGATTTTTTGTGGGTGGTCCCAAAGTCGTCACTGGCGGGAACGGGCTCTGGAACAGGTCCCCTGCGTGCAGAAGCAGACTGTTCCCAGGGGCAGCAGCGGATGGCCAAAGTCACCACGGCGGCTCCCAAAGTCCGAATGAGACGAGACCAAGTCGAGGACGTCCGTGGATGAGTCTTCTTCGAGCAGCAACCAAGAACAGCACCAGAGAATGTTGGGGCAGTGAGGAGGAGTCCGTTGAGTGAGGGGCTGTCGGGGTAAGACCTAAATGGACTGTCTGCGCGCCCGGGGAAAAAAAAATGGAAAAGGCACTTCCTGATGCCAAAAGGGATGCCGCTTTTTAGTAGTGGTGGATGACTCGTGGTTACAGCTCTCGGCCAAGTGGCGCCTCCAGAAGTTGAAGGATGTGGCCGTGGTGGAGGTTCGAACAGGGGGGTAGAAACTGGGACAGGCAGCTTCTGATCTCATGCAGCAGGTTGCAGAGAGTGCCCCGACCGCTCCTGGACTCCGAATCACAAACCGCCAAAGTTTGTGGAACCGTGGACAAGCTCTCTTTGCAGAAAAACTGACGAGGGAGCCGTCTTATGTCAGAGAGGACTGGGGGACTCAGAAGAGCGGAAGCAGGTCGTTGCAGACTGTGGGAGGCAGACCCGCGCAGCTGAGGGAGAAAAATGAGAACTTTGGTCTCCCGATGCCGAATGCAGTTCTGCTTCTTGATTATGATAGAGGACTAGGGGAGGAAGAACTTTTTAGAAGGGCTCGTAGCCTGAATCTTCCGCCGTTTGTCGTGGTACAGCTTCTAACCAGGCTCAGGTACTCTGCAAAGGGAGCCCAGCGCAGTCGGGGGAGAATTGGCACCACGATCTGTAGTGAAGTCAGAACGAGACGATTCCACCTCGCCTGCGAAGAAGACTGGAAGACCTTTCCGTCAATGTATGGTGCACCTCCAGATGATGTCGAACAGCACCGGGGAAGTCTCTGCAATTCGGGCTCCAACTGCTGCCTGCGAATTGAGATGGATAGGGTGATGAAAGGTGATGTGAGATGGAGTAGATGGGGTGGGAAATGGGGTGGATGGGTGTGGGGGTGACACCTAACTATGTGGGGGTCTATTAGGGGGTGATTCAAGGTGTGGGAAGGGCAGAAAGGGGCCTGGGAGGTGGTCTAGCAAGTGGAGGGAGGGGGAGATGCGAATTTGGGTTGGGAAGGAGAGAGGGAGGAGAGATGTCTCCTTTGTTTTGAATGGTGGGTTAATGGAGGGGTTAATGGGGGCCTAGGGAATGGGAAGGGTTGCCTTGGGGAGGGGAAGGGGTGTTTGGGAGAAGGGATTCTCCCTTGGGAAAATGAAAGGTTGTATGGGGAAGGGGAAAGGTTGCTTGGGAGGAGGGAGAGGTGCCTAGGAGAAGGGGATTCCACCTAGGGGTTGGAGGGGACTTAAATGGGAGGTATGGGGAAGGGGGAGGGGTCTTAATTAGAGGTGAATAGGGAGGAGAGAGAGTGAATTTCGAATTTTGGGGTGGGGATGAGAGAGAATGGGGTTCGCCCCCTTTAGAGAGAGAGAGAGAGAAATAGAGAGAGAGCTAGAGAGAGAAGGAGGCACAATTCTTGTGGATAATTCTTTTCTCAATAATTCATTAGCTCCAAATGGTGGGAGTGGGGTCCTATTTATAGGATTCCTACAATTTAACATAAGTCCCTGAATTTTGGACTACTAACAAGAAACCAAGGGGGTGGGGGCTTCCCTGGGCCTAGCCCATCTAATTGGGCCCAAATGACACATTAACCACTCTAATGACCTATTAACCTAGGTACTTGACTCAATTAAAAGGAAAATTACATGATAAGACTCAAATAAGAAAGTGAAAAATACATCATATGACTCGAAATAAAGTGGCGAACAAGATGTAGTACTGCTGGTGATCATCAGGAACCTCAAAAAATGTGGAACGGTCGGAGATGTCACCATCATACCCCTGGGGTGCGGAGAACTCGACTCCGTCGAGTATGGGTCCACCGGGGAGGCGGTCTTCCAAGGCAGCTCTGGGCGAGCCATGATCTCCAAACTCAACCCTGTGTCCGCAACCAGGGGACGGTCCTTCATCCTCTCGAGGTGGCTCGGGCGCACCCTCTTGCTGGCGATGGAACCCTGCTTGCCTAGTATTGCCTCCGTGTGCACACGTCGGACTCTCAGGCTGATTTTTGGTGGCTCTCCGACGGTGTCCCTCTCAAAGGAAGATATAGGTTCGAGGCACTCACTAGGATCCACCGCGGTGCCCATATAGGGTGCCGGATCCGCCACATGGAAATGGGGTGAATCCCAAAACCCATTAGTAAGTCCAACCCGTTAGCCTGGTTGCCAAAGCCACTCAGAACTTGGGAAGGTCCAAGTCCTCGTGCCCTCGAATTGCAGGTGACCCTAGGGTAGAGCCACTCCAATGTCATCATCCCCAGATCACCTACTTGGAATTCCAAGTGGCGCTCGCGAGCTCTTGTCCGCTCTTTGTGAACCTCACCGCTCGTCGAGAATTGCTTGTGTGTATGCTCATACCATGCATTATGATGCGGTGAGTGGGTGTGAAAGTGGATAGTGTGCAAAGGTGGACTGGGGCAACCATAAATTGACCTATCATGCTTTGATGCCATGTGGACCTTGATGAACTTAGGTGGACCAGGGCAGCCATAAGTGGCCCTATCATGCATGGACTTCATAACAATGGTCGGAGGGCCGGGGCATCCATAGGGGAATCTATTGCGCATGGGTATATAAAATGCTGGGGGTCCTGGACATCCATGAATGCTCCTACTATGCTTAAGACCCATGATGAATGAAGGTGGACCATTACAACCGAATATGGACCACTTATGTTTCCAACTTGACATGTGGGTGTTATGAATGAAAGGACCCGACTTACTAATCATGTCAAGTGGTGGGAGATGCCAAGACATAGGCATTCCTACTCCAAAGATGATTTCTATGTGAGAGGTTGTGGGATGACCTTTGAACTTCCATTTGAAAGGATCAAAGGGATCTAAGAAGGTTGGTAGCACAGAGTGAGACACTTCCTTAATCCTTATGTGAACATTACCCAAAGTCATGGCTCCCATGGTGTAACCCGAGTCTAGGAAGGGGTGGATTTGATCCATTATGGTTGGTTGGGGTAGGGAAAGGTGGGTGGTGGGTAAGGTGGTTGGGCCACATGGGTATCTGTACTCCCATTGGAATGGGTCAAAGGGATCATGGTAAGGGCTACCTAGAGAGAGGAACTCCATGTCCCCAAGGTCTTCACAAGATGGTGAGTCATCCTCCTCCAAAGTAATTGGTCCAAGACCTCTAGTGAGTTGACCGTTTAGGGCATTTGGGGTCTCAATGGGTGGGGAGTAGATAGGAGTGGGTTCTTCCTCCAAGGGGAGAAATAGAAGAATCTCAATAGTGCAATGCCCACTCGTGCAAACGGAAGTGATGGAGCCAATGGTGGGGTGGGCAAAGTTAATGGTGCTAGGCTCCGAAGGTCCCATGGCAAGCAAGCCGGTCAAGTGGGCTTGCCAATATAGGCAATCCGCTAGGTCTCCCAAGTCTCCTGTGAAGTAGAAGGTTTGTAAAGTGACATGGGGAGACTGGGTGGGAACAATTTGGGATTGATATCCCAATGGTGGTGAGCTCAGGAAGGTGGGACTTTGCTTGAGCCATTGGAGTATAGACTCGTCTATGGTGAGGGTGTGCGGCTCATGAGGACCCGGACTAGGAGGGGTGGGTGAGTTTTGTGGCTCCTCCTCCTCAATGGTGTGGGCTTGGGTTCCCTCGAGGGTCGGGAGGGGGTCTAGGTCGGTCTTTACTTCCAAGGGATCAGGTGTTTGGATCATGGGCTCCTCTTCCAAGGGGAGGAATGGGTCTTTTGGTGGAGGAGTGGAGATAGCCGGCTTATGGTACTCCCGGGGTGGTGAACATGGACGGGCTTGGGTTAGGCTTGATAGGGGAAGTACTTGGGTTGGAGTTGGGGGTGGGGGTGGAAAAGTGGTTTGTTGAGGAGGTCCGGATTGGGGTGCGTAGATCTTTCTAAGATCATCCCTCATTTCAACCCAAGATTCAATGGGTGCTTCCCCTTTGGCTTCTCTCAAACCTACAATGTACTCCCATTCTTTCCTAGCTTGGCGCCAGAGCAAACTCTTGGCATAGTTGACTTGGATAGGCCCTGACAGGGTGAACCTCCCAAAGTGTCTGTCTATGGACTTCTCCCATTCTTGATAAATGCTTGGGCGGGATCCATCAAACACAAAAGCCGCTAATGGGTCTAAGGATGGCGAATAGGCTAAGTAGGAAGTGGTCATGATGAACGGGTGATGAATGCAATGGCCCTAGGACAAGACTTAGTAGAGACAAGTCTAGAACTTGCTCTGATACCAAATTGATGTGACACGACCCCTTGGACCTGAAAATTTGCAAGCAATCAAACTGAACGGCGGACCCACTCAAGTGAACTCACTCGCGTCGCGCACACCCGAGTCCGTAGGTGGACCGGCGATAGTGGTGAGGGTCTGAGGATGGACCTCGCCTTTCCGGAGGTTTGACTAGCTTGGGCTGTACCCCTAAGGGTCTGGGATGCCCCAATTCCGTGGGCGGCCAGCACGCCAAGGGCGTGGGATGTAGTGACTCTCTCTCAACTCGCTCCGCGGTGGCACTCAAATTGATGATATTTTGAGATCGGGCGCTCACTCACCGACCGACGGCACTAAGCAGCAATACTAAACAAGCCAAGCAATTCCAGTAGAGTAGGGCAACCCGAGGCTCACCTGATCGGTGTGAAGACACCGATCCCGGTCGGAGACGAGGGCGAGCGGGGAAGTGTGGATTCCCCGCACACTGCGCCGATGAAGCTTGATCCCTGTTTAATAATTACAATCACTACACCTCACACAGGAGGGTGGACTTGGGGTGGGGATTTTTTTATTACAAGTCAAACACTACCTCCGCACAGGGAGGGGCGCTAAGCCGGCCAGGCGGGGAGGGGAGATAAGCTCGATCGTGCCGACGGAGCACCCGGCCGAATCTGCCGGGGTCGGGGACAGCAAGACAGGGGGTCGATGTAGTCGCCGCTGTGAGCTCTCCCGGACTCAGAACTTGATGAGACTTGCGCCAAAATGTCGCTGACGTACCCAGGTAAGGCTGTGATTTTTTGTTGGCGGTCCCAAAGTCGTCACTGGTGGGAACTGGCTCTGGAACAGGTCCCCTGCGGTAGACTGTTCCCAGGGGCAGCAGCAGATGGCCAAAGTCACCACGGCGGCTCCCAAAGTTCGAATGAGGCGAGACCATGTCGAGGACGTCCGTGGATGAGTCTTCTTCGAGCAGCAACCAAGAACAGCACCAGAGGATGTTGGGGCGGTGAGGAGGAGTCCGTTGAGTGAGGGGCTGTCGGGGCAGGACCTAAATGGACTGTCTGCGCGCCCAGGGAAAAAAAATGGAAAAGGCACTTCCTGATGCCAAAAGGGACGCCTCTTTTTGGTAGTGGTGGAAGACTCGTGGTTGCAGCTCTCGGCCAAGTGGCACCTCCAGAAGTTGAAGGATGTGGCCGTGGTGGAGGTTCGAACAGGGGGGCAGAAACTGGGACAGGCAGCTTCTGATCTCATGCAGCAGGTTGCAGAGAGTGCCCCGACCGCTCCTGGACTCCGAATCACAAACCGCCAGAATTTCTGGAACCATGGACAAGCCCTCTTTGCAGAAAAACTGACAAGGAAGCAATC
Source organism: Amorphophallus konjac (assembly GCA_022559845.1). NCBI lineage: Eukaryota > Viridiplantae > Streptophyta > Magnoliopsida > Alismatales > Araceae > Amorphophallus > Amorphophallus konjac. The sequence goes on from JAHNEJ010002482.1 coordinate 225,814, forward strand.
TGATGTCAAAAGAGGACTGGGGGACTCAGAAGAGCGGAAGCAGGTCGTTGCAGACTGTGGGAGGCAGACCCGCGCAGCCCAGGAAGAAAAATGAGAACTTTGGCCTCCCGATGCCGAACGCGGTTCTGCTTCTTGATTATGATAGAGGACTGGGGGAGGAAGAACTTTGTAGAAGGGATTGTAGCCTGAATCTTCCACCGTTTGTCGTGGTGCAGCTGCTAACCGGGCTCACGTACTCTGCAGAGGGAGCCCAGCGCAGTCGGGGGAGAATTGGCACCACGATCGGTAGTGAAGTTGGAACGAGACGATTCCACCTCGCCTGTGAAGAAGACTGGAAGACCTTTCCGTCAATGTATGGTGCGCCTCCAGATGATGTCGGACAGCACCGGGGCAGTCTTTGTAAGTCGGGCTCCAACTGCTGCCTGCGAATTGAGATGGATAGGGTGATGAAAGGTGATAGGAGATGGAGTAGATGGGGTGGGAAATGGGGTGTATGGGTGTGGGGGTGACACCTAACTATGTGGGGGTCTATTATGGGATGATTCAAGGTGTGGGAAGGGCAGAAAGGGGGCCGGGAGGTGGTCTAGCAAGTGGAGGGAGGGGGAGATGCGAATTTGGGTTGGGAAGGAGAGAGGGAGGAGAGATGTCTCCTTTGTTTTGAATGGTGGGTTAATGGAGGGGTTAATGGGGGCCTAGGGAATGGGAAGGGTTGCCTTGGGGAGGGGAAGGGGTGTTTGGGAGAAGGGATTCTCCCTTGGGAAAATGAAAGGTTGTATGGGGAAGGGGAAAGGTTGCTTGGGAGGAGGGAGAGGTGCCTAGGAGAAGGGGATTCCACCTAGGGGTTGGAGGGGACTTAAATGGGAGGTATGGGGAAGGGGGAGGGGTCTTAATTAGAGGTGAATAGGGAGGAGAGAGAGTGAATTTCAAATTTTGGGGTGGGGATGAGAGAGAATGGGGTTCGCCCCCTTTAGAGAGAGAGAGAGAGAAATAGAGAGAGAGAGCTAGAGAGAGAAGGAGGCACAATTCTTGTGGATAATTCTTTTCTCAATAATTCATTAGCTCCAAATGGTGGGAGTGGGGTCCTATTTATAGGATTCCTACAATTTAACATAAGTCCCTGAATTTTGGACTACTAACAAGAAACCAAGGGGGTGGGGGCTTCCCTGGGCCTAGCCCATCTAATTGGGCCCAAATGACACATTAACCACTCTAATGACCTATTAACCTAGGTACTTGACTCAATTAAAAGGAAAATTACATGATAAGACTCAAATAAGAAAGTGAAAAATACATCATATGACTCGAAATAAAGTGGCGAACAAGATGTAGTACTGCTAGTGATCATCAGGAACCTCAAAAAATGTGGAATGGTCGGAGATGTCCCCATCACTCCCATTCGGGGTTCCCCCCTCAAGTCTCCGGGAGACAGTTTCTCCCCCAGTGGCAAGTGCCACCTTCACCTCCAGAGGAGCTCGCCCAATCGCTCCTCAATAGGTTCAATCGCATGGATGAGCAGTTTCAAAATCTGAGAAGAATGGTGGACATGAAAGTCACCCCGGAGGTTGCTTTGCCAATCCTTCCCGTCATTCGTCTTTCTCCCTCCGAAATGCCCACGTATCGCAGATACAATGGTACCAGCAACCCCTTCATTCACCTCAAAGATTTCATGTATGAATCCTCCTATTGAAAAAATGATCAGAGGTCCCTGGCATACCTCTATTGGAGATCATTGGATGGTCCCGCGCTTGAGTGGTTCTATTCCTTGGAGTCCCGCGAGGCCGAGAATTTTGAAATAGTCTAGAGAAGGTTCTTGCAGAAATATAGGGATAGGGTCGGTCCCTCACTCTCCATTACCGACCTAGTGGCCGAAAAGATGAAGCCCGACGAAGATTTTGTCCGCTATGCTGATAGATGGAGGTCTCTGGCAGAAAGAATAAGGGATACCCTCTCCAAGCCCGAACAAGTGAAGGTGATTGTGTCTAATGCAACCCCACAGTTCAGACACGTCCTTGCCATGAATAAACTTACTACAATGGAGGAACTCTATGAAAGGGCCCGGTACATCCAAACCTATTTAAAAGACTCCCCCATTATGAACCTGTTTGAGTCACCGAAGCCCAAAGTGGTCAGAAAGACAGGCGCTGGTGTCTCGGGCGGAGCCACAGAAGGGGTCATGACAAATGAGCAAGTGGGTGCGGTCAACAATGCCAACTATGCAGTCAACCCAAGGCCTCCACAAATGCCCCGACTTCCCCTCCAACCAGGTCCTTTCCCTCTTCGTCCTCCACCCCAAAATAATCCACCCCAGGATAATATGTCTCCATTACGTCAACCCCAGCAACAACAACCACCGCTTCAGTACAACCAAGTTCCACCCCCGGGGAACTATGGTCCCCAACAGCAACAAAGGAGGCCGAACGGTCCCAAGAGAGCCTACTATCCACCATTGCCAGAAACCTTAGCAGACATTTTTAATGCCCTCATGGCATCAAACCAACTCGCCCGACCCAGAGAAAGGCCCGTGTGGCCCCCGAATGTTGATACCTCCAAATACTGCGTCTACCACAGGCAGCCAGGACACACAGTAGATTACTGCTTCCATTTCAAAGATTACATCCACGATATGAATGATGAACATCAAATAGATTGGGATGAAATGAGACGATACGTCACCGCTCTCAAGGCTAGGAGACCTCCGCATAGACCACAGCAGCAGTTACAACAGCAGTAGCAGCAGCAACCACCACAACAACAACAGCCTCAGCAGGCCCCACAACAACAGCCCAACATGGGCATAATCCAGAATCCATTACCGGAGCACCAACAGCCCAATCATCAGGTTAACCCCATCTCCTCCTTCCCGGAAGTCGGGAGAGAGCAGGTGTGGCACCAGGAAAGTACCTCCATTCTTTCTACCGCCAATCCTATCATCACGCAACACCCTTGCCTTGCCCGGGTAGCACCTCTCTCTCATCAACCCGCGTCAGTATCGCCTTCACCATTTCCACTACCATTACGCCCTCTCATTCGTACCCCGATCCCCTATCAAACGACACTCTCCATACGCCTTCACACCCTCTCATCTTCTCCCACTCCCCACTTTACCATCCACCTCTATCACATTTACCCCTACGCCTTCTAAACCCCTTATCATCCGTCAACCATACATAACCCCATCTTTCTCTACCATATCACCACTAATGCCTTCAAAACCACTCATTACCCATCACCCACCTCAAAATCATTGCCCGCTTCAAGCCCTACCCACTTCTACTTCGTCTCCACCTCCACCTTCCAGACCCCTTATCCTTCATAATCCGCGCGATATCCCCTCTACCTCCACCATGCCTCCACCTAACAAACCCCTCATCAGAATCCCTGCTCCCGTCATCACCCCTACTTCATTAACCATTCCTCCACCACTACCCCTCAAATCCCTGTTAAAACCCACTGCTACCCCCACAGAGGTACAAAAGCCGCAGGCAATGGTGCTCCGGAGTGGAAGAATTTTCCACAGGGTTTTCCCCCACAACAGTCAGAATCCTGAGCAATCTCAGCCAGAGAAGGATGATGGAGAACAACCAGAAAGAGCTATCCCTGGAACACAGTATGATCTATTGAAACACTTGGACAAGACGCGTACTCGGATCTCCATCCTGGAGCTACTTCAAAGATCCACATCCCACCAGGTAGTCTTAATGGAGTACCTTCAAAGGGTCATGGTGAATGAGGACCTCCCTGTAGGAAAGATCTCTACCGTCCTGACCCCAACGGACACACAACCGGCCATCATGTTCCACAACTACGAGCTCACTCCCAAGGAAGCTCGAAAATATGCACTGTGCATTTCAATAAAAATTAATGGGGTATCCATAAACCCGTGTCTTGTGGACACGGGTGCGTCCATAAATGTGATCTCCATAGACACCCTTCAGTTGTGTGGGATCAACGAGGAACAAATAAGACCTTCCTCGATCACGGTCACGGCTTATGACAATAGCAAAAGGCCGCCGCAGGGGATGATTATTTTGAAAATAGAAATAGGCCCCATGTCAATTCCCACGGAATTCCATGTCCTCGACATGGACCCCACATTCAAGGCTATACTGGGTCGCCCTTACATCGAAGCCATGGACGATGTGCCTTCCACCAACCATCAGTGCCTGAAGTTTCCTTACAATGGGAGGATTATTAAAGTGGTCAGTACACCTGTCCTTCACACAGTGGATGCTATCAACACCTCTCTGCCCTCTGTTTGGCCGTCTCATCGGGCCATATTATCACTACTGGACGTACGTGATTCATCTCACGTTCCACTAGCACCAAAGGAGCCGGTCAGGACAACCGCAACATCATATCTCCCTTTTCACTCCAAATGGTGGAAGATTATGAGGAACATCGGCTACCAACAGGGTAAAGATCTGGGCGCACAGTTACAGGGTAGGCTCAAATCGCCAAAGGAAATTAGGCCGAACCGCAGGTTTGGCCTACGCTTCAAAGGACCGTTCAAGGCAGATTGGAAGCCCCTCACATGGACTCTATCAAACCACTTCAACAGAGGGCCCATTGTTCAGATGGGAGATTACCCACGAGAAGCATATGGGAGATCACATGCCGTATATTTGGCTGAAAAATGTCCGAGGATCACCAAAAGAAGCAAGATCAAAGATCCGGAATGCGAGTGGAACAAATGGTTCGACATACGGGACATTTTCGTTGCACTGGAAAGGATGTTCTCGTCTCCGCAGCTTGAAGGACCACCATTGATCTCCGAAATACCAGAGAATATTATCACTCTTGCCAAGGTTCCAAACTATCCTCTTCCTCGCCAGAAGGACCCTGTCATCGACGGATCTTCATCCGTCCTCAACATTTCCATCGACTGCTCATTAGCCGCCATCTTCTCCATCCACTCGTCCCAGCCTTTGCTGATATCTTCTTCCTGGGCCAGACAATTGTCTGATGATCTTCCCAGATCCCCTTCTCTGCTTACATACCTACGCGGGCTTCTCAACCCGCGCCAGGTCTTCAACCATGATCTGCTCTATGAGCCTCACAATTCTCTAGCCATAACCACTTTTCTCTCTCCTCCAATCTCTTTTCACTGCTTTGTCATTAAAAATGAAAACGAAAAAAAAACGTCAATTTTCAAACTCCCCAACAACACATCTTCGTTGAGGAAACCTCCTACATCTCTCACGGGTGCGTACCACCCGTCCAAGGTCCAATGAGCGACCTTTTCTACCCCTCCTCTGAGGGGTCTTCTCCTGTACATTCTACACCATCCTCTTCATCTTCCTCTTCTTCTGTAAATATTGTCAGTTAATCTAGGAATGATAGGCCAAGGGTAGTACCTAGGAAGAAATCCAAGGGTAGGCAGATCCCTCGTCGATTCCTTCTGGATTTAGCCGCCAGGTGTCAGGCCCTTCTTGTCATCCCCCAGTTGTTAGAAAATCCCATCCAGCTACCGGAAATAGAATGTGAGGGCGACTGTGTATTTGATGAAGGGTATGGAGTCTACAAGATCACGGATGAAGAAAGCCCCACTGAAGATGAGGGTGAAGAATATGAGGATGCGGCGGGCGCATACGCTAGTGGAATGAGGAGATTCGACGAGCCGTCAACCGCCGTAGAAAAATCCACCAAAGAAGTCAACTTGAGAACTGAGGAAGACCCTAGGATCATCCTCATAAGTGACAACCTACCACCCTCTGAAGAAGAGGCATTAATTGAGGCTCTCAAAGAATATAAGGACACATTTGCATGGAGCTACGAGGATATGCCGGGTCTAGATTCAACCTTGGTCGAACACCGTTTAACCCTAAAACCAGGGTCCGTCTCGGTAAAACAAAGGTTAAGACGTTTCCACCCTCAGATGGCTTTGAAAATGAAAGAAGAGGTCGATAAGCTCCACAAAGCCAGGTTCATTAGAGTCGTTCTTTATCCTCAATGGGTGGCGAATATTGTCCCGGTCATGAAAAAAGATGGGAAAGTCAGGATTTGTATCGACTTCCGGGACCTTAACCGCGCGTGTCCAAAAGATGATTTTCCCTTACCTCACATTGATGTGTTGATTGATAACACGGCAGGCTACGAAACCCTCTCATTCATGGATGGATTTTCAGGATACAATCAAATTCGTTTGGCAGAAGAGGATAAGGAAAAGACGTCATTTACAACCCCTTGGGGAACATATTGTTACGTGGTCATGCCGTTCGGATTAAAGAATGCTGGAGCTACTTACCAAAGAGCGATGATGGCCATATTTCATGACATGATGCAAATATATCTGGAAGTGTATGTGGATGACTTATTGGTGAAATCAAGGATCAGGATGGAATATCCAAAAGTTTTGGCTAAGGTCTTGTAGAGGTCAAGGGAGTTCCAATTGAAAATGAACCCGAAAAAGTGTCTGTTTGGTGTGTCATCGGGTAAATTGCTGTGGTTCATTGTGATTAAAAGAGGGATCGAGATAGATCCCGACAAAGCTAAGGCCATCAGGGATATATCGCCTCCCAAGAATTTGAGGGAAGTCCGAGGTTTAATCGGGAGGTTGCAGTTTATTCGTCGGTTTGTGTCCCAACATTCACAAAGGTGTAGACCTCTCTACGAGTTGACCAAGCCAAGAGTAGAATTCCACTGGAATTCTAAATGTCAAAAAGCTTTTGAAGGGTTGAAAGAATATCTGGCTAGTCCACCCGTTCTCATTCCACCTAAACCAGAAAAACCTCTGATCCTTTACGTCTCAGTCTTGGATGACTCCATGGGAGCCATCCTCGCACAAGCTGATGAAGAAGGCAAGGAACGGGCAACCTATTACTTGTCCAAACTTCTCAATCCCTATGAGCAGAAGTACACCGTCATGGAGAAAACCTGTGCTGCCCTCGTTTGGGTAGTGCAGAAATTAAAGCACTACTTCTTGGCTCATGAGGTCCACTTGATTGCTCGAATGAATCCTATCAAATTCCTTCTGGAGAAATCCATCCTTATGGATAGGCTAGCACGCTGGCAAAGTTTTCTCTCTCAGTTCGACATCACCTACATCCAGCAAAAGGTGATTAAAGGCTATGCCATAGCCGAGCATCTCGCTCACCATCCTCTTCCCAAGTTCGATCCCTTCTAGTCAGAGTTTCCAGATGAGGAACTAATGTCTGTCAACCAATCAGATGAGCTAATGTGGACGCTATATTTTGATGGAGCTCTGAATTCTCAAGGGAGAGGAATCGGCGTCGCCCTCCTGTCGCCTGAAGGCCTCACATTCCCATTGACATACCAGCTCAAATTTCCAGTTACCAACAATATAGCCGAATATGAAGCTCTTCTAGCTGGCCTAGAACTCGCTCATTCTTTTCGTATCACTGAGTTGCGAGTTGTAGGTGATAGTCAACTCATCCTTCGCCAGGTGCTCACTAAATATCGCACTCGCGATCCCAAACTCAAGCCATACCAGAACTCAATGCTGCCTTTGCCAAACTGTTCACCAAACTGATCTTTGTTCATGTCCCTCATCATCAGAATATTCTCGCCGATGCCCTCGCCTCATTGGCATCATCCATAAGGTTCCCACTAGGAAGATGGTTTGAGTCCATTTCCATCTACAAACTTCACGCCCCTGCAATCAATGATGCTTCCTACGTAAACGTCAAAGACAGGATAGCAAGAAAGATCCTGCAGGAAGATATCCTTGAGAAGAGGGAAATCATGTTGGCAGAGGCCGAAGAAGAACTGGCTGATGAAGAGAAACCATGGTTCTATGAAATCGTCAAATACTGCCAAGATCAGTCTTATCCTGAAGGGGCCACCACAGAGGACAAGAAAGCCATAAGAAGGGTGGCTCAGAAATATACTTTGGTTGGAGGTCTACTCTATAGGAGGAGCCTTACTGGTATTCTGTTAAGATGTCTTGGTGACGATGAGGTTTGGAAATGTGTAGAGGAGACGCACTCGGGTGTGTGCGGTGGCCACGTGAATAGTCAGATGCTCGCCAAGAAGATCATTCGCCAAGGCTTTTGTTGGCCCACTATGGAAGAAGATTGTGCTATCTATGTCCGTAGGTGTGTCAAGTGTCAACTTCATGCCGATAAAATCCATTCACCATCTTCCTCACTTCATCCAATATCCTCCCCGTGACCTTTCTCCATGTGGGCATTCGACATCATTGGTCCCCTAGGTGATCCCAATTCCCTCACCAAGTAGAAATCTTTCATCCGTACTGCAACGGAATACTTCACCAAATGGGCCGAAGCCGAAGCTTACGCGTAAATCAAGGTGTCAATAGTCTGCAAGTTCATCATGAAGAACATCCTCGCCAGATTCGGCGTCCCAAGCACAATCGTCACCGACAATGGGTCACAGTTCATTTCTCAGGACCTACACGACCTCTGTAAAAGGTACGCAATTGCATTGCATCATTCATCGCCTTATTACCCACAAGGTAATGGCCAAGCGGAGGCCACCAATAAAATATTGCTCAAAATCATCAAAAAAACCTGCGAGTCTAGTAAGTTTTCAGACTGGCCAGAAAAACTTATCGAAGCCCTATGGGCCTATCACACTTCAATCCGTACCCCCACCGGGTAGACTCCATTTGCCCTTACTTATGGTATGGAAGTGGTAGTCCCGTACGAGACTCTGATCCCTTCCCTCAGGGTACAATTGGACGTGGAATTTCCCCTCGACGATCGTCGTAATTCACTCCTCGCCCAGTTGGAACTCTTGGATGAGAAGCGGCTGGCCGCTGCCGAACACGCGCGTATGTATCAAAATAGACTCGCTTGCTTTTACCAAAAGAAAGTCATTGAGAGAAAATTCAAAGTCGGTGAGATGGTCGTAAAAAGAATTTTTGTCAAACCTGGAGGTCCGCGTTCTAAGCTCCAACCCAATTGGGAAGGACCATTTGTAATTCAAGCCGTGTACCCTGGCAATGCCTACAAGCTAGTCAACGCCGAAGGAACCAAGTTATCCCACCCTTGGAATGAGCTTTATCTTAAGAAATACTACCCTTAGCACAAAACAAAAAAAATGATGAAAAGATAAAAAACATCAAAAACAAAGAAATACCAAAAACCACTAAAAATATGGAAAATTCAAAATGTCGATGCCTGGCAGTCACCATGTAGTTAAGTCCCTGCATCTAACCTTCATGTTAGGATAGGGCCCATTAAGGCTTGGTAGGCACCGGGTCTTGGTTTGCCAGAACCGTGGAGATCCCTGTCCGGCCACGTCGGCCTATGCTCGCTCGAAGGAAGCTAACATGTGCTCACTTATGTATTTTATTCAAAAAAAGTCGGTAGCATCACCTACGGTGGGGACCCACCCATAAGATCTCCGGAAGCTGTAATCTTTATTCTTTTCTCTTCGACCAAATGAGACAGTCGGCGCCCTTAAAACACTGAGCATGAGAAACCGAAACTCAAACCCCAAAGGCAAGAGTAGGATCCATTTCCTCGAGCATCGATTAGAGCACGAGAAGAGGGCAGTGTCCCCGCAGGCATACGAAAGGGAGCCCACAAACGTCAAACGACTGTATCTCCCTCACAAAAAGAAATACAAAATCAAAATCAAGAGCCTGGTCGTGACCGTGCCTGATGCGATAAATGGAAACCCTCAAAGCAAAAGTTTGAATCCACAAAAGGGGGGGGGCTATGGAATTTAAATGCTCGAGATTTGGTCCGAAGTTGTCCGAAAGGAAAGAGTTAATGGGCCCTTACTCGCTCGCCGGGTTAACGGCTTTGCCGGTCCTCTCAGGAGGTTTATCCCCTACACTCTTCCTTCTCCCTCTAAAGATGAAGGTTCGATGGAGTTTCTGAAGGGTGAAAACTGCCTAGGGTCTGCGACCTTATTTTAATATACACATTTGGTTGCCTACTTTGAAAAGCAAAAGCTATCGCTGCGAAGGAGTCTCCGTGTTTCTGACTAGTCAAGACCCCTGTTTACCACCTTGATGTCTTCTTGTTTAACCTCGGGCTTAGGCCAATGCAAGCGCGTCACCTATGGGTGCGACATCGTCTGATTCTGGGTCAGCGTCGCGCGGTTGGTCATTGGGGTTCCAGGGTGTTCCATCATATACCATCTAGAGTTGTGAGGAAACAGACCCGGGTCGGGCAAATCTCTTACCTCAAACACCTTTTGGGTGAATCCCTATGGTCGGAAGCTACTGGGAGCCTAAGCATGACATGACGGTATTATCATCAGGGTAAGTCTTAGCCGGCGGGATCATCATTCGAGGGATCTAGAGGCCCAAATCAAACTAGATGTGCACTTAGGATACCTGGGAGGTTAGTAAGAAACCCCTGTTCTCACGTAGGTTAGGTGCCATTTGGGTGCTTGCCAGGCGTTAGCAACAAAAAATTGAAATGATAAAAACAAAAAAAAAAGAAAATGTACATATTTGTAAACAAAAAAAAATCTTTTTTATGATCAAATAAAAAAAATGCCAAATTTAAAAAGAAAACAAATCAATTTTGCATGATTGCATTTGCATGCAGCATCTCACTTTTAATACCGCTTGCATTCGTGTGCTTGCCTGTCGCATTTATCATCACCACATCTTTCCCTTCCCTTCGTTAATAAAGGCTTGGCCCCTTGACCAGTTATCAAAGACAGTCACAGTGACCATTTGCTTATTGAGCATGGGGCCAAGTCAGAACAGAAATTCTGATTTGTTTGTTTCAGTGATATGTGTAGGGATTCAGGCAACAGAAGCAAAGGTGAAAACCAAACAAACCGAACCTTGTATTTTATTCCAAAAATTAAAAAAATTACATCAAGTTCCGCCCTCTCTCTCTGCATTACTCGTCCCACTACTCTCCGGGCACAACGCTCTCAAAGGTGCTACCCAACTGCGAAAAGCGGTACTCCTACCGCTCTGTACTCCCCTTCCTATTCCCACACCCCGGCGTTGATCCACGGAAGCAGCAGAGAAGCTACCAACACAAAAGCCATGCTCTCGTGCTCTTCGGTAGCGCTCCTCACCATCTCTCAGCCACTGTTCAGCAAGACCAAGGTTGGTTCGGAGTTTGAACAACTGGGCCTCCATGGCCCTTCGTTCCTCCCTTTCAGTCAATCTGTTGGCTCTTTCTCTCTCTGCGTCTCTTTCTCTCTCTACATGTTCTCTCTCACGGTCTTCCCTCTCCAACTGGAGAGTGATCCTCAGTTCCATAGCATCCCTGGAAGAGTCGTCATCAGGATGACGCCGCAATTCCCTCTCCAGTTCTGCTATCTTAGCCTCCCTCTGCGCAGCTTGGGCAAGCGCTTCTTTCGTCTCCTTTTCCTTCCGAGTGTACCATCTCAGATACACGATAAGGCGTAAACAAAGAGAACTCAACACTGAAACTTTTACCTGTATACAGAGCATCCCTTCTGCCTCCGCAGCACGCTGCGTGGCGTGAGCAAGTTGCTCATGAAGCAAGTCAAGTTCTGAGGTGGGAATCCACAAGCTGGAAGAGGCACCACCTACTCCCATCGCTGGGGAAGCCGCGCCAATCTAGGCATGCTACCACCGCGTGAATTAGAAGCCAACATCTGGAACCTGGGGTTTTAATTAGGAATGCACTGTGCACCTACCAAGGCGCTCGTAGCTCCGTGGGCATCGCCCAACCGTTGCTCCATCTCTGCCAAGCAAGTTCGTAATGTCGCTATCATCGTATCACGGATATCCTGCAGCCATACAAGTCGGCATTTCCACCAGAAAACTAAAAAAAAAAGGAGAAAGAAGAAAAGAGAAAAAGGGGAGACCTACCTCTACAAGTCCCCGGTGTTGGAACCGCTCTGCGTACCTTGTCTTGTATAGATGCAGGTAATCCTCGCTATCCCGTGCCTGCGATTCCACGATTATGCCACCCCGTTGCCAGTCTTCGTACTGTTTGGGGAATCGTACATGCCAGTCAATGCAGGTCGCCAGTCCTCGCATCTCTCTCCCAACGCGAGGTGGCGCAGCTGAATCCACCCATTCTTGAGCCAGTCCCAAAGTCCTCATAACCAATCGTAGCCGAAGCGGCTGGATTTCATTCAGGCAGTGCATCCACAGTTCCCGTCTGAACCGAGCACGACTTGCTAGAACCCACGGCTGGTCGGCATCGACCATGTCTGAGTAGGGTCTCTAGTTTACCATCATTGCAGGGAACTCCTGTAGCTCTCGCCTTAGCACCATCAATTGGTAGGTCAGGGGTGCCGCACTCATGATGGGTTCCCACCGCCTGGCTAGCAGCACCATCGCGAGTCGCCAATGCCGATCTCTCCCCATGGGGAGGTAATAATAGCTCCACAGTTGCTCGGCGCAGGTCATCACTACCTTGCAAACACATAAAAAAAAATATAAAACAAGCAAAACTAAAAATACCTGGATAGATGGTGTAAAACCACTCACAACCATCTTACGATCCGCTTCTTGGAACAGGCCTGCAAACAAGTGCGCCAGCATTAGCTCCCCAGACGTAGTGCCCTACTCTTTCAAGGTCTGACAGCAGCTCTAGGAATCGACATTGGATACCGTCCCCTTTCGAGCTCAGTACCAATCTCCCCAAAAGGAAGGGGAGAAATCTCATCAAATCTATGTTGCCTCTTTCCCAGTTGCCGAAATCTATGCAGTACACGGCACGGCATCCTATTTCCATCCTTTCCATGAACTCTTCTGAGGATTCATCATCCCGCCAACGAGTGTCGGTGAGCCCTAATGCATCCATGAGGGACGCCCTAGCTACCGACCTATTTTTCCGACCATCTAGGTCCAAACCCAGTAGCTTCCGAGCACCTTCTCGGTAATCAGCATAAGTGACCCCGGTCACTGCCTCTCCCTCCACCTGCAGGCTTATGATCCGGACCACATCCTCCAAGCTCGGCACCATGTGCCCCCAGGGCATCAGGAATGCCCAGCTCACTGGGTCCCATCTCTCACACAAGGCTTGGATCAGGACCAGGTCGAGCTGGATCGGCTCGATCCGAAGAAAGGCACTAAATCCCATCACGTCTAGCTTGGCCTTCTGAAAATCAGGGAGACCCCTGTATGCGGCCACTGCTAACTCCCATGAAATGTGTGATTTCATCACACTCTGTGCGTGCATAAGAAATGGAGAAGGGTGTTGTCAAGAGGAAGGAAGAAAGAATGAGAAAAGGACAGGAAAGCTCGGCTTACGAGTTGTGATTGGGCCCTTTCGCTGAAGTCCCTTCGAGGTCTGAAAGCCTCCTGGAACTACTACCACTGGACCTGCTTCTCTTCGAGGAGTGGGAAGATTCACCCTCCATCCAACTCTCAGAATTTTAAACTCCTCCTCTCCTGTGACAACTTGTGCTCCTCAAGTTAGCCCTCGATATACCTGGAAGGATAAAAGGGACAAGAATTTATAGAAATGGAAGGAGTGCGGGCCAAGATTGCCTCCATCACCTTTTAATGATAGCCCTCGCGATGAGGCACCTACCATGCGGTCCCGTGTGTCACTTCACCGCTCGCACAGGGTGATTGATTGGACGAAGAATATGACGACTAGCCCCCTATGTTGTCTAGGGATACCCTATCATGTTTTGGAGGACACAACATCCAGGAAAAGGGACTAGGGCCGTCATTATTGACTTCGACGGCAGATTCCCGTGGAAAATGGTCGTAACAAGACGTGATTCTCCGCTTGGGGTGGAGTCTCGGCAGACCTATCACATGGGAACAGTGCAAAGGAGAAGAAGTGTAGGGAAGAAGGAACGCGCAAGAGAACAAACAAGCAGCAGAAAGTCAAATCACTCCATTCATAATTCTACATAAGCTGTCATAAACATCACAATCATAGAGAGGAGGCGGGTCCACTAGCTCGCCAACTCTTGCCATTATCTTCATGCTCATCCCTCTAGGCGTCCCTCTCCTCTCCCCTCAGGTGAGGGTCCCTCAGAAGTCTCATGGATCCCCGTGCAGTAGCACCCGCCTCGCCTCGTGGCGCCGGCTCCACAGCAATGACTCGCTGCTCCTCCCCTGGCGTGGCAAAGAAGCCACTAGCGGCAAAGCGACCAGACTGGCGCAGTCGCTCCCCGAACTCTCGCGCTCTCTCATAGCGCGTCTCCATCCCTCCTAACCTCTGCACGACGACCTGAAGGCCCAGCTGGAGCTCCCTCACTTGGGCCTCCAAGGCCCTCCTCTCGGTCTGATCCCGCTGTCGCTCGGACCTTCTCTCGGCTTTCTCTCTCTCTGCCTCTCTCCTCATCATCTGCAGAAGAACCCTTAACTCCAGGATGTCTAGAGAAGGTCTCTCCTCACCTTGATGTCGCAGCTCTGCTGTAGTCGCCACCCAGGCATCACGCTCCTCTTCCGCCCGGGCAGCCCGAGCCACCGCACCAGCAAGTTGCTCCTGAAGGGAGGCAATCTCGAGAAAAGGGGCCGAGGAACTGGAAGATGTGCCGCCAGTCACTCCCACCATCGCTATCTACTGGGCACGCTGGAACGAACAAACAACAGCCGTCAGCTAAGCTCCACATTTAAAAATAGAAAATGTAGCACTTAGCTTACCAGGAGCGACAGTTCCTATTGAGTGGCGGCCAGCTGCCGCCTGACCTCGGCTAATTGGGCACGCGACCCGTCGACGTCGCGCGTATCCTCGGCTTGGGGAAGCCCCGCATAACTCTCTCTCTGCCGCCGCAGGAAGTCGACACTATCCTGCACCAGTACGCTCCCTTGCTGCCTAGGGAGACGTATGCGCCAATCTTCAAGCTTCACCTTGCCGCGACTCTCCTTCCTGACGAGGCTCGGCTCGTCTGCACTCGCCCACTCATCGGCCAAGCCCAGGGTCCTCGCCATGTCCTGCACCAAGAAAGAAGGGCCTCGCATCATAACAAAGAATGCGTCCCCTGCCTAGGACGCGTCCATCATTTGAGTGCAACACTCGCCGAACCCTTTCCCCCCTCGTGCGGCCCTCTTCAAAACTCAAAATAGATCAAAGAAGGGGAAACCGAAGCACTCACCAAGCCGTGTTCACTTCCTTCCACGCCATTGGGCCCCTCAGGTCCCGCATGGGCCCGAAGCAGCCCTTCCTCCTCCATGGACGCCGTTCCGTGCTCTGGCGCGTCCCTCCTCAGGCGAGGAGTTCCTCGTCCCTCTCCACCTTCACCATGGTCGGGCCCGCCGAACTCCATCGATCAAAAGAGGAGGAAGATGAAAAGGGGGTAAGCGAGTTTCGGAGGAAGGTGGGCTCGTTTGCGGGTAAGGCACGGGAGAAGAAAGGCCACCCGGCGCTTTAAATTTGAATTCAAGAATTAAGACGCGTCCTCGCGCCTGGACGCGCCCAAAAAGGGAGAAAGGAAACAGAATCCCCCCATGCAAAGCGCAGTTCCCCGCTGTTCAGGGCAAAGTCTCATAAGGCATGCCTCGAAACAACTCGGTGCAGCAGAAAAGTGAGAGAGGAAAGGTACACACAACACTTTGGCCCTCCGTGATGGACTTCACTTCTGCCGGTCCAAAGGTCTCTCTCTTGCCTCCATTGAGTCGGATTCCCTTGTGCTCATTCAGATTATAAATGGTGCTTGCTCTCGGCCCTGGCGTTTGACGTATATCCTCCATGAGATTGCTGACCTCTCTCAGGCATTCGAGGCCACCTTCTCTCACATCTTTAGGGAAGCCAACCAAGTTGCGGATTCTCTTGCTGGTTTTGGGTGTTTTCTTTCCTTTTCTCCCTTGGTTTATGATGCTCGGGCTGATCTCCCCACTTGTGTAAAGGGCCCCTATCGTCTTGATAAGATAGGGTGTCCTGCTATCAGACCATGAACTCTTGTATCCTCTCCTCCTTTCACTTTTGTACCTTCCTTTTCTATTTATAAAATGGCCTGTTAGTGGTTGAAGGTGGAACGAACAACTCATTCCCTCTCTGAGGGGTGAGCGTTCTCCTACGTCCGCTCTCAGGTATTACTTTAGTTATAAAAAAAAAAGGTGCACACAACACAAAAAGCCATTTTCATTTCATATAATAGTCGAAACTACATCATGCAGTAAGGAGGGTGGAGCGTACAAACAACTCTCTCACTCTCACCATGACCCTCCTGGTCATCTCTCTCCTCCCTCCTCTGACGGGGATTCCTAGGGGGCCTCTGCGACCTCTGTGAACCCTGAGAAGCCGTGCTCACCTCCCTAGGGGGCACCATGCCAGCCTCCAAGGTGCGGCGACGCTCCTCGGCCGAAGAAACTAGAAAGCTGCCCACGAAAAAGGAACCAGACTGACGAAGTCACGCCCCGCGCTCCTTCGCCCTCTGATACCACTCCTCACTCTCCCGAAGTCTCCCCTCCGCCGTGCCAAGACTCAGTCGGAGCTCCCTCACCTGGGCCTCCAAGGCCCTCCTCTCATCCCAATCTCCATGTCGCTCTGCCCTCCTGTACTCCCTCTCTTTCTCCATGATCTCCCTATCCCTCTCCCTCTCTCTCTCTAGGATCTCCCTATCTCTCTCCCTCTCTCTCTCTAGGATCTCCCTATCCCTCTCCCTCTCCTCTCTCTCTCTCTCATTGCCTCTCTCCTCGACAGCTCGAGGGCAATCCGCAGATCCAACACGTCACGAGGGAGCTCCTCAGCCTCCCGTCGCCGCTCCTCCTCCAGCTCCACAATCCGGGCGTCACGCTCTGCCACCCGAGCATCGCGCTCCTGCTCGGCACGAATAGCACGGGCCAGGGCCTCCCGAATCTCGGCCACCTGTCCAAACACGCATACACCGTAAGAGAGCAGTGATAAAAGGAAAGCAGCTAGAAGGAGAGTCGGGGTCAGGCAGACACTCACTCGAGCCGCGCGGTCACGCTCGGCCTCCTCAGCCCGAGCCACCGCATACGCCAGCTGCTCCTGAAGGGCAGAGATCTCCGGGGGAGGGCCCCACGAACTGGAACCCGCTCCACTAGTCATCCCGGCTGCTGCTGCCTGGTGGGCCCGCTGAAACACGGGGCAAACTACAGTCAGGGGCTAATCATCGAAATCCAGGTCACAAAAAAATGCATTGCATAGACTCACCAGGATCTCCAACTCCTGTCGGATGGCCACCAACTGCCGCCTGGCGTCCGCCAACTGGGCCCTCAGCTCGGCGATCATGTTTTTACGAGCATCCTGCATTACACATAAGTTAGTGCCACAAGCATATACATATAGAAGGGTGAAGCATTTTAATTTCACTTACCCCTGCCATACCACCAAGGAAGAGGTGGTCCCCGTACGTAGCCCGGTACCGTCTCAGGTAATCAGTATTGTCCTGTATATGGGACACCACTGGGACCCCGCCCTGCTGCCAGTCCTGGTACTGTGCCAGGAAGCGCGTACGCTAGTCTACAATCTTCGCCTTCCCCTTGGTCTTCCACCCGATGCGGGCCGGCTCATCTACATCAACCCACTCCTGGGCTAGCCCCAACGTCCTCATAACCAGCCTCAGCCGAAGCGGCTCAATCTCGTTCAGGCAATGGACCCACACGTCCCGCCCGAAATGAGGAAGACCCACTACAACCCAAGGCTGGTCAGCGTCGCCCATGCCCAGGTAGGGTCTCCACACCACCTGCACCACCATACATACATCATGTTAGTTACCATTCAGTCACATGCATAAAAACACAAAAAATCATACGCATCATACCATGGCCTCGGGATACTCGCTCAGCTCCCGACGAAGTGACGCCAGCTAGTAGCTGTGTGGTGCCGCTATCACGACTGGCCTCCACTGTCGCGCTAGAGGAACGGCTATCCTGTTCCCCTTCCTGGCCCTCCCCATCGGGAAGTAGTAATAACTCCACACCTGCATCCATCATACATCATTAGCACGAGTAATTTCATATTTAACTACGGTAAAATGCATAAATAAATTGTGTACCTGGAGAAAAGGTGCGAAGCCGCTGACTGTCATCTCCCTCTCTGAAGTCTGGGAAGATCAGCAATCAAATGGGTAAGCAGAGCCGCTCCCCACGCGTAGTGCCCCACTCTGTCAAGGTCCGCCAGGATCCCGAGGAAGCGGCAGTGGATGCCATCCCCCTTCGTCCCCAGCAGAAGGTGGCCCAGGAAGAAGAAGAGGAACCTCCGAAGGTCTAGATCCACCAGCTCCCGCTCGCTCGGGTCCTGGGTGAAAGCTGCACGGGCATCTCCCTCCAGTCGTGCCAGAAACTCCGCTCCAGTATCGCTAACCCGCTGGCGCAGGTCACCGAATCCGAGCGCCTCCATGATCTCCACTCGGCCGACTACCCTGCTGTCTCTATCAGTCACGCTCATCTCTAACCACAGCAAGTCCAGGGCACTCTCACGGTAGTCGGGGTAGGTGACCCCGCTCACCGCCTCTCCGTCAACTCGTAGCCCGGTGATCCGAGCTACGTCTTCAAGCGTCGGCACCATGTTCTCCCAGGGCATCAGAAACGCCCGACTCGGCGCATGCCACCGCTCCCTCAATGCCTGGATAAGAGGAAGGTCGAGCCGGAAGGGCTCGATCCTGAGGAAGGCTCCAAAGCCCATGGCGTCCACACGCGCCCTCTGGAAGTCTGGCAGCCTCCGGTACGCTTCCACCACTAGAGACCAGCTGATCCGGCCCTTCATTACACCCTGCACACCGCAAAACCAACAGGGCAACACATCAGCAACATGGATAGTAATAAACAATAACACTGTATATGCTACTTATTTATTTTATTTTTTATTTTATTTTTAAAAATATTTATGTTTTTCTTAGAGGTGTCCAACCCCTTGGACGCCTCCTCTTTATTTTCTTTATTATATTTTTAGAAAAAACAAAAAAAACAAAAAAAAACAAAAATAAATATAATAATATATATTATCATGAAGGCGTCCACAGCCTTGGACGCCTCCTTATTTTTAATCTTATTTTATAAATAAAAAGATAAAAAGAAAAAAAAAGAAAATGTGGAGGCCTCCAGGACCCTGGACGCCTCCTTCTCCCATTCACCGGCCTTCTCCACACAGCCTCTCATCTGCCCGTTTAGCCTAATGAACCAATAGAATGGAAGTCTAAGGGGCTTACCGGATCGTGCTCGTCCTCTCCCGCGTCACCAGCGCCCGCAGGGTCCTCCACAGCCAAAAGAGGAGCCTCCTCCTCCACGGTAATATCCTCCGCCACGGCAGGCTCCTCGGCGTCATCTCTCAGCCTCCTCGGACGACGAGCCCATCGTTTCCGCTTCTCCCCACCCTGGCTCGGGCCTCCTTGCTCCATTGGAATTGGGAATGGGTCATTTAGAGTGAACGAGACGTCAGAATGAACAGTATAAGTGAAAGGGGGATGAGGCCCCCCTTATATAAGAAAACCCCCTTTTTTGGGGCGTCCAGGCGCCTGGATGCCCCCACTTTTTCCCTTTTTTTTCAAAAATTCAAAAAAATTTAGGGCGTCTAGTCGCCTAGACGCCCTCAAACAAAATTCAAAATAATAATAAAAAGAAAATATAGGGGCGTCCAAGCGCCTGGACGCCCCCAAAATAAAAAAAATAATAAATAAAAAAATAAAAAATTGGAGGCGTCTAGGCCCTTGGACGCCCCCATTAAAAATATTTTTTTAATATATATTTACATATGATCATATTGTGAATAAATAGGTACATAAAAAGAAAGAAAACACAAAAATAGTAAAACGGAAAAATAAAAATCATAACAAAGGGAACTGGTCCAAAACATCAAAATGCCAGATTTTATTCCATCAGAAAGCAGAACGAGCTACATCAGGGGTTTAGGCGCCTTAGGCCTTAACTTCCCCAGTTCGGTTACATAAGCCCTCCATAGCTCGCACTATCCCCCCACGTGCGCTAAGGCCTTTCCCGCAACACTTGTCTTCCAGGGTGCTTTGACGACCTTCGCTTCCTTCGCGTCCGCTTCAGTGCCCAACTCCCTCTTCTTCAAAGGAACGATGCCAGTCGATATTTGGAATGAATGGCGTGGAATGCCAACCTGTAGGCAGCATCGATGCGCGTTATAAAGGACGAACTCAATTGCGCCGATCAGTTCGAGATCAACTTCAGAGGAAGGCCTCATGAGGAGCTCGAGCGAAAGTAGACATGCCGGTGCGCAAGTGAAGAAGCTTTGTGTCACAGTGCGAAAGTGAGACCGCCAGTCTTCACGTTTCTTCAGCCACGGAACACGGTTCGCTACAGTGCCAACAAAGCCTAACACGTCGGCTATGTGGTGAAGCGGGCTTTGTTGGAAAAGCTTCGAAGCCGTTGGCATTCCCTCGCGGTGGTCGAATTTCAAATGCAAATCAAGCCAGCAATTCAAGACAAGTGCACAACCAAATGGAGGCTTACCCATGCTCGAGGCAGTAAGACCGCTGTAAAGATAGGCAAGGACGGTGGGTCCTACCCTCTTTCCACTCCAGATCCCGCGAATGGCACTTAGTTGGTCTTCCTCCACCATGTTGTCGGTATAAGGAAACAAGAGAGCACCCGCCACATAAATGGTGAACCCCTTCATGATTCCCTCCAAATAGTCATCGTCTGGTGACCCTCTCAGGGCGTCCATGACCCACTCCGCGAGCTTTCGGAGATCGATCCCCTTTTGAGTACGGACCTTTCGGGCTGCGTCGGGCGGCATGAAGCTTCCAAGGACGCTTTCAGAAGTCCCCCGTGTCAGCATCCGCATAGCCTTCACTTTCTCGTCACTCTTGAATTTCTTCAATCCGAGCAGAAGTTCCACCTCCTCAAGGAGGATGGTTGCCTCGAAGGTCGGGAAGACAAAAGTGTGGGTCTGGGGATGCCAGATCTCCACTAGTGCGCCCATAGCCGCCCAGTCCATACGAATCTTCTCGTAGTGTTTGGCGTGAATAAGGAGCCCCTGCAGATGCCACTTTGAGAGTATGGCCCTCATGACGATGGATATGTTGGAAGTTAACTTTGAAAGCCATGGCAATTTGGAAAACTTCCTCGGGCTCGGGAAGAGTGGATATGGCTGGAAGAGAAAAGAAAGAAGAAGAAAGGAAGGAAGTAAGAAGAAGCTTCACGTGGAGAAATTTGAAATGAATCAGCTTACCATATGCGACATGATCGTCCCACTCAGATGACCCTCGAGGTCGGAGAGTCACCTGATCTCGCTGCTAGGCCTGCTCCTCTTCATAACGCGGGAAGACTCTCCTTCCATCCTGAAATCTCTAGATTTCCTCTCCTTCCTCTCCTGAGCTTCCAAAACCCACCTTGGTGCATTTGAATGAACTAGCCTAAGGGGAGTTCTTATAGGAAGGGAAGATCGCTACAGGACAGAACATGTCACATCAGCAGTCAATGTCAGGATTTTGACTAGATCTCCTTTCCATTGTGGTGCAATTCTGTTACGATTCTGTTACTTTCTGATGTTATTAATACATGCTGGCCTGTGCAGGTTTTACTAACGGACGTCTTTGTCCTATCTCCTGTCCCGCCTTTCATTGGTTGGTCCCACCTTGTCATGCATCGTAGTATATGATACCTACGCTACTAGAATATGTCAAGGACCTTGCTGCCCGAACGAATCTGGGATTTGAGTTCCCCTTCAACAAAAACGGTGATGATCCCGGAAGAATTTGGGTGGTACGGATAGGCCGTTAATTTGTGGTATCATGGGGATGACGGTTCCATTCAGTGAGTTGGTGCGCGGATAAACGGGCCCCAGCCCAGTGTCGGCTCACCGGATCGGTATCCTGACCCGTTCTTAACAAGTTGACAATATTATCCTTGGCTATTTTCTATTTTAGTTTGTTTTAGATTTTTATTTTAACCTAGCATGCATTCATATAGGACTTTGATTTATTGCGGAAGATCATTCAAGTGATTCGATTGCGAAAGCCGCTGTGCTTCAATTCTTACAAATATGAGATGTTCCACTCCGAATAAAATACTGAGTTTCTTTGAAACGGCCCTATGCTGCTCTTCCAAAGGAGACCCTTGTTTGGACAGACCCTCAGATATTCCTTTACTGTTTACCTTGTTTGACCCACCTTGGCCGAAATACTTCCACATTGGCTGGTAACCGCTCACCAAAGGTGAAACCTGTAGGTTTATGACCCAGGTACTTCCACACCGAGAAGTTGGTCTCTTTTTATTTCATGCCTGAGTGCACATCTCACCCTCCCCTATTTGATCTCCGTCCAAGCAAATCTTCAAAATTTGAAAGACCTCCTTCAAGGTCGCCTCATTGAAACTTCAGGAAAGATTCCAAACAGTAACGTCAAAAGTGTGTCTCATCACACCTTGGCATCAACTTATCAGTCCGCTCTCACTTCACTCCACTTCGATACCATTCCACTACGTGTCGCTCCCTTGCAAAGCAGACGCCAAGGCGGGGCAGCTGTAGACACGCCATTCCTGACGTCTCCTGAGAAAGTCTCACATTACTATACGACGCCCCGCGACGGCTTACGCATTTTGAATCACTCGAGTGCTTCCTTTTCTAGAGTCTTCTTCCGCCCTTGTCAGCATCCGGAACCGTCTCGTCGCAGCATTCGGACGGCATCAACACCAGTCAGACGCATCGGAACCAGGAAGGGTATCTGTCGGGCGGCTGCCAACGCCTCATCTGAGGACCCAGGTGGGTCTTCATGGGGGCGTCCAGGCTCCTGGACCCCCCCATTATTTTTATTTATTTTTCAAACCCCAAAAAAATGAAAAAATATATATATTAATGGAGGCGTCCAGGCCCCTGGACGCCTCCATGAAAACAAAAATAAAAAATAAAAAATACCAGTTGGCATAAAAAACAAAACAAAACAAAATAATATTATAATTTCTTGGAGGCGTCCAGGACCCTGGACGCCTCCATCAACTCACTCACGGAGCGCCGCCCACCGAACGACGGTTTGTCGTGTGTGAAAGAATCCAAATTGTGGAGCCGTCCAGCTGACTGGACGCGCCCATTTCCAAATCATGGGTCGCCGCTCTAAAATCACGCGTTGTGTTAAACCGCGTGCGACTTTCGGTGGAGTTCGGTGGGACTTATGGAGGCGTCCGGGACACTGGACGCCTCCATGAAAATATTTGAAAAAAATGAATAAAAATATAATAAAATATCTTTTTTGCCCTTATGGAGGTGTCCAGGGTCCTAGACGCCTCCACCCTCCGGAGCCCTATAAATAGAGACCCACCCCCTCAGTTCTGGGAGAGCTTCTAAGAGATCCGATAGGCTACCGGAGCCCAGAGGCTACCGGAGTCATTTCTAACCCGTGGGGTCTTTTGTAGGTGGAGGTTCTGCCGACTTCTCGGGTGCCCACGCTCGCGAGAGGAAGGTCATCTTCATCCACCGCGCTTCCACGTCGTCCCTACGCTGCCGGAGCTCCGCCGGATTTCACCACCGGCACATCCAATAAGCCAATCCTTTCCTTTTCTTCGTAGTTCTTTTGCATTCATCATCTCGCATCCTCTATCCCCCTTCATAAGGGCGCCTCTTCTTATATACTTCTTGCATCCATCATCTCATTTTCCTTCTACTCGAGTCCGAGAGGGGTTTAAAAGATAACACCAACCAGGTGTGTGTCTTGCCATCATTTCGTCATTTTTATCGCAAGGATTTGAATACTACACCTTCATCTTTCTAATCCACTCGTTACTTGTTTGTCGTTGTTTTGCAAGGGTACCCAAGGAAATCCCTCTCCATCGGTCGGCCGAAGGGGGAGGAAGAAGCAACCCACCATCTCCCGCTCTTGAGGTAGGCGCGATCACTTTCTTTATTTTGGGGTCTTTTGGCCCCTAGCGATCACATCTTGTTCTCGAGACCGCGGCGAGTCACTTCCCCAATGGCCGTTTAAATTCCCGTTCTTATATTATTTTATATTCTGTTATATTCTACTCATATTCTTGAGGCCGCGGCGAGTCACTTCCCCAATGGCCATTTAAATTCCTGTTCTTATATGTTATATTCTTATCTATTCATATTCTCGAGGCCGCGGCGAGTCACTTCCCCAATGGCCGTTTAAATTCCCGCTCTTATTTTCTCTTTATATTTTATTATATTCTTATCTATTCATGTTCTCGAGGCCATGGCGAGTCACTTCCCCAATGGCCGTTTAAATTCCCGCTCTTTATATTCTCCTTGTATTCTGTTATATTCTTATCTGCTCATATTCTCGAGGCCGCGACGAGTCACTTCCCCAATGGCCGTTTCAATTCTTGCTATTTAATTTCTGCACCATTCCCGTCCCCCCGAGGCCGCGACGAGTCACTTCCCGCTATGGCCGTTTAACCCCCATATCTTGCTATATTACATTTGTCCCGCTCGCCCCGCCGGAGCAATCTCCCATGGTGGCCCCTTCTCTTTTCTTTTATTTCTGTGTTACAGCAAACAAAGAGGAGCACGCGAGCTCCGCGTCCTCTTCACTCCCCTGTTGTACTCCTGGTTTTGATGATGACAGCGATAAGCTAAGTGATATAGACACTTAAGTTTTAATGAATGTTTAACAGGAACAAAAGGATGCAGGGTGCTCGATGCGTCAACGCCACTATGAAGCAGCGTCGACGCAGCGGCTTAAGAGACGCTAATATACAAGGCAAGACAGGCTTGAAATACATGTTCGTGCGTCAACGCCACCAACTGGCTGCGTGGACGCAGCAGTTCAAATATCTCCTTGCAACCTCTAGAGTACCTTGGAAGCGTCGACGCTGCAGCTCGTTGGGTCGACGCAGCAGCTTGATGGATTGACAAGGTGACTAGAGGGTGGACGTAGCTGCACAATGCGTCAACGCACTCCTTGACGCAAGAAGGCTGAAGTCACTCAAATTTCAGCTGCTGGAACAGCAATACGTCAACGCAGCATGATGAGAGCGTCGACGCAGCACGCCCATCTGCTAAAGACTTGATCACTGGATCATCAATGCGTCAATGCCACGGGTTGGAAGCGTCGACGCAGCAGTTAAAAGGCTAAGCTGGTTACTCGCTGGAATGTATCAATGCGTCAACGCAGCAGGCTGATAGAGTCAACGCAGCAGACTTAAGTCTTGCTGGTAGAATGCCCTTGAAGGCTGCGTCAACCTTTGAAGCAAGTGAGTTGACGCCACCAGACTGTAGTTACTGATCGTGCTAATGAAGGGGACGTGATCCGAGGTACCAAGATGCTGACACGTGGACTGAGGCCTCTTGGGGGAATCGTGGAGAGCGCATGTCACCCTAAATGTTGCTGATATATAAGGAAGACTCCTCTGTCTGAATAAGACTGATTGTGATCGACTAAAGTAGAGGAAGAGTGAGAGCTTCCACGATCCAGAAGAAGAAAGGAAAAGAGAAGAGAGAGAAGAGAAGGAGCATAAGAGAAAGAAGAGAGAAAGAAAGAGATAGAGAGCTCGAGTAGAGTGAGAAGAGAAGCAAAGCTACTTGAATATTTGTTCCTGCTGTTCCGTGGATCATATCCATCTCAGTTAGCTCTAGTTGAGAGCCACTGTTGTACTACCATAGCTACAGTTTTCTGATTACTGTATTTTTCCTTTTCTTAGTTTCGTTTACATTTCTTTGTGATTCTTCTGATTGCCCTGTTGGGGTTGGATTCCTCCTGGTGAGTCAGGAGAAGGGAGATTTGATCTCCGGTTGGAAGTAGCTGGATGCTACTTGTGGATTCCTCCTGGTGGGTCAGGAGAAGGGAGATTTGATCTCCGGTTGCAAGTAGTTGGGTGCTGCTTGTGGGTTCCCTCCGGTTGGGAGGAAGAGGGGAGGTTGTTCCCCTGGTCAAGCTGTTTGACAGCATTTGTTGCAGACTGAGTCTGCTGTGCTAGTGTTACTAGTGGAAGCCTCACTCCGGTTGGGAGTGAGGGGTGGATGTAGGTCTGGAGGACCGAACCACCTAAAAATTATTTGTGCAGTGGTTTGCCTTGCATTAGCTCCATATCTTCTACCTCCCATTCACAGGTTGTGCATGTTTATCCTGTTGCATTATCTAGAGAGTTATTTTTAAGCATTATATTCTGCTAAATGTGTTTGGGTTGTTTTGCTATGCATTCGTTTCTGGTTGATCAGGTGGCTGCATTGTTGCAGTCCAACTGTTTGTTCATTTGATTACCTTATCATTTCATCTTGGAAAGCTCATTAGTTTTAATTCCGCATATCTAAGCTTTAGTTTTCAAAAATGGGCCATATTTTCTAGAGGGATACATTCACCCCCCCTCTGTATCCAGGCCTAGCACCCTAACAATTGGTATCAGAGCGGTGTCTGCTTAGAAGGTCCAGCGACCTGCAGATCCGATCTTGCTGTCTTAGGTGCTAATTTGTTTCTAGTGAATCATTTTCCTGTTGCATTGAATCTACTTTCTATTTGTTTCAATGGCTCCTCCACCCGTCTTTAGTGGTTTTGATTTTAATCAGTGGCACGCCGCTCTCCATGTTTATGTTAATACTGTTAATCCTGATCTGTGGAAATTAATTTCACAAGGTCCTCACACCTTACCTACAAAAGTGTCCAAATGGACCGACAGACACAGATCAAAGGACGGAGAAAATCAG
Organism: Amorphophallus konjac; assembly: GCA_022559845.1. NCBI lineage: Eukaryota > Viridiplantae > Streptophyta > Magnoliopsida > Alismatales > Araceae > Amorphophallus > Amorphophallus konjac. Next base: position 252,177 of record JAHNEJ010002482.1, read on the forward strand.
GAAGCCTTTAATCTGATGAAGGCAGCTACTGACAGAGCTCTATGGTCTTGCTTTCATGATTGCAGGTCCGCTAAAGACATCTTGGATATGCTGAAGAAAATTCACAGGGCAAATGAGGACAGCTGCATGATGGTAGACAGATATAATCAAGGTAGCAGTCAAGATGAAGATGATGATAGTGAGGTAAATCCCTTTCAAAACTATACTTTAGATGATTGGGAAAATACTTATGCTGACTTGTTGGGGCTATATGAAAAATTAAAAAGGGAACATAAGAAACTGAAAAAGGGTATTAGGTTAAACAGTGTAAATTCCTCTTCATGTCAAAATTGCATAAAATTGAAACAAACAAATGATGATTCTATATCTGAAATTCGTGAGCTTGAGAGTCAAGTTAAATTGCTAAAGAAAAAGAATCAGGATTCTGTTAACTCAGAACTAAGCAAGCTAAAATCTGAAAATGATTCTCTAAAATAATCTGCTAAAGGAAATGATAAAGAAATTGAGAAACTCAAACAAGAGAATGATTTGCTGATTGAAAAAATGAATGCCATAAAATCTGTAAACATAGAATTACAGAAAGAGTGTGAAACACAACAAAGAGAAATGAAACCAACTGAAAATGGAAGAAAGTATGAAGTCAATTTAGAAGACCAGCTTCTAATAAATGAATTGGTTCAAAATGATAAGCTCAAAGAAGAAATTGAAAATTGAAGCTGTTAAACAGTGCAATGTCTGAGAGACTTCTAACCTTAGAAAAAGGAAAAACGGTCTGTATTGAAACTCCTGAAAAATTGAGCAATCTGGAACAAGAAATTGAAAAATATAAAACTGCTAACAAGGTGTTAACTGAATGTGTGAATTGCAGTGAGCAAGAAATCGCCAGCTATGAGTTACAAATCACCTCCTTGGAAAATGAAATTCACGACTTAAAAAATTCCTTGTCCAAATTTGTTCATGGTCAAGAAAATCTAGATAAACTGCTAGGTGTTAAAGTCAATTTTCAAAAAGAAGGGTTGGGCTATAACCCAACAAAGAAAAAGAGTTTTGAAAATAAGATTCAAACTTCAGCTGTTCCAAAGGTTGCCTCTGCTAGTTCAGCCAATCCTTCAGTGTTTCAATTTGCTGCTCAAAGAATTCTGAAGCCAACTGAAAAATAAAAAGGAAAGAACAAAATGGCTTCTACTACTTACATGCATCCTGTTTTTAATTCTCATGCTAACAGGAAAACTCATGTCAGAAATCATGAGGTTCAGAAAAAGAAAATGTCATGTTATTACTGCCATAGAATTGGCCATTTGATGCATGAGTGTGAATTAAACGAACTAGATGATTTGAATGCTGAAATGATGAATGCTAGGAAATATCATGATAAAAGACCTGCTGTTCATTCAAAGAAAAGTGAATGCTCTCATTGTGGTAGATTAGGCCACACCTCTGCTCAATGTTGGTTTGCTAATGGAAAGAAAAAACCACTCTCACATCATGCTAAATCTTATGCTAACCAACATGTCTTTAATATAAACAAAACTGCTTCTCTGAACCAGCATGTCAAATGTTTTAATTGTAACAAGTTTGGGCACAAGGCCACTGAATGTTGGGCAAGTTCTTTTAGAAGAAAGTTCCCTTTCTGCTCCCATTGTGGGAAGCTTGGCCATGCAGTCAAGGACTGCTGGCATGTCCAGGGTAGGAATAGAAATTCCAAAGAATTTGATAGGAACAAACTTGCTTCTAAAAGAATTCATGTTTGCTCAAATTGCAGAAGACCAGGCCACCAAGTTGCTGCTTGCAGGGTAGCTGGTCATGAAAAGAAAAAGTTTCATAATAATAACAGAAACCCTCATGCTCACTCTTATAATGCTCAAGTTCATGCTAGTATACATAAGAGGAACATGAAACCTGCTAGTTCATGCCACTATTGTGGGCTGTCTGAGTATTCAATGCATAACTATTTTATCATGAACTCTGATGACTGGTTGGCACAGAAAAAGATGCAGGCAGTCCCAAAAGGGGCTAATTACTATGCAAGACCCAAGACCACTTGGGTTCCTGCTAGTGGAAAATAGGAAGTTGCCTAGCAGGTGTGCCTTGGATGGAATAAAGGGGTAATGATCCAAGGCACTCAAGAATGAAAAACCCCATTCTCACACTTTTCAGGTAATCTCTCTGCACATCCCATTTTGAAATTCATTACATATCTTGCTTGATGTGTTTCATGAATATTCATTTATCATCTGCCATTTGCACTGCTCTCTGATCATGCACTCTGAAATTTCTGAATATCTGGATTGCATATGGGACTGCATGTTCTAAGGAGGAGTTTAGTCGTCTTTGGTTGTTGTGTCTATCTTCCTTTCAATCATCTCAGCATGAATACTGTTTCAGCTTGATACTCATTTTATTGGCTATTATAATTTCATTAATGCATGGTCTGAGGAGGAGTTTGCTTAAGATTAATTCCTCGGTAACAAAATGCTGAATAGAGTACAAAGTTGTTGCTGCTGGCTGGTTAAGTGAGTTGACGCTGTGATGGAACTGAGTCAACGCTATGGATAATTAGATTCTGAAATTGAACAGATGTTTGTGCAGTCTAGATGGATGAGTTGACGCAGTGAAGAGGGTGAGTTAACGCAGCTGTGCCTTATTGGAATCTCAGGGTTACATCTTCCTCTTTTGGAAACTCCTTCTCACATCAACCTGCTCTGTCCATATAGCCTGTCCCTTCCGTTCTTATCCCTCAATAAAGCTTCCTTGACATCCGTGTATGGGAAAATTCTCTAGAGCACTGAGATATGTAGATGATGTCTTAAATTCAGGGGGAGTTACAGTGATAATTCCTGTGGAATATGAGATATATTCTGAATTACTCTATGATATGTTAATGATAGGAGATCCATATTTCTTATGATGTTTGAATTCATGAACTTTTGAACCCAATGATGCACTTTGTATGGAGCAAAAGCTGAACAATTTAATAAAACCAGGACCTCATCATCTCTCGATCCTTATTATTTAAAAGTAAAGAAACCATTGTGTGTAGAGGAATTTAATAATTGTATTGATGATGAACTCAGAAAGTGTTTAAATGCTAAGGATGCAAGATATTCACATGTAATATAATGCAGAGCAATGGTAGTTGTTCATTGAGAAATTAGTCCTATGCACCAAGGAAGTGCTGAAGAGCAAGTCATGAGGTGCGCTACTATCTCTGTCTTCAAGAGAAAAACAAATCATTCCAGAGCAATGGTAACTATCAACTGAGAAACTACCTTCAAGCACTTATGAAGTGCTGATAGGCATGTCATGAAGTCAGTAGCCACCTCTGGTTAGTCAATGCAGAATAGTTTGCTATGCTAAGTAACCGGGGACTCGGGTGTCTGATAAACATGTGTACCCGTGTCAAAATGCTAGCAACACTTGACTGCAAATGAAAATGTAAAAAGAAGTTGGAAATGCTGAAAATGTGAAAACAATTAAAACATGTGAGTTTGGTTGATCTGGTGCTCCTTATTCAACTGAGTCTAGTCTTCAATGCCAGTTAAATTTCTCTCTATCTGAAAGGCCTCTTAAAATTCAAAGATATAAGGGTCAGAAATGAAAACGGTTCTAGTGTGAAAAGAGTTCTATTTTTTTCTCCAGGCAGGTGGCTTTAGTGGTTCATGGCATCTAATTCAATGTTTTAAGATTATTTCTTCTCTTTATCATTAAATGAATTAGAGCCTATTTACATACATCTCTTTCATGGGAACTCGATCTGGAACACTTAAAATTCCTTGAATAGAAGCCTGATTATCTCACTATCTTAGTACCTTAAGAAAGTCCCTTGAACGGATGTCTCTCTGGTTACTTGTCTTGCTTCTTCTCTTCACATCAGTCTCACTGCGTAGACGCAATGTCCCTTGGCGTCCACGCCTTGTGTCCTTCTGACTACTTGTCTTGTGTTTTCTGTTCACATATGCCTCACTGCGTAGACGCAATGCCCCCTTGGCGTCCACGCATTGCCTCTAATACAACCTTCTTCAACCTGGTTCACCGACTTGAACCGGCTGAACCGTTCACTAAAAGGGTCTTCGTAGCCTCTTTAAAAGAGTAGCTTGACCGCCACTCGTCTCCACTCCATTCTAAACCCTTGGTCGGTTTACCTTCCGTGTTCTCCAAACATCCTCCCACACCATTTGCTTTGGAGTTCTTGTCTCCGATCATCTTTGGCAAGGGTGCTCAGTCGGGAAAGCTGTTGATGGAGCAGAACTTGAGGGTTTCCAGTGCGACACAGTTGACGATGGACTCACTCTCAGAGGATGCGCTTAATGCTCCAGTGACCAACCCTCCAGAAGCGACACCATCTACAGCTATTTCCAGGAAGCGCAAAGGAAAGGAGAAGGAGAAGCGTCCTCGGAGCCGTAGTCCGCCGGTCAAGAGAAGAAAGTCCTCAAAATCATTTTCAGCTGAACCACGCTCCTCTTCTAGTATAACGGGAAAGAAGAAATCCAGGGCTTTTGTTGTCATCAATATAGAAGAACCTCTCAAGGTTCTTATCCCCAGGTACATTGTAAGTTCCGATGAAGAGCTACTGACTGCATTTCCTGAGGTACGGCCTGCATTGGAATTTCAAGGCTGGTGGAAGTTTGTGACGAAGCACACTATTTACTATCCTACACTCGTTAGGGAATTTTATCAGAATTTGAAATATGAACCGAAGATTCCCAAAATGTCCTTCACTGTTAGAAATGTTCATTTTGAGTTAACTAGTGCCCTGCTTGCTCGAGTTTGGAAAATACCAATGGGAGGAGCAATGCTTCATTCGTATAAACTAGATGAACATGAGGCGTTTGCTATTTTGACTGGGTTAACCAAAGACCCCTCTGACGTGAAACAGACATACCTATCCAGTCTGAAAGCTAATAGATTTATACCATCTGTCAGACTACATCATCACATTTGCACATCTATCATCACACCTCAAAGCAGTGGTAGAGAAAGAGTCACATATATGCAGCGATTCCTGTTGTACTGCATGCTAAAGGAAGTTAAGATTTCTTTAACTGATGTTGTAGTTCAGACAATTGGAACTTGTCTTCACCACTCTAGAACACTACCTTATGCAGCACATCTCACATCTATTTTCAAAAAGGTAGGAGTGGATTTTGGAACTGAAAAGAAACATGTTATCCCCAAGGGAAACATATATTCCATGTCTTACGTTAAGAGATTTATGGGCTTCCAAGTCATTGATGGTAAGGCTGTTAGAATCCTTCCCAGTCAGAAATCAGCACAATCAGAGACGGGACAGGGATCAAGAACAGTCACTATGGATGATAGTCAAGTTAACAGGACAGAGATACCAATTCCTCCTGTGGTGAGAGAAGGCAGACCAGATGGTAGTTCAGCAAGAGGAGAGCATGAAGTTGAGGACACATTTGTGAGACCATCAAGTCCTCAGTTGGAAACTGGGGAACCCAGTGGCTCCACACCTACAATGGAAATTGGTGTTTATAGGAGGCCTTTTCCAACTTCTGATGCAGCTCCACCACCAGCCACTGTTGAAGAGATGTTTGCTCACATGTCTATGATGCTGCAGCGTCAGGATGCAAAGATGGACAAGCTAATGGAGTTTACAAATTTTCATCTCAACAAACTGACTGCTCGGGTTATACAATTTGAAGTCTCTGTCTTATCCGAGTGGCAAAAATTCCTACTCTCCAAGATGCTATCTGACCAAGCCACAAGGTCTGTCTTGAAAAACATATCAGCTCTTCTTGACAAACTCTCAACTCTAGTGAGCGACGTGCACAGTACCCAATCTTCATTTTGTCAATCTTTTGCAAAGGTTATTGATATATGTTATGATGTGAGGATAGGTGTTGAAACCCTCAAGAGTCCTGTCAATGCACTTCCTCAATGCATCAAGGTTCTTTTAGGCAAGATTGACACTGTGACTGACACACTCAAATCTCTTGAAACTCAACTGAAGAAATCTGATGATATGTCCTCTGCAATTGCACATGTGAAGACCACACTGCAACATGACTTAGCTGCTATATCTCAAGACATTCGCACGTTGCTGGGCAGAGATCAATCTACCACTCCACGTCAACCACCAAGTCAACCATCAAGGGCTCGCGGATCTTCTTCCAGTCATGCCAGATATTTCAATTGAGGCCTTGTGCCAGATCACATATTGCCCCCTTCATGATGATGTCAAAGGGGGAGAAAAGAGTTCAAAGCAGCTTGAGTTCCAGCTTGAGTTCCTTTTGTAATGACAAACGCATTGATAAATGATAGCATATAATTTACCTGTGATTTATCTATGATACAACTGTGATACACTGTAATGAAGCTTCTTGAATCTTAGATACTTGAATCTTAGATACCTGTCCATGCGTTTGTTTGATGCCTCATCCTTAAAACAGTCCAGAGTTGCCATCATCAAAAAGGGGGAGATTGTTGTACTCCTGGTTTTGATGATGACAACGATAAGCTAAGTGATATAGTCACTTAAGTTTTAATGAATGTTTAACAGGAACAAAAGGATGCAGGGTGCTCGATGCGTCAACGCCACTATGAAGTAGCGTCGACGCAACGGCTTAAGAGACGCCAATATACAAGGCAAGACAAGCTTGAAATACATGTTCATGCGTCAACGCCACCAACTGGCAGCGTGGACGCAGCAGTTCAAATATCTCCTTGCAACCTCTGGAGTACCTTGGAAGCGTCGACGCTGCAGCTCGTTGGGTCGACGCAGCAGCTTGATGGATTGACAAGGTGACTAGAGGGTGGACGCAGCTGCACAATGCGTCAACACACTCCTTGACGCAAGAAGGCTGAAGTCACTCAAATTTCAGCTGCTGGAATAGTAATGCGTCAACGCAGCATGATGAGAGCGTCGACGCAGCACACCCATCTGTTGAAGACTTGATCACTGGATCATCAATGCGTCAACGCCACAAGTTGGAAGCGTCGACGTAGCAGTTAAAAGGCTAAGTTGGTTACTCGCTGGAATGTATCAATGCGTCAACACAGCAGGCGGATAGAGTCAACGCAGCAGACTTAAGTCTTGCTGGTAGAATGCCCTTGAAGGCTGCGTCAACCTTTGAAGCAAGTGAGTTGACGCCACCAGACTGTAGTTGCTGATCATGCTAATGAAGGGGACGTGATCCGAGGTACCAGGATGCTGACACGTGGACTGAGGCCTCTTGGGGGGAATCGTGGAGAGCGCATGTCGCCCTAAATGCTGCTGATATATAAGGAAGACTCCTCTGTCTGAATAAGACTGATTGTGATCGACTAAAGCAGAGGAAGAGTGAGAGCTTCCACGATCCAGAAGAAGAAAGGAAAAGAAAAGAGAGAGAAGAGAAGGAGCATAAGAGAAAGAAGAGAGAAAGAAAGAGATAGAGAGCTCGAGTAGAGTGAGAAGAGAAGCAAAGCTACTTGAATATTTGTTCCTGCTGTTCCGTGGATCATATCCATCTCAGTTAGCTCTAGTTGAGAGCCACTGTTGTGCTACCATAGCTACAGTTTTCTGATTACTGTATTTTTCCTTTTCTTAGTTTCGTTTACATTTCTTTGTGATTCTTCTGATTGCCCTGTTGGGGTTGGATTCCTCCTGGTGAGTCAGGAGAAGGGAGATTTGATCTCCGGTTGGAAGTAGCTGGATGCTACTTGTGGATTCCTCCTGGTGGGTCAGGAGAAGGGAGATTTGATCTCCGGTTGCAAGTAGCTGGGTGCTGCTTGTGGGTTCCCTCCGGTTGGGAGGAAGAGGGGAGGTTGTTCCCCTAGTCAAGCAGTTTGACAGTATTTGTTGCAGACTGAGTCTGCTGTGCTAGTTAACTAGTGGAAGCTTCACTCCGGTTGGGAGTGAGGGGTGGATGTAGGTCTGGAGGACCGAACCACCTAAAAATTATCTGTGCAGTGGTTTGCCTTGCATTAGCTCCATATCTTCTACCTCCCATTCACAGGTTGTGCATGTTTGGCCTGTTGCATTATCTAGAGAGTTATTTTTAAGCATTATATTCTACTAAATGTGTTTGGGTTGTTTTGCTATGCATTCATTTCTGGTTGATCAGGTTGCTGCATTGTTGCAGTCCAACTGTTTGTTCATTTGATTGCTTTATCATTTCATCTTGGAAAGCTCATTAGTTTTAATTCCGCATATCTGAGCTTTAGTTTTCAAAAATGGGCCATATTTTCTAGAGGGATATATTCACCCCCCCTCTGTATCCAGGCCTAGCACCCTAACATCCCCGAACTGCATGACGTGGCTCACATCGGTGATCCAGTGATCAAGTCTTCAGCAGATGGGCGTGCTGCGTCGACGCTCTCAGCATGCTGCGTTGACGCATTTGGACGCTGCGTTGGCCCAATCATTAGTCTGAATTGTCTGAAAATAGAGATAAAAGGAATGTATATACTTAGTTAGTTCAGGCTCTTATAACAGCGAGTGTATATACATTTGAACAATTAGCACATGGACAGTGTATACACTTTACCGTAAAGGACAATGCATGAGTGCAGTGTATAGACTTGGTGTTTAACATGCATGAGACCCAGTGTACAGACATGATGTCCTCACAGTTGACGACTCCAGTGTATAGACTTGCTGAGGGAGTGACTGTACAGAGTTTGGAATGTTAGAGCCAATGTATAGACTTCAGCAAGATTGCCAGTGTATAGACTTGTACAGTGCAGCGAGTGTACAGACTTTGAGTATTAGGGCCAATGTATAGACTTGAACGTCCACTATGGATGTATAGACTTGACGACCCTGGGCCAATGTGTAGACTTTGCGCTGTACAGACTTTAGGCTTTAAACGCTTGAGCTGAAGACAATGTGCAGACTTTGCGATGTATAGACTTGGTGAACTGACTCCAATGTACAGACTTGCAGATGCGAAGCCGATGTACAGACTTGGTTCCTGTAGCAGTGTATAGACTTGAAGGTCTGAAGGTGATGTATAGACTTGGTGAACACTGCAACATCAATCGGTTGTATAGAGTAGGGGCTGCACATACTTTGGCAATGTGTAGACTTGGAAACGTGAAAGCTACAGTGAAGGAGTGTACACACTTGACCAATTCAAAGGCAAATCGAGTGTACAGACTCTGAGTCCAAACCCAACGACTGTACAGACTTAGAATGTGAAGACTGATGTACAAACTTCATTAATCAAAGCATGAATGAGACGTTGTACACACTTAGCCTAGGACAATGTATAGACTCAATCAAATGAAGAGCTTCCAGTGTATGGACTTGAGTTAAGTGCATTGGTTGTACAGACTTCAATTAGAAGATGCCCGGTGTACAGACTTGAAGAAGAGATGCCAATGTACAGACTTAATGATATGAACACTAAGGCATGCTGTACAGACTTACTCGATCAAGCTGATGTACAGACTTTGAAAGAGGACCAATGTATGGACTTCAGGTGAAGATCAATGTATGGACTTGTGAACAACCGATGAATTAACTGAGGGGTCGACCCATCAACACAAGGGGTCGACGCACCACAGACCAGACCAATGAATAAATGCAGCAACGTTAAAGAGGCACCAAGCGTCAACGCATTGCCCAAGTAGCGTGGATGCAACAGATCAAATATTTCTTACTGCTACCTCTGAAGTGCCTTGGCAGTGTCGACGCTGCAGTTCGATGGGTCGACGCTGCAGTATCAAACTACAGTCTAAAGAGCAACAGTAACATGACTGAACATAATCAAATATGCAATGCCATATCAGAACTTATGAAGAACTGCATTATGATCAGAAAGTGAATAATAGCATGATGACTCACACAGCAAGATGACTCACATTGAATAACTCACTTCAAAGGACAATCATCAAAACCACCATTAAAACCATCATCAAAACCACAGGGGCACAACAATCTCCCCCTTTTTGATGATGGCAACACTACACAGTGAGTCATCCAGTGAGTCAAACTGATGACTCAAACTATTCTCCCCCTTTGACTTCATCAAAAAGAAAATAATTTGATAAATTAAAGCATGTATAAAAAATCAGTCAATTTCTCCCCCTTGATAGAACATGATTCTCCCCCTTTAAGAGTTTCAGCAAAAGCATGAGTTAGAGATGATCAAAAGGAGCTTGGATGCAAAGATTGAATGAAATTTGCCCTTTGGCAAACAATCTCATAAACAGATACCAGAATGCAAGATCTCCCCCTAGAAATATGAATGCAAGAGCACAATTCTTCTATTTCTATGCAGCATGATGCATATGACAAGGAGGCTCCCCCTCAATAAATGGAACCTTATGAAATGAATGAGAAGGAGACCACAGAGGCAAGCAAGGAGAAGTTCCGGCCAATGAGCAGAAGAGGTTCAATTAGTAGATTTTTAAAGAAGCTCTAATCTCAAAAAATTCAGTCAGATTTTCAGAGAGATATCAATCTCATAAATCTAAAACATAAGTTTTCAAAGTCTTCTATTATAAGGGCTTATGAATGAGCTTTGTTGAACAACATGGTTTAAATATGATGTATGTAGAGTTTATCAATAAAATTCTGTATTGATATCTAAAATCATGGTTTAATAAAAATGAACCAAGCCCTCATATTTATCTTGATAAAACTCTCTTTCTCTTACACAATCAAATTTATTGACTTCTTTCGGAATTACATGCATCAGTATTGAAATCAAGCAATTATGAAGTCATATGATTTTGTCTAGGGTTGTAGCAATTTGATTTTAGCATTAATATTTTGATATTTCAATTCGTTCAACAATTTTTCATGCTACAAATTTTACGAGCACTCTAGTTCAGTGCACACCTTGTAACTAGAGGATATACCTTGATCAGAGGCCAATATCCCTAAGCACTTAGTGTGACTAACTGTCATGCTTTATATGAACAGAGATAGCATTTACACATCATGACACATTGCAAATCATTTCTTGATGAGTGAGTTATATTTCTCAGTGTGCATGCCATTGCTCTGCCTAAATTTTAATTATTCTTAATCAGAGTTAACTATGGTACCTCATGACACAGTCCTTTGGACATGTGTTTCTCAGTGACCAAGGTCATTGCACTGCTAGAAAATACCCTTTAGACATTTCAGAAAAATTCATTTGATTCAAATCAATAACAATTTCATGTACTTAACCAAATAAAGTCATGTATTCAATAATGCAGATTTCAGAAGATTTTACAAGACACAGTATGAAACAGATGGTTAATGTTTATTAAACATGTTTCAGATATTTTTAAGAGATTTTAAAGCCAAACTCATTGAATACATTAAACTTAAACCACATGAGTTATTTCAGTCATTCATAAAAATGTATAATAGAAGATTTCTAGTTCAAGAATTTTCAGATTTATGATCGAGATAGTCCAATTGAAATCTTCATGACAGACTGATAGAAATCTGAAGTCAAATGATACCAATTGATAGGAGAGATTTTGAAGCTCAATGTTTTCAAAAATATGTTCAAGGTCTATCAACAAAATCAATAAGGAAGGATATGCAATGAATTCCCACATGAGTATGCATTTGACAACCTATATGCAATGCATTGACTCCCCCTGACAACATGCATTTAGACAATCTTTTTGACATTTTCAATCTAAGGAAATGCAATGCACTTTATGTATGCAAAAACACATGCAAGTAACTACCCCTTAAAACATGCAATGTTTGCCATGAGAAACTGAACATATGATTTTGATTCATGCATATTCAAACTGTCCTATCCAACAAGGTGACCCATGGTACTAGGCGGAACACTTGGTCTAAAAGACCACCTCACACATAGTAAGAACCTCCAGACAAACTTCCCTGTCTTTTGGTATCTTACCATTTATATACCATTGAGGTCATGCATGATAATTCAACATGCAGTCCTATATGCAATTCAGAATTTCAGTGAGCTATTACAACACACAAATTTCAAGCCACATTCATAAGCAGTTCAGATTTTTCAAGAAAATTCGAAATGCAATTTGTTTTCAGAGTTTATGCATAACACAATTATCAAGCAATTGCAATTAGCCTATGTATGCATCAGATACAGACAACCCCTTTAAACTCAAATTTGCACAGAACACTCAGCAAGTGCATGATCAGAAAATAATGCAACTGGCAGATGATGAATGAATATGCAAGAACAAATTTAGCATGCATGCACTAGATGAATTTCAAAACATCAAATGTAGAGAGTTTACCTGAACAGTGTGAGAATGGGGTTTTTCATTCTTGAGTGCCTTGGATCATTACCCCTTTTATTCCAGTCCCAAGGCACACCTATATAGCAATGATATTTTGCACAAACAGGTACCCAAGAAGTCTTGGGTCCTGACATGACAGTATCACTTCTAGTAGGTTTTCTCAGCACATTTTTAACTTGATGATCATTAAATTTCATCAGAGGATGACCATCCATCAAATGTCCAGATTTGCCATAATGATGGCAAGAAGCAGCAGTTTTCAAATCTAATTTATGCACATTCTTGTTAGCATGAATTCTATGTGCATATGCATGAAATTTTTTGTTAACAGAATAAAAATTCTGTTTACCAAAACCAGTTTGGTTTCGATATCCTGCTAGCCAACATGTTGCAGCCCTGTGACCTGGCTTTCCACAGTTATAGCATGAAAGTTTTGGAAATTGTTTTACAGGGAATTTGACAATTTCAGAATTGAATTTCTTTCCGTGATTATGCCAGCAATCTTTTGCCCTATGGCCTGGCTTCCCACAACAAAAGAAATTCAGATTCTTTCTCCTAGGAACACGATTTCTAGCATGATATTTCTGTGCAGTAGTAGCAGCAAAGTCATCTAACTCCATTGATTTGCATTCATGCATGAGATGACCCATTTCATGACAGTAAAAGCATTTGGATATCCTGTTTTGAGCAGAATAGGATTTCTTAGCATAAGAGGTCCTAGCATGAAATCTATCATTATCATTCTTCATGACAAGGCAATCATCAAGTACATGGCCAGATTTTCCACAATAGAAGCATTCAACATTCCTTCCATGAATAATTGGAAATTTTCTAGCCTTAGGCTTGTTTGCATGAAATTTACTATTCTTCTTCAGTGTTCTCATTTTCACATTTTCCTTCTGTTTTTGAATCTTCTGATCATCAGACTGTTTTGAAGACGGTGCAGAAGTACTAGCTAAGTTTGAGCTACTCACAAATGTTGCGTATAGTTTGTTCCTTACAGCTTGCTTAACTTGAGAATTGCACCTTTTCTCTTCATTCAATTTGGTGACTTCCACATTCAAAGAATCTTTCATTTTTTCTTTACCTTTGGAAAATTTTGACAGAGAGTTGTTTAGATTTTCAATTTCAATTTGCAAGCTCATAATGTGGTCTTCACACGAAATAACCTGATTTTGTAGCCCATCATTCAGACTTTTCTGGATCTCATTCTCCTGAGTTAACTTCAATTCAATGTTCACTTCTTTTTCTTTCAAAGCTGATTTTTCTCTTTCTACCGTTAGCCATCTTTCAGAGAAAACAGTGTTAAGGACCATTAGCTTTTTATTTTGTTCCTTCAGATGGATATTTTCTTCAATCAGCTTATCTTTTAATTTATCAATTTCCTTCTTCTGAGTCAGCAGAGAATCATTTTCTTCTTTCAAGGAAGTGATTAAGTTTTTCTGTACATTATCATCAGAATGTAATTCTTCAATCAATTCCTTCAATTTAGATTTTAGATTTTCATTTTCAGCCTTTAGACTTGTGATTTCAGCATTTTTCTCTTTTCTTAAGTTTCTCTTTTCTGATTTGACTCTTTCATATTTATCTAGAAGATGCTCATGCATGGCAACTAACTCATCATGGCTAATATCCTCGGTCTCAAAGATTACCTGGGATGAGGACTCATCTGATTGATCACTCCTTCTTGCCATGAGACATTCTTCTTCTAGTTCCACATGTGTTGCAGTCACTCTATCAAAAATTTTCTTTACAGTGCTACAATCTGAGATAAAAGAAAAATCGTCAGAATCAATTGCAGCCTTCATTAGATTTAGAGCTCTCACATTATCATCATTTTTCATCTTGTGATCATAAGTCCACTTAGACTTATCCTTAGGAATTTTATATGGACCGTGAGATATAACCTTCCACAGTTAGAGATTAATAGAGTTAACATGCTTGTACATACGATATAGCCAGAAATTAATATGTGAACCACTGAATAGCGGAGGATGAGCCATTAACACAGATCAAAACTAATTCAAAGTAGTGAATTCAAACCAATAAACCAAGTCTTACAAAAATGCACCGAAGACAGCAAGATCGGATCTGCAGGTCGTTGGACCTTCTATGCAGACACCGCTCTGATACCAATTGATAGGATCGGTGCAAGGATTCAGAGGGGGGGTGAATGAATCCCACCCTTAAAAAAACTTTTCGCTCAGTAAAGACTAGAACACTAACTAGAACAAGATAGACAGACAGGATAACTAATCAGAATCTCTTTTGAACCGAAGAACAAACGTCTATCTCGCGCCTGAACAATCAACTAGCGGAAGCAGCACAGATATAAACGAGAATGCTAAGGCAACCTGTGAATGAGGTAGAAGATAAGGAGCAAAGCACACCCACACTGCACAGAGGATTTTTAGGTGGTTCGGTCACCAAGACCTACGTCCACCCCTCACTCCCAACCGGAGTGAGGCTTCCACTAGCACAAGCTAGAACGCAGACTCAGTCTGTAAACAAGTTGCTGCCACACAGCTTGACCAGGGGAACGACCTCCCCTCTTCCTCCAAACCGGAGGGACACCCCAAGTGACTCCCAACCACATGGAAACCAGAGATCGAAGTCTCTCTTCCTCCATACCGGAGGGACCCCTGGACTTGCTAGCCACAAGCCCAGAACCGGAGACAAGTCTCCCTTCTCCTGAATCCACAGGAGGAACCCGATCCCCAGCAGGGCAATCGGAAGAACAAGGCTAACCAAAGAAACAAAAGAAAAAATAAGGAAACAAAAAATACACAGCGATCGGAAGGCTATAAATGACGAACAAGAATGTAGCTCTCAAAGGAGTAGATCTAGCTTGGATTTAATCCAGATGCCAGAGGACAGATCTTCAATAGCTTCTTCCTTCTTCTCCACGAACTCTCTCTCTCTCTCTCTATCTCTCTTTCTTTCTCCTCTGCTCTCCTTTTCTCTCACGCTATTCTCTCCTTTTTCTCTGCAACCCTTTTTCTTTTGCCGGCTCACTCTTCTTCTATTTCTTCTTCTTCTCTTCTTCTTCCTCTTTCTGTGGATCGAAGACTCTATGCTGCTTGTTTCTCATTGTATAGACTTTTTCCCTTTTTCTCTCAGCTTCGATCTCTCTTCATCTATTGGATGAAGGCTTCCTTTTATAAGCAGTAGCAGCATCTAGGGTGATAGGTGTGTGCTTCCCACGCCTTCCGTCCAGAAGATTCCTCCTCGGATCACGTGCTCAGCACCCACCTCGGATCACGTGTTAGGTGCCAGCTTCGGGTCACGTGCCCATTCATCAGTACGCTCAGCAATTGGAGTTGAGGTGGCGTCAACACACTTGCTCCAAAGGGTTGACGCAGCCTTCAAAGACATTCGACCAGCAAAACTCAAGTCTGCTGCGTTGACTCCATCAGACTGCTGCGTTGATGCATCGGTGATCCAGTGATCAAGTCTTCAGCAGATGGGCGTGCTGCGTCGACGCTCTCAGCATGCTGCATTGACGCATTTGGACACTGTGTTGGCCCAATCATCAGTCTGAATCGTCTGCAAACAGAGATAAAAGGAATGTATATACTTAGTTAGTTCAGGCTCTTATAACAGCGAGTGTATATACATTTGAACAATTAGCACATGGACAGTGTATACACTTTACCGTAAAGGACAATGCATGAGTGCAGTGTATAGACTTGGTGTTTAACATGCATGAGAACCAGTGTACAGACATGCTGTCCTCACAGCTGACGACTCCAGTGTATAGACTTGCTGAGGGAGTGACTGTACAGAGTTTGGAATGTTAGAGCCAATGTATAGACTTCAGTAGATTGCCAGTGTATAGACTTGTACAGTGCAGCGAGTGTACAGACTTTGAGTATTAGGGCCAATGTATAGACTTGAACGTCCACTATGGATGTATAGACTTGACGACCCTGAGCCAATGTGTAGACTTTGCGCTGTACAGACTTTAGGCTTTGAACGCTTGAGCTGAAGACAATGTGCAGACTTAGCGATGTATAGACTTGGTGAACTGACTCCAATGTACAAACTTGCAGATGCAAAGCCGATGTACAGACTTGGTTCCTGTAGTAGTGTATAGACTTGAAGGTCTGAAGGCGATGTATAGACTTGGTGAACACTGCAACATCAATCGGTTGTATAGAGTAGGGGCTGCACATACTTTGGCAATGTGTAGACTTGGAAACGTGAAAGCTACAGTGAAGGAGTGTACACACTTGACCAATTCAAAGGCAAATCGAGTGTACAGACTCTGAGTCCAAACCCAACGACTGTACAGACTTAGAATGTAAAGACTGATGTACAGACTTCATTAATCAAAGCAAGAATGAGACGTTGCACACACTTAGCCTAGGACAATGTATAGACTCAATCAAATGAAGAGCTTCCAGTGTATGGACTTGAGTTAAGTGCATTGGCTGTACATGCTTCAATTAGAAGATGCCCGGTGTACAGACTTGAAGAAGAGATGCCAATGTACAGACTTAATGATATGAACACTAAGGCATACTGTACAGACTTACTCGATCAAGATGATGTACAGACTTTGAAAGAAGACTAATGTATGGACTTCAGGTGAAGATCAATGTATGGACTTATGAACAACCGATGAATGAACTGAGGGGTCGACCCATCAGCACAAGGGGTCGACGCACCATAAGCCAGACCAATGAATAAATGCAACAACATTAAAGAGGCACCAAGCGTCAACGCATTGCCCAAGCAGCGTGGACGTAGCAGATCAAATATTTCTTACTGCTACCTCTGAAGTGCCTTGGCAGCGTCGACGCTGCAATTCGATGGGTCGACGCTGCTGTATCAAACTACAGTCTAAAGAGCAACAGTAACATGACTGAACATAATCAAATATGCAATGCCATATCAGAACTTATGAAGAACTGCATTATGATCAGAAAGTGAATAATAGCATGATGACTCACACAGCAAGATGACTCACAGTGAATAACTCACTTCAAAGGATAATCATCAAAACCACCATTAAAACCATCATCAAAACCACAGGGGCACAACAGTTCCTTTAGGCCCGTTCAAGGATACGAGCGGCATCCTCTACACCGCCCTTCCTCCTTCTGCGGTTCACTTCAAGCCGCCCATCCTCCAGGAGTTCTTCTTCCCGCGCGTTCGGCAACACTCTTAGATGGCCTATCGTAGGATCGTGTGTCTTTAAGGCGGTTCCGCATCGATCGTGCCTCCTCCCAGTGCTGCATCAAGGCGAGTGTCTCCCCTTCCTTTCCAAAGTACGGTACTAGTCACGTGCTGCACTTTGGTGGCGATCATGGTCACTCTCTATTTTTCTCCCTCCTCTCACTGCACTTTGTTTGTTTACTCCTGATATTATTGCTTTATTCGTAACATATCGTCCACCAAGTGAGGAGAGGAGAAATATATATCTACAGTTGGAGTCTGAGGATGAGACTCCAAACGCCACATCTTCTGGGGTTTCATCCTTTTCATGCAGGGTGCCCAAGGCACGAGACAATCTTTGCTGCCCTAGGGAGGGGCTCCCTAGACAGTGGAAGTAGTCTTGAACCACCTGGTTCATTTCTTCTTGGCTATGCCTTTGTAGATCTGATCGGGGTAGTAGCCTCTCTTCGATCTTTGGCTGATAAGCTAGCCTTGAAATTTGGGCAGCCAAATGCTCCGACTTGGACTATTTGAAGATATCAGCCTGTCTAGCGCTGGCCTTCAGTCTCTTTGGAATAGCAGCATAGGCTTGATCTTCCATTTTTCTTTGTTCTTCCCTTTGGCAGCATATATTGTCCCCCCCCCTTTGTGGCGAGTGGCAATGGCATCTTTTCTCCTTCTGCCCCCAGCCCTGGGGTGAATGACAGTAGCATTTTCTTTTCCTCTGCCCCCAGTTCCGGGGTGAATGACAGTAACATCTTCTTTTCTTTCTTCCCATCTCCTGCTCCCAGTCCTAGGGCGGATAATAGCGGCATATTCTTCTTTCTTTTGGCATCTTCTGCCCCCAGCTCTGGGGTGGATGGCAGTGGTATTTTCTTCTTTTCTTTCCCATTTTCTGCCCCCTGCTCTGGGGCAGATGGCAATAGTCTCTTCTTTTCTTTTCTCATCTATCCTGACTCTGGCTTCAGGGTGGATAGCAGTGGCACCTTGCTCTTGAGCCGGAATCCAGCTCTGTATCTTCTTCGGCCTCCATATCTATTTATATCTTGCTGGCTTGGGCGCCAGCGGCTTCCTCTCAACAGTTCCCCAGTTGGCCCTCCTAGTGGCCAGAATTTGGAACTTGTTATCGGTCCGGACGGTTGGGACAACCCTGTCCGGCCGGACGTCTTTGGGGATACCGTTGAGGTTCACCCTAACATCTCCGATCATCATTGTCTTTCAAGAATTTGAAAGACGACGGCTGGTAGAAGCATACTGGCTCCTCCGGTTACCTCTTCTCCCTTTTTGGGCAGCAGTGGGGATCGCGTCCCTCCTTTCCACATGGTGGACAAAGCAGGCGACGACTATCGGGGCCGTCCTTTCTGGTAAGCCTTCCTTCTCATCAGCAGTCTTCATCGGGGCACCTGCAGCAGTGCCTTGTTCTTGTCAGCAACCTCCAGTAGGTCGGTGAAGACGAGGCCCAAGCAGTTGGGCGACCCGATAGCAGGGGGCATAGACCCGAACATCGTGGGCACCGCCAAGTAGCCCTCGCGAACATAAGCATCAACGACCTGCTGGCCGAAGTGGAGGGAGGCGAATCCACTCATCATTTTAGTTCCTGGAAATAGGATTAGCGCACAGTTAGAATTTAAGAGGGGCCGCAGGGCCTCCTATTTTGGCGTAGAGATGAAGGGAGACTAGGTCCCACCGGGCGTGCCAGATTGTGGATGCGGATTCTTTTCCGTCTGTCGTTTATTGGTTAGTTTATTAGGCGTGCCAGTCACCGGAGTGACGATTTTATTGTGCGCTCGATCTGACTTGGTCAGTCGATTGTGAGGTCCGAGTCAGGACCAAAAGTCCGCCATACCATAAAGATTATGACATTAATTACGTCCTCCCTAAGAAGGACAACCCTTGATTAAACGCCAAAGTAAGAGGAGATCGGCGGCAAAAGCCCAAATGAGAGCATGCTAATTTATCTGCAAGACATTGAGTAGACTGGATAAAGCGAGGGTATATCAGGTGCGGAGCAAATCCTGCAGCATATCCCCATATCTTGGATCATGCCAAGGAGAGATAGACCATCATCTACGGGATGCCGGGACGAAGGCCGAGAGAGAAGGGCACTAGGCCCGGGAACACTATTTGCATTCATAGCACCAGTTGATATTCCCTTGGAAACCATCGGAGCACATGCAGTGGCAGAGCTCCTTAGGCTCATAGGGTTACAAAGGAATCCTGATCGGGCCCGAGTAATGTAGGGGAGGCCATTCCCCAATAGTTTATCTCCTGAGGCATGCATGATGACCTCTGGATATCCCTCAGGCAGGTACAATGGAGTCATCAAGAGTTGGACTGAGGTGGAGATGGAAATTCCTAGCACAGGGCTCTGGTGGAACCTTCTCGGCACAGTCTTCATATGAAAACGATTCTCGGCGCAGCAGGTTCCTAGCGGAGTAGGTTCCCGGTGCAGCAAGTTCTCGGCGCAGCAGGTTCCCGACGCAACAGGTTCCCGGCACAGCAGGTTCCCGACGCAGCAGGTTCCCGGCGCAGTAGGTTCTCGGTGCAATAGGTTTCCGGCGCAAAAGGTTCCCGGCGCAGCAGGTTCCCGGCGCAACAGGTTCCCGGCGCAGCAGGTTCCCGGCGCAACAGGTTCCCGGCGCAGCTGGTTCCCAGCGCAATAGGTTCCCGGCGCAACAGGTTCTCGGCGTAGCAGGTTCTCGGCGCAGTAGGTTCCCGGCGCAACAGGTTCCCGACGCAGCAGGTTCCCAATATGAGGTGGGTGAATTTCGACAACACCTCCCTCAGACTTAGCGTTTGCCAGGAAATGATAGACAATCACCCATGGAGTGCCGGGGTGAAAGCCAAAAGTAGAGGGGTATTGGACCCCTGACCCATGTATGTGCTTGCAGCACTATCTTAATGTCCCTTTTGAGACCATTGAAACTTGCGCAGTGGCATGGCTTCCTTGGTTCGCCAGGTTGTAAAAATAGATCGATCCCAGGGGGGCCATGTAGGGGGGTTATCCCCATTAATTTTCATTCCTGAGGTGCATACGATGACCTGGGGTGTCCCTCGATAGAATACATGGTTACATTGAGCGGATTATAGGTGTATCTATATGGTTTCTTGACTGGTGGCAGGAAGTTTTCATCAGGGGTTCAAGGGATGGAGAGTTCATAGCACAAAGGGGCTTACGGCACAAAGGAGGTAGTTCCCGACGCGAAAACCACCGCGCCGGGAAGGGTTCTTCATAAGGTACTATTCTGTGCGCCGGGAAGCTGGCACAAGGGTTCTCGGCACGTGAAGTCTTGCGCCGGGAAGGTTTCTTCGTGGGCACTATTCTGGGCACCGGGAGCTGGCAAGGGAGGTTCTCGGCGTGTGAAGTCTCGCACCGGGAAGGTCTCTTCAGGGGTTACTATTCTTGGCGCCGGGAAGGTTCTGGGTCTCTGTTCTTGGTTCTTCTGGTTTCAGACAAGGTTTCAGGCAGGATTTCAGATGGGGGGATCAAAAGAGTTTTATAGGCATGAAGGCCAGGGGTTTAAGGGAGGGTAGCATCAGTCGAAGGTCAGGATCATCCATCATTAAACCCATAGGAGATATATGGGATTTTTGTCACCTGCTGTTCAGATGACCAAGAGATTGATGTCTCTGATCCTGAACGAGCTGGGAGCTCAGCAGAAAGCCACGACATGCGAGAGAACCCGTCATCAGAGGGAGAGAAGGAAGGGGATAGAACCCAATAACCCATAGACAGTGGATTGGGGCCCTATTCTCTCCCTTCCCTAATGAATAGCCTCCGAAGCACGGAGAGTAGGTTGAAAACCCGAAGCATCAAAATCAACGGACCGTTGAAAGGAAGGCAGATAATAGCAGACAGATGCTGGAAGCCCCAAGCATATGATCTGGGCAGTCGGAACGAAACATTTCATAAATATGCATATATACATCATCTGAACATTCGCACAAATTGTAAAAGGGAAGACGGCCAGAGAAAGAGGAGAAACATCAACATTGCTATTCAAACTGATCGGATTACATAAGGGAAGAGAAAAGAAAGGTGGGAGGGGGAGACAGATGGTAAACATTTCAATCACCCAACGCCCAGATGGGCCATCGTAGCATTTTATTCCAGTGCATCATTCCAAACTTACACCAATCACAAGAGGAAAGTAAGGGAAAGGGAGATAAAATAGAGGCCGGGATATCCCGGTTACATACGATGAATCGAGATAAAACTCGTAAGATTACATGAAGAGGAAAAGAAAACATGGGGGAGGGTGGAGCATTGACTCCTCTCCCTCCCCAGCTGCTTGCCCAGCTGGAGCTTCCTCTTCTTTTCTTTCTCTTCGGATTGATCTCTTCTTTCTTTTCTTAGTGGAGGAGTCTCTCTCTCTCTGTTGGTCTCTTCTGGTCTGGTGGTCTCTTCTCTCCTTTTTTTTTCTTCTTTTCTCCCTTCCTCTGTTGCCTCTCTCCTCGAGTCCCCTTTTCTCGAGCCCCCTTTTCTCGTGGGCGAAGAAAGGGTTTATATAAGCCCTTCCTTTTGCAGATGGCACTCGGCGCACTTGCTTTGGTGGAAGAGGTTCCCGGCGCGCCTGCAGCAGTGGGCAAGTTCCCGGCGCGCCTGCTTTGGTGGGGAAGTTCCTGGCGCGCTACTCTCTCCCAATCTCTCGGCGTAAAGGGGTTTCATCGAAGCCCATTCAATAGGCCCATTTAAGGCTTTTCCCCCCTTTAAAGCTCCTATTGTCCTTAGCTTCGTTGGATTCCTTTGATCATATTGGAACTAACGAAGGCCCCTTGTATGCATCATCATCTAAATAATCCAGAGGTTTCTCATTAGTCAACAGACTAGAGTTTCATCAGTATTGCCGTTTGGACGACGATGACACCGGACATCAACCAGGCTTGAGAAGGTCCGGGCCGGGCAAGTAGTTGGTGGTGAGGGCTCTCCCTCAATCCTGACTTTGCATAAATCTTCCAGTCTTCGTTGCTGGTCTGGTCTCATCTTTATATTTGTTCATATTTTATCTGTCAACAATTACCTAAGACAATAGGTGGACACGACGGCATATGGGTAATCATAGACCGATTGACTAAGTCTGCACATTTCATACCAATTAAGAGTCGATGGTCTGTGGATATTCTAGCAGCCTTATACATAAAGGAAATTGTCAAATTACATGGGGTTCCCGTCGCTATTGTATCAGATAGAGATCCTCGATTCACATCACAGTTCTGGAAAGGCCTACAACATTCACTTGGGACTAGATTGAATTTTAACACAGCTTTCCATCCACAAACTGATGGTCAGACAGAAAGGACAAATCAGGTGGTAGAAGATATGCTCAGGGCTTGTGTCATTGATTTTGGAGGAAGTTGGCATGATCGCTTGCCTCTAGTGGAATTTGCATATAACAACAGCTATCAAGCAAGCATACAAATGGCACCTTTTGAAGCCCTATATAGGAAGAGTTGTCGATCTCCAATATGTTGGAATGAAATCGGGGAAAGGCAATTCCTAGGCCCCGATCTTGTTAGAGATTCTACAGAAAAGATCAAACTCATCCAGGCAAGAATGAAAATGGCACAAGATAGGCCGAAATCTTATGCTGACAATCGAAGGCGCAACTTGGAATTTCAAGTAGGAGAACATGTATATCTAAAGGTTTCTCCGGATCGTGGTATTCGAAGATTTGGCATTAAAGGAAAACTAACTCCAAGATTTATTGGCCCATTTGAAATTCTCGAGAGGATTGGTGAAGTGGCTTATAGATTGGCTTTACCACCACAATTAGCAGGAGTTCACGACGTATTCCACGTCTCTATGCTGAAGAAGTATGTGTACGATCCAGACCACATTATCACTTATGACAATCTAGAGATTCAGAAAGACTTGACTTACGAACAAACACCAATAAAAATTATGGAACGAGAAGTGCATCAACTTAGGAATAAGGTCATTCCTATAGTTAAGATTCAATGGAAGAAAGCATGGCCTTATGAAGCAACATGGGAAACCGAATCAGCTATGAAGAAAAGATTCCCGGAATTATTTGACTGTAAGTACACTCTCCACAAATCCATGTATCGAATTTGGGGATCAAATTCCTTTTAAGTGGGGGAGGGTGTAGTGCCCCAGAAATTATAAATAATTTTCAAGAATTTATAAAGGCCTAAATAAATTTATAAATGGTTCATTTGATTTATAAGTCATTATAAGGCCAAGTGGTGTCAATCAATTAACCCAACCCACTTAAGTAAAGTCCAAAAAGGTTGTTAACTCAGGCCCATTAAGTTTGGCCCACATTCTAGAAGGTGATTAAGCCTATTCTCAGATTTTTAAAGATAAACATCACTTAATAAAGATAAGTTAATGGATAATTATCAAAAGAGTTTTAATTTATTTGAACTCTATCCACGACGAATATAACGGTCTACAGCCCGACCGTCACAGACATGTAACGCATGGAACATAGACCGTTACACTATGTGTACTCCGTGAGTTGAAAGGTTTGAGGACTCTGGGAACAAGGTATATAACGGTCTATCGTGAGACCGTCACCTATCTCTAACGCACGGGACATCGACCGTTACATACTGTAAGTTCCGTAAGTGAAAGAACTCATGAAAAGATTAACACTTTGGGATCCTATCCATTAAGGATCGACTTGGGAAGGCTTGTAATATTGCTAAGGACTCTTATGGATTAGGATTTGATGAAAGAAGGACTCTAGAATCGATCTAATCCTCAAACCCTAGCCCAAACTCTATAAATAGGGCATAGTTCTGAACTGTGCGACCCTTACTTTTTGGACGTAAAGAATCAAGGTAAAGAGACACTCTCAGGTAAGTTCTTTAGAAGTATTTATTTACAATATTTTAGACTAACTCCCTGCCAAATTTCACATCTCTAGGTCAAGAGGTCGTGGAGTTAGAGCCCAAGGAAGTTGCTGGAAAAGTCACAAAAGAAGGGAATCTAGGGCAGAATTCTCAACCCAATTCAGAAGCAACAACCTAAGTTAAGAGGTAGGTTATCTCATGAATGGCAAAAATAACTTGATAGGACTAAGAGCCTTTGTTTTGATTGGATTTCATGCATGCTAGATCATCAATTTCATGTTTTATTGGTTCTATGCATATCATGTATCTCTTAGCCCTAACTAAAGATGAAGACTTGACTATTCATCTAATTCATCAATGCCTATGCATGTAGTTGGCCTACACTACGTTATCATGTCTAAGGATTCATGGTATTTTAATTATAGACATGATATGAATCGATCTCTTTATGTTTTATCTCTTTTCTATTAGCAGATACTGGAACGCATCACTTAAGGACCGTCACTTTCAAGTAACGGCCCTACGACAGACCGTTACACTCTCTGTGGTATTTGAAGTTCATTGTTGTCTCTAACGCACTTGGACAGACGCGTTACGTTCATGTAACGGCTGGATCCTGACCGTCACGTTCCCTGTGATGCCCCATCTCAAGACCGTCAGAGTCTGTGTTCTGTCAACCCCAAGACAAAATATAACTTGCCAATATTATTTATTGTTAAAGCCTAGTTACCTAAGTTTTTAACCTGATCCTATGATTGTAAGATTAATTGATTATTTATGATAGGTATTGCATGTTTTGTTATCTCACTTTTACTTGAGTTATGTTAATTTCTTGAAGCAAAAAATATATAGTTTTGTATTATAAAGCATGACCTTTTTAAAATTATAATGACGGAGTTTTCATCACATTGATTATACATATCTCTCTCTGTCAATAGAGTCAATTCTATAAGTACATGGCACATACTCCGGTATGGTGACCATTAAGTTCACACTTTGCACTATAGGAACACAATCTTGGACATGAGGACCTCTCTATTGGATACTCCTTCCAATGGACTAGGAAATCATTGTTTTAAGGCCTCCGTAATTCTCCGCGAGCATGGGATTTCCACTAGGACGTCGAGTTGGTTGTACCATTAAAAGCCCATTAATTAGAACACTCTATCATTATTTCTGATTCTCTTAATGTAACGGCCTTGCACTGGACCGTCAGGCTCACATAACGGCCCAGGGCGTGACCGTCACATTCCTCTGAGTCTATTTTATCTTGCTGGACTCTGGTTACTGTAACGGCCCATTATGGACGCGTTACATAATGTAACGGCCCAGTAAACGACCGTTACATAGCTTGTATATGTTAACCCAATGTTTGACCAAGGAATTGATATTTCAATGATTCTAGACAAACCTTGATGATCTAGAACTTATCATATTGCTCAATAGACTTAATGTAATGAATGAAAGCTAAGGAAAATATCGTTATGCTGTCGATTTATTTCTAAAAGCATGACATTGTTTAAATCTTTTTCTTGACTCACATATTCATCTATTGAAGCTATCACTCATTGGCTATTGTTATCATGGAATTGTTGAACTTATTACATTCTTGGCCATAATTTACTGATATATTGCGTTGAAGTAGCTTAATTTATAACTGAAGATGCGATCGAGCACTGATTGTGTTCAAGGGCTCTATGCTAGTCCCCTCGGCTGATTACCGGAAACATACTATTTTATAAACCATGGGGTATGATGCTACTAGCATCGCATTGAGCTGGGAGTACTATTTCTATAAATAAGTGAAGATCCACAGCACGACATGACATTCTTGTACATGACTTTCTTGCTTGATATTCCACCGAAATTCACGAACTATGTACTCAAAAGAGACTAGTGTGATGAATATGTGGCTTGCTCGTTACATGCTTGCACGTGAAAAGGCCAATATCATGTTCTTGTTATATTCTTGATAGTTCATTCTTGATCATTCTATCTTACATGATTATCTTGTTACCTTGGTTTATTCGCGTGATTGAGTCGCATTCGCATGATTTTACCTTACTCTTTAGAGCTAAATTGTTAATTACTTTAATAGTGCCTTCACGTTGATGCGAAGATACCTACTGAGCATGTGTGCTCATTATCTATTTTCAATGTTTTACAGGAGATGAAAGTAGTTCGGATTCGGATTCAGGCTATACTAGTAGCGGGTCGGAAGCGAGTGAAAGTCTTGTAAAGCTATGAGTGAAGACTTAGGAAGTTATCATGTCTAGATTGAGTCAATGTAATTTTCTTATTTCTTGAGTCTAGCAGAATAAAGATCAAATTAGTGATTGTATCTTGAATATTGAGCATTTATGAAATGAAGTTGAAGTTTGATTAAATCCTATGTAATTACAATTTTTGTGTGATTGTCTTGCGCTCTGATCATTCTTGTTTACAAGAGGCTTACCATGCCGACTGTTCGCGCTCCCCGAGCGAGTCTTCCACTGTAATAAAGGCTCGGGGCGTGACATGGGTCCTCCAAGAGTCCCTGGGTAAGAGATTCCTCATGGGAGCGGGGAAGATCATAGGGAGACATGTTGGACTAAAACAAGGGATTAGAATAAGATGTGAAAGAGGAATTGCCCCTAGAAGATGAATCTAATGACCGAAAGCAACTCCACATGCAACGTGGTACCTTTAAACAAAGCAAACAACACAAACAACCACAAATGAGTAACTAAACAAGATGACACCAAACTTATGCAAACAAGAAAGAGATGAGAAGCAACCAAAATCAACCAAGTTATGATGATGCTTTAGCTTTATTTGTTCTTTCCTTTAGAACCGTAATGATTTGAATTAAATGTTCTCTCCGACAATAGATTCTTAATGGGAAGGGTATTAGGAACTTGGTTAACTCTAGGTGTAAACTCTCCCTTACTAATACAACCTAGACACGGGGTGACAAAGGTACAATCGGCCCGACGACCGTGTGGGAATCCACGGCTCACGGGGACTTATGGAGGTCCCTGATGTGGTCACCTAGTTGACCCCAAGGAATATGGAGGTGAGAGGATCACACACCAAGGTAGGAATGCAACTAAGATATGAAAGATGAATGACCCTATGTGCACCGGAGTGCATGCAATTTATAGCCTAATAACTAGCAACCAATATGCAAACAATGATGTAAATATTTGCCACAACAGAGGAGGAGACCAGAGAACACCCAAAAGTGATAATCATAGCCAAAACTATGGAAATAATAGCAACCTCGGTGTGCATACTTGTACTAGAGAAACGGTCATATGGGAGACCGCTAAGAAGATAAAAATGATCTATTGCTAGACCGCTTGTAAGCCAAAAACGGTCAGGGAGCCAGAGAGCATAAAACAAGAGGAAATAAACTTGAAAACCGAGGAAAACACAAGGGCAACTGAGAACAACTAAGAACAGCATGTCAGACAGAAACTCATCACGATTGGCACTAGATGTCCCACCGTGATCGCCAAAAAATAAGGGTGTTGATGTTTTATTTATGATTGATGGTGATTGTGTGGTGAATGTGAATGGAGTGGTGTGAAATATGAAAGCGTGTGAGCAAGTGGTGCACTAACTCAAGCAATCAACATAGAAGCAGAGCAAGTGGGCATGTCATCAACGTTATAGAAGTGAAGAAGAAAAAATAAAAACACATG
Organism: Amorphophallus konjac; assembly: GCA_022559845.1. NCBI lineage: Eukaryota > Viridiplantae > Streptophyta > Magnoliopsida > Alismatales > Araceae > Amorphophallus > Amorphophallus konjac. The sequence goes on from JAHNEJ010002482.1 coordinate 280,028, forward strand.
CTGGAGCGTGGAGCAAAGGAATAAAGAAAAACATACACCGTAGGTGTGGAGCAACTAAAATAAAGAGAAAGAAAGCAATATGATGAACAAGATGACAAAAGCCCAAAGAATGGAAAGTGTGATTGCCACCAAAGTAAGTAATGCAGTGAAACCATAATAATTACCTTGGAAAGAGCCGGTTGAAGTCACCTTCCCACGGGAGAGAGAAAACCTAGATGCTGTAGAGGCAAATGGTCTAACAGACGACCGCTAGGAGACAGCAAACGGTCCTACGATAGATCGCCTGAAATCCAAAAATGGTCTACTGAATGGTCGCTAGAGCACCCAGAACAGAAACTTGGAACCTGTATCTCCACCCCTGTTGGCCGGCGAGAAGAGCTGGGCCTCGTGCAATGAGTCCTGTAAACCTACAAAACAGTGTAGACACAGAGAAAAATGACCCAATTAGCCCTTTGACAAGTGTAGTGTCTATAATACAATTAAGCTAAGATGCATAAAAGGAAGGGTGAATACCTGCGGGTTGGTGATTTTTTAACCCCTGTGGGGCGTGAAAAAGAGTATGAGGATGTTTGAAAAGATGAATGTAGTGCAGAGAACGTGGTAGAAGGAAGAGGCAAGATGCTATAGATGCACAGGGACAATAGACCAAAACTAAAGAAAAAGACTCAAACTTACACCAAAGGAACTTGATACTCCCTGAACCAGAAGCATTGTGGACGTGGAAGTAGCTTCTCCCTAGTTGGTACTCACTCCAGAACACAGTAGCACTTTGTGGCAAACTCTAGAAATCTCCTCCTTAAGCCATGAAGTCAAGGGTTCTATTTATAGACCCCCAAACCCTAGGTTCGAGTTGGAGGGATAATGACACGAAAATATGCTTGAAACTAGATAAATCTCGAGAATAATACTCCCAAAGTCCATATAAAAAAATAGAAACTTCTGAGAGTCTCTATCAAGAGAGAAATCCAGGAATCATGGACTCTAGTTCATCCACGATGAAGCAGAAGAAATCAGACAGAGTAGACTCTTTGTCATCTAAATGGTCTTGCGATAGACCGCAAGGCTCAAGAAAATGGTCTAGCAATAGACCGCATGGCCCATTTGTCCATAAAAATATAAAATTAAAGAAACCCAACAGGACTCTTTGCCTCCTAGCGGTCTAGCAAAGGACCGTCAATGCCTGCCAAACGGTCGCACGATATGCCGCTAGGCTAGTAGACGTGGCAAAAGAGATAAACACTGATAAATCTCCGAGTTAATCCTCAAGATAATCCCTTATTAACCCTTATCCAGGCCAAATAAGCTGCAATGATGAGAAATCAAGGGAAGTAGGCCCAACCAGGGAGAATAACCCATAAAATAAGCCCAGAAACTGACCAAAAAAATGACCGAGTAGCCGGTGAACAACTCGGGACATCATAAAATATAGATAAGGAGATGACCCAACTTATTGGTCATAAAGCGGGTGGCAACAACATCTTACTGCATTAATCTTCAGCAAATAATCCTTTAAAGCAAAATCAATGGAGGTTAAACAATCTAATCAAAGTCTACGCCCAATCCGAAAAACCATTAGTCTGACTAATAATTTTCATTACCCAAAACTGATTTAGATCTTAGAGAGGTAGAAAATCTACCACCCGAGAGCATGGCCCAACTATGTCCAATTCGACCAAACCAGGCCCAGCTCCCCAAAGTGACAGCCCAATCCCAGGCCTAGTTATTTCAAGCCCAAAACTCACTCAGAGTAGCACTTCCTAGGCGGCCCTCAGGTTCGGAAGTCCGAGCGACAGATCGGTCGAGAGATCCCCTGCGGGGACTCGACACTGCCTACCTGAGCTATACACTTATCGCTCAGGATAAAACCCCTTGCTTTCACCAACTATCGGAAGCTTATCCAAGCATCCGTTACGCATCCAGTAGGAGCAGGGAACTCCAAGGGATAAGTGAGAGAAAGAGTCCTTATGCCATAAAGAGCCCACTACAAGGACATAACCTCCCCGAAATCTCCTCAGCTCCCTGGACTATTACGTTAAATGGACTGCTATATAAACTCCAGGGAGACCCTCCGAGAAGGTAAGTAATGATCTTGAGAGAAAACCACCACACCTCTTGGTGGAGAATAATCTCGCGCCCTCTCTTTCTCCTACCCTCTCTCTTCACATCCATGCTCTATCACACCTGCTGACTTAAGCATTGGAGGGTTTTCCCTAGGGACTCCTCCATGGGCACCTCTAATCTATTTCCTACCTTGCAGTTCATAGACACGTGGTGACCGTGACCAAAGGCTCCTCCTGGATCTCACGGCTCAGGATCAGTGCAAGATTACGCCTCTTCATATGGCGCAGTCTGTGGAAATGAACAAAGAGCTATCATGGTGCGAAGAAATTTTGATAAGAAGATTGTCGACAGCAAGGGAAAGATCGTAGTGGCAGATGGGGAGCCTACACCCTCCCACACCGTGGAAAACCTCCCCTCCAACGACAACAATCAAGCCGACGAGCTACCTCCACCACCCGCGGAGGTGCAACCCCCTAACGGGAGTTCTGACGCTATCCAAACCCTCAACGCAAAATTGGATATCCTCGTAGAATTAATGAGGACCCAGGAAGCTAGGGAGGAGAAGTCACGACACCCACGGGAGAGCCCCCCCCGTGGAGAAGCTTCCCAATAAACGGCCGCAGGCTGCTTCACCCTTCGGGGACGACGGCTTATATGCAGCAGGTCAGGGGGACGTTCGCATATCCCCCCTCTAGAACAAGAAGTCTCCTCCACCCCGAGGAGAGAAAGAACTGAGACGCGCTGATAGTTCCCGAAACCTGATCCCCCCAAGGGATGACGCGGCAGCCCACAGGGATGCCCCCATAGCCCCTCGGTTCAGCAGCAACCGGAGTTATCCCTCCAGTTACAATACTTCGAGCGACGATTTGTGGAATAAGAGTGTGCCGTCCGTGCCCTGCAGAAAAATTCCACCAAGGAAGATGAGGAGCAATCCCTATTCTCGACCATATCTTGAAGGCCGAGAACTCCCCCAGAATCTTGCTGCCAACCTTCAAGATGTATGACGGCCAGGGAGACCCGGCCGACCACTATGACAGCTTCGACGCCCTGATGACCTTACACGGGGCCTCCGACACTGTCAAATGTCGAGCGTTCGTGACCACCTTGGTACAAGGTGCTCAAGCCTGGTTCCAAGCACTCGCCCCCAGCAACATTCATGACTTCAGACAATTCGGGCGACTATTCAAGGAAAGCTTCGCCGGCAGCGGCCCTCCAAGGTCAGTAGAGGGGTTGTTGGCACTAAAGAAGGCACAGGGGGAGAAACTCTGGGCCTACATCAACCGATTTAAATCGGAAGCCTTGTGTATCCCCCGCTTGGATGTCGCCTCAGCCATCACTACGCTGACCGGAGGCACCCACGATGAGAACCTCTGGCGAGAACTGGTCCTCCATCCCCCCACCTCCCTCGCCGATCTGGTGACCCTAGCCCTACGCCACGCGGAGTGCCAGGAAGTCCTCAGCGCTTGCCGTGGCCCAACGGGCTCGGGTCGGGAGGGGGATAAGAAGCGACCATCCGAGCAAGGCTCAGGCCATGGAAAATGGCAGAATCGAGACGGAGACCGAGGGAACTGCCTCGAAAATACGAGCGATACACTCCTCTATCCACTCCCATCTATGAGATATACGAAGACATCAAGGGCTCGGGCATCCTCTGCCAACCCGAGCCTATGAAGGCTAAGCGCCACAACCGCCGCAAGCATTGCCAGTTCCACAATGAGCACGGACACCATACTGAAAATTGTCACCAGCTCAAGGACGAGGTCGAGCGTCTCATCTGCCAGGGAGACTTATCTCGGTATGTGTCCGAGCACCAGAAGGAGGACCGTGGCATTCCAGAAGAGATTGGCAGGAACCCTTCCCCAGGGGCAGTTACTCCATAGCCCTTCCATAGGGACACGTAAAATGGCAAGTCATTCAAGGCATGGAAAGTCAGAAAGGCGCCAGTACTGCGACAATTGCCGCACGCGAGATATCCGCAACTAAAATCCCAACCTTTTTAGCAACTGCAGATATGATGGTCAAATCACGCCAAAGGCGGTAAGAAACAGTCAACTATGAGCTAAATATTATTGCCATTACATATCGAAAGGACCAACCTTACATGGCAACAAAAAAAAAAAGAGAAAAGAGAAAAGAGCTGGCGCGTCGAACTCATTTTCCTCCTAGTCTATGGAAATAAGGGGTCTCCGATAAGCCCGCGGCCTTTCCTGAGGTTCGACATTTGGAGCTCAGCGCCAGGGGATCTGCCATCGGTACCCTCGGTGATGGCTGGTCCAGACACTGACCCCACTTGTGTGGGAACTGCCTTGACCGCGTGCCCTCTAGAGGTGATCGGAGTTGGCGATCCCTCTACCGAGCTGTAGGCATCCTCGCTCCCTCCTTCGCTCGGTGTCGAAGAGGGGGAATCGGTAGTATCCGCGTCTGAGTCGTAGTGTTGCCCGGAAGGAAAGACAAGCTCGTCGGTCACCTGCTGCTGGGCATCAACGACCGCTCGATGGTAACCTTGGGCGAATCCCTTCCGCATCCCCCGACGATAGTGTCAAGCCCCGAACCGATAGTAGCGGAATGTGTCATTTGTTCGGAACGTGGCAGTTAAACAGTCGTGAATGATCAAGAGTAATCGCATGAGACCAAATAATTTGAGGCAGTAAATGAAAACTTTATTCCAAATATAAGTCTATTACAAATTCAAACTTCAACTACAATACTAAGAAAGGAAAAGATCAGAGATACTTCCACGGACCTAGACATGACAACCTAAATAAAGAATATCATCTAGACTCAAGAAGGATAGAAGACTCGGGTTCACTAATTTCCAGAGCTCGCTTGCATACTTGTCCCTCCCATGTGAGTCTTAGTCTCGCTAGCCACCTGATTACCTAAAAAATGTTGGAATAAAATTGGGTGAGCGAAAGTTCAGTAGGAATTATATCTCAAGAACAAGCAATTGGTTTAAGTAATTATATTTTCACATGTAAATGCAGGTAAGACTATGCATGTAGAATTAACCGAGCAAGTGAAACAAAACTAGCAAGAGTTTAACAATGCTATGTAAAACTTCCAAGTGAGTATTAAACAAGAGATATTCATGAGAGAATTTATAGATTATTGGCTATTTCACGCAAGTACTTGCCCATTCTGGGTCACGCAAGTCGAGTCACACAAGTCAAGTCATGTACGCAAGTCACGAGAGAAAGAGAGAGTGTGGAATGCCAAAGATCAAGAGACACAAGTACTTTGGTGCAATGCTAGACACCGTGATCAATATAACTCCCATGGACACAAGTACTTTCGGGTGCTCCTCCCAGGACCAGATCGGGCCCTATATGCACAGCATTAAAATAGATCTAGACATCCACTATAGTTCATAGCCAATATAGAGTTCCAAAGAATAAGCTTTAATAGAATGAGAAATAGAGTTTATGGAACTCAAGGGCAAGGCCCTTGGGTAAGGATAGACTAGCGATAAAATCCACGCAAAGAGCATAGACAAACCGTGACATGTCGAAAAACTAGGTGGAGATGGCACCTAGATAGGTTGCCATGATACTTTGAATAAATAACTAACAAGAGTCATGAATTCAATGGACAAGAAGCAAGCTGAAGAATTGGCATCTAACCATAGGTTACCCAATTCAATAATCAGCCTTGTGGAATAGTCACCCACTCCACTGGCTTGAGAGATTTCTCTCATGGGCCAAGCGTAGCACCATGAAAGGGCCGAGTTACCATGTTTCTCCAGAGTGAGATGGCGATTAAAATGGGTACAAGGTGTTTAAGGTACAACTAGCTCAGTCGGCCTTGAGGGAATCCAACGGTACGAGGAGACTTACGGAGGTCCCAATGACTAACTTGCCAGTTCGAAGGAACGGAATGTCTAACGGAGGGCTCGTACGTCACCGAGAGTTGAGGTGTATAATGTGAACCAATCATGAAAAAGGGACTCCATCTACGGACGTGAGATGAGAGTGCCAAAAGACCCGAGGTATGGGTCAAAACCGAAAGAAAATGGTGAACACATGAATGCGTTAATTATAGAATTTATGTCCATCCAATTCTAAAATTAACTATATTAAATAAACTTATATTAATTGATGCCTGTGGGTGGCATCATTTATTAATTAGGGTCCACTTGGTGGGATGTTAATTCTATGATTTTTAACTTAATTTATCTCACAAGAATTCCCGTCAATATCTATTTAATTGAATAATTTCAAAATATACATTCAAAGACACATTTATTTATATAAAAAGTTTAGAGAAATAGAATATATGATAATTAGGAGAAAAATATGAGGATTCCAGATATATAATTTTTATAATTTTATGTTACATAGTTTAGTAGATATGGATTTTCAAAGATATATATATATATATATATATATATATATATATATATATATATATATATATATATATATATATATATATATATATATATATAAAGAATGAGCGGCGGTTATAGTTGACTTGAAATTGTCAACTTCTTAAAATCACCCGTTTTACGACTTAATCACGTCTAAATCGCGCATACTGTATACTGAAATGATGGGCTCGAAAAACTCTACCTAACCGGGTGTTCAAAATAATTTTTCATTGAGAGATGGGAGATCTTGAGATAGAGGGCTCAAAAAATGGTGGTACCACTCTCACTACCTCGGTCTTCATTCCTATAGTTCGCCATGAAATTTCATGGCCAAAGGAGACTCTAGCGCCCATGAAAAAGGCCAAACAAAATAAAACTCTAAATACTATGTGCTACAGTGAAACCGCAATTCCCCGTGTAAATCTTTTAACCCATTTATTTTATAAATTCAATGATTAACTAGTTAATACACCATATAACTATATGGAAATGAAGGATAAATCATGAGGATTCTAGTCATGTATATTTTGTGATTTTTAGATATGTGATTATATGGATATAAAATATTTAAACATGTTGTGATTATTTAATTAATTAAAATAAACATGCAAACCGTAAGCTAGAGAACGCAAACATGTAATGCAACTTAATTACTATTGTCTTGGGCTTCAATTCTTTGAGAAAACCTACCTCTTTGACGGGGTACTAGGACGAAGATGAAGGAAGAAGTAAAAGAAGATGACCACGTCTTCTACAGCCGGAAGAAGGATGAAGAGGGAAGAAGATCAGCTTCACAGCAGGAGGAAGAAGAATGGCAGTCAATAGCAAGGAGGAAGAACCGTTTCAGGGGCAAACCATAGCAGCACTACACGCGTACAGCAACCGCAGCAACCGGAAGAAGATTAGGAAGAAGCATTGTTTCTTCACTGCTTTTTCATCAATAGCAGCAGTCGCACGTACTAAGCAACGGCAGCAGCACTTGGCATGCAGCAGACGGACGAAGCAGTTGGTGGAAGGAAGGAAGAGAAAGAAGAAGGATTCTTCCTTTACGTACATGAAAATAGCCACGGTAGTAGCAACATGCAGCACCTTCCCTCCGTCGAACATGAAAGGCAGCAATATATAGCCCTTAATCATTTGAACGACCTAGTATTTATAAGGAAATACTTAGTGGAGTTCTACTCAACCTAAGAGTCTTAGTTAGATTAAATCTTCTAAAGTTAATCTTTTCCCTGCCAATTCTACCGCCGCCTGCCTTTGATTGCTGGTGAAACCCTAAAGCCATGCAACGTGTAGTTTGTATATAGCTTTGTCATGGGTATGGGTTTCTATTATTCTCGAATGGGCATTTGGGTTGGTTTGCGGATGTGCATGGGTTTTGGATTTGTGCTGTGGTGTACATGGGGGGTTATTGGGTTGGGGTGGCCTTTGCGGGAAGGCCCTTGAGTGGATATATATATATATATATATATATATATATAGTTACCAAGGGTTGGGCTTCCAAAAGGTGAAAGGGGTTACTCAATGGGAAAGGTATTTAAGTGAGTATGGGTTATACGATATATACATCTAATTTGTATCTATATGTACATCCTAAAGGCCTTTCAAAGACTTACCAAAGACTTATTATAGTTTTGCCACTTATATAAAAAGTATATACCACTAGTTATGTCTAAGGGTTTTAAGGCCCACGTTGAGTACGTTTGGGTTAATATAACTTATGCATCTCGTGGCCTCCTTATATAATTATTCAAGGGTTTTATTTATTATTTGTATATCTATGTATATATATATCACTAACTCATTTCTTATCTACTAAACGTCGTATACGCAACTTATATTTATTAATAGTTTTTGCACACACACACACACACACACACACACACACACACACACACACATATATATATATGTATGTATATATATATATGTGTGTATATATATGTATATATATATATATATATGTATATATATATATGTATAAGGCCCATTGGCCTTAAGCTATGCCCATTTCCTATGGGGTTGTATTTATATACATATACATATACCATGGGTTAGACTTGTTAGGTGTTTGGGTGAGTACTCCCTAAGGGTGTAGTAACATAACAGTGTGGGCTAATATTTATATATATGGGTTGATAAATATATATTTGTGTTTTCAAAATAGCGATAGTGTGTAGAGTCGTTAATTACATGATTTTTATACAATTTAGTATTTATATTATTAAATAACGACTGTGAGCAGAGGCCTGTATTCCATAAATGGCGCCCTTAATGAAGTCGCCGCTTCCTTTTTACTTTTTATTAATATCTAAAATATCTACTCAATTAACGCCTTCTCACGAGGGCGTTGATTCTTTAAATCGCAACTATGACAAAGTCATTTTTTTCTTTGTGTATGTATATAAATACTTGAATTGTATTTCCTTTAATTTAAGCCATAAATAGATAAAGGGATATATTAAATTTCTATTTCTCAATTATTTATTTATACATGTATTTGTGCCCATTTACTAACATGTATGCCCATTAACTATTTTAGATAATTATCTCTTTTCTGTTATCGAGATTTTACGTTCTAAAATTCTTTATGGCTAATCTTCATAATTATTTTTATTTATTCCATTAAATTTTTGGGGTTCTACATCCTCCCCCACTTAAAAGAACTTGGTCCTCAAATTCACATCACTTTTTCTACTCAAGACGGGGAACTAGCTATAATTGATTATGATCTACACAAAGGAAGAAGTTCAAATATATTGAAAGAACTACTTTAGGAAGACTAATTTAGGCTTGAATGTGACGAGTACCTTCCGTAGATTTTCCTTTGGCAGGCTCATCTTCCACTAAGGCTTGAGCTCCTGCCTGGTGTTTTGGGTTTAGGATAGGGCACTTGGCTATCCGATGTTCTAGGCTTCCGCATCGAAGACATGCTCCTGTCTTCCGATAGCAAACCTCTGATTAGTCGTTATCCCTACCACAATACTTACACTTCTCTCCAGTTAAGCCTCTAGAAGCTATCCAACATTTCCCTTTCTTACATTTCTTGCCCCTTTGGGGATTGGGATCCTCATAAGGTTTCTTCTTAGCCTGGACAGACTTTTAAGGTGCTTGCCTTGGTTCTTTTCTTCAACTCTCTCTTTTTCTTCTACCACCTTTTCTAATTCCCGGATTCTTCTAACAAGGTCCGCATATGTAACGATCCGAGAATCCGATTACCGGGAAGGCCCGATAACCCGAGACTCGAACCGCCACCCACGAGCCCGAAGACTCTGAAGGGTTAGAAGGATGGTGTGGAGACTACACAAGTATCACAAATAATTGCATAAATTGTTGTGTCCCTGTGGTTTTGATGATAGCAAACACTCTAAGTCATCATCTGTTTGTCTGCATACTGTTTGAGTCTGCATATATACATGAAATTTGTTGAATGAATGTTTCATCAAACATCTTATCTGACATAACAAACGAACAGGCTGAGGCTGTGTGTTGTGTGCATTGGTGCATTTCATAATTGTTGATGCATTTCATAATGGCATTTTATCTGGAGTGTGTGATGTTAGTATGTACAATGGGTGATGCTGCCATACCCCTTCAGATTCGCATGTCTGTACATTGCATCTGTCTGTGCTGCACTCATAAGTCCATACATTGTTTGTGCAACATTTGTTCTGATAAGTTCAAACAGTGTCTTGTCTGCACGTTACATAGTCTACACATTGATTAGTTGCATGCCTTCTGAAGTCTACACATTGCATATGAGCATCCTTGTAGTGTCTGGCTAGCAAGTCTATACATCGCCAGTGCATGAGCGTCTTACAAGTCTACACAATGTCTAAGGACAGCCATCGCCTCATCATGCATATGCCTTGTTCATGCAAGTATGTACAAGTCTATATAGTCAGCGTCTCATATGCATAATTGAGTCAAAGTCTGTACATGCCTCATTTCATTAAGTCTGCACATTCATAGCAAAACCTTGCTGCTGGGAAGTCTATACATCGTCCAGAGTCTTGTTGCATTGTGTGCCGAAGTCTATACACTGCCAGCATACAAGTTCAAAGTCTCTGCATTGAAGTCTGGACATTGTCCGTCTTATTTAGTGTCTCATGCAGCATCAGGTCTATACATTGCATTAGCTAAAGTCTGCACAACGTCCGTCTCATTTAGAGTCTAAGGCAATGTCCATACACTGGACTTGAAGTGTGTACATTGAGCGTCTCATGAAAGTCTATTCAACGCATCAGACTAAGTCTGTACATTGTGCACTTTACATTAGCTAAGTCTGTACACTGGACCGTCTCAATCAGCGTCTTATGTAAAGTCTATACAGTGCAGCTCATATAACTAGCAAGTCTACACATCATCTTAGCGTCATGCATCAGTCTTCAAAGTCCATACAATGCACTGTAGCATGTACGAAGCTAAGTCCATACATTGGTTTAAGCTTCCAAGTCTGTACATTGGTTCAGGCCTTCCAAGTCCATACATTGGCCTTTAAGCTTTCCAAGTCTATACATTGGCAGCTGAACTTTGAAGTCTATACATTGGTCTTCACTTCAAGTATGTACAGCCATTCTCTTGCCAAAGTATATACGTTGTGAACCCTCAAGTCTATACAGACTTTGCCTTGTTCAAGTCTGTACATCATCCAGTTCTTTGGTAAGTCTATACCTTGTGAAAGTCCATACATTCGATTGCGTTGCCTTGAAGCCGTTCCAAGTCTATACATCCAGTTGAACGTAACGTCTACACATCGCCTCACATCATATGAAGGCTGTACATTGCAAGTGTCTTTCTTGCTTTGTGACCACACTTCGTGTCAGTTTCTATTTTCGTCTTCGAGTTGGTTTCAGTCCATGTCGTTTCGTGTCGTCCTCGTCTTCGAGTCGTTCGTAAGTTTGAGCAATCTTGTATTCGAGTCATTTTTATGTCTTCGTGTTGTTTCTGTGTTTGTGTCTCTGTGTTATTTCCTTCTCACCTAGTGCGGTTCTCATCTGACTTCGTGTCGTTCTCTTTGTAGTGTTAGCTTGATCATTGTGTATCTCGTGTCGTTCTCAGAATAGTGCATCTCGTCTTGCTACCACATACCTCATGCAGTTTTAGATTTTGTGGCCCTGAGTTTTAATCGTTTTAATTTCTTTGCAGGAGAAGAAGAAAAACAAAAAGAAGAAGGTGGTCCAAGGAAGAATATTCCCTAGTGACTGGGCTGCACGTGATCCAATGCTAAAGGAACCAATGCTATAAAGACACGTGGACTGAGGCTCTTTGGCGGGAGGTGTGGAAGACACACGCTGCCCTAATCGGCTGCTATAAAAGGAAGCTTTCTTCCACTGAAGAAAGAGATGAAGTGGATAAAAGATAGAAGAAAAAGAGAGATCGAGAGAGAAGGAAAGAGCCGCAGAGAAGCAGATAGCACAAGAAGAAGAAAGAAAGAAGAGAGAAGCTGAGAGAGCCAGAGTGAGAGAGCAGAAGAAGAAAAAAGAAAGAGAGAAAGAGATATGGAGAGCTCGTGAAGAAGAAGAGAAGCTTGCTTGTCCTCACTGGATTTTGGATCAGATCCAATCCAGTTTGCTCTTGCCAGAGGCTATTGTGCATTTCATTTTTCCAACTTTCTGTTGCTGCATTTTTGTTTTTCTTTTTAACTAAACCTTGTTCTTCCGATTACCCTGTTGGGGATCGGGTTCCTCCTGTGGATTCAGGAGAAGGGAGATTTGTTTCTCCGGTTTGCTGGTGACTTTGTGTCATCAGTGGCTCCTTCCTTCGTGGAGGAAGAGAGGTCCGAGACCTCTGGTTTGCAGGTGACTTGGTGTCACTTGTGCTTCCCTCTGGGCTTCAGAGGAAGGGAGACTTGGGTCTCCGGCTGCAGGTAGTAGTTGCTGCTTGTAGGTCCCCTCCTGGTCTGGAGGAAGAGAGACTTGCATCTCTGGTTTGCTAGTGACTGGGTGTCACTAGTGGTTCCCTCCGGTTGGGAGGAAGAGGGGAGGTTGTTCCCTTGGTCAAGCTGTGTGGTAGCATTTGTTGCAGACTGAGTCTGCTGTTCTAGCTTTGCTAGTAGAAGCCTCACTCCGGTTTGGAGTGAGGGGTGGACGTAGGTCTGTGGACCGAACCACCTAAAAATCCTAGTGTCCATTGTGGTTTGATTTTCTTATGTGTTCATCTTATTGCTTCGCACATTAGATGCTTGCTTAAGATCGAGTGAAGGTAAATTCATTTGTGCTATTTTGCTGAGATCCTCCTAAGCATTCACAGAACATTATTGCAACAGGTTATAATTCCGCATATCTGAGCATAAGTTTTAATTAGGCTATAATTTTTGAAGAGGAGATTCATTCACCCCCCCTCTGAATCTATCGCACCTGTCTCAACAATTGGTATCAGAGCAGGTTGTCTGCTTAGAAGGCCAGCGATCTGTAGATTCGATCCTGCTGTCTTGGTGCTTCATTATTCCTGTTGCATTTATCTGATCAGTTTTCATGGGTGATCCACCGGTTTTCAATGTTTCTAATTTTAATGCGTGGTTTATCAGTCTAGGAAATTATGTTGATGCAGTTAATCCTGATCTGTGGAAATTAATTTCACAAGGTCCTCACACATTACCAAAGAAAGTGTCCAAATGGACCAACAGCCACAGATCAAAGGATGAGAAAATCAGAAAGCCTTCAATCTGATGAAAGCAGCCACTGACAGAGCCTTACACTCTTGTTTTTATGATTGCAGGTCTGGCAAGGACATCCTGGAGGAGCTGAAGCTAGTTCACAGGTTAAATAAAGACAACTGCATGATGGCTAAATGAAGTATTCATAGCTGCAGCCAAAATGAAGAAGAAGATGATGAGGAGGAGGAGGTAAACATCTTTGAGAATTTTTCTTTAGATGATTGGGAGAATGCATATGCTGAGCTGTTTGAGTCTCATGAACAATTAAGAAAACGATACAAGAACTTGAAAAAGAAAAGTGATCAGGGTAGTTCAAGTTCACCATGTGAAAATTGTTCAAATATGAAGCGATCTCATGATGCCTATTTGTCAGATATCCATATGCATAAAACCAGAATGAAAAATTGATGAATGAACTTAAATGTGTTTGTTCTGAACTAAGTAGACTAAATCTAAAATGACTTTCTTAGAAAAACTGTTAAAGAAAATGAAGAAAAATTTGAGAAACTTGAGCAAGAGAAGAATTTGTTTGCTGAAAAATCTATTGCCATAGAATCTATAAACATGGAATTGCAGAAAGATCTTGAAAAATAGCAAAAAGAATTAAAAGAGTTTGAAGCTGGGCTGGAAAGTTCAAGGAAACAAATTGGCCAATTTAAAGAAGAAAATCAAAAACTTGTATGTGAAATCTCTGAACTAAAAGAAAAACTTGGCTCGGTTGAGGATGATCAGGTTCATGTTAATGATTTAGTTCAGAATGAAAAACTGTTGAAAGAATTTGATTCTGTTAACGCTAAATTGAATGTTCTAAAATCTGAAAATGAATGTCTTAAGAAACAATGTGAAAAACTCCAGGTTCAAACAATATATTCGGTTAAATCTGCATGCAATGAGTGTCCATTTCTCAAGAAATAAATGAAAATCTTCACTCAAATTTAGAATGGCATATGGAGTTTATTGTTTCTCTAAAGGAAGAAAACAAAGATCTATTAAACAAGATTCTGGAGCTTGAACAGATAGAGGAAGAGCTGACTCTGTTGAAGAAATTGAAAATCTGAAATCAAAAAATGACAAACTAATTCAAGAGGTTGAAGGATTGAAACATTTGAACACTACTATGTCAGAGAAACTTCTTCTCTTAGAAAAAGGAAAAACTGTTTACATTGAAGAGTCTGAAAAATTGAGAAATCTGGAACAAGAAATTGAGGAATGTAAAATTACAAACAAGGTGCTAAGCGAATGTGTAAATTGCAATGAACAAGAGATTGTCAGTTATGAAATACACATCGTTTCTTTGGAAAATGAAATTGTAGATTTGAATAATTCCTTGTCAAAATTTGTGGACGGAAAAGATAATCTGGATAAAATTCTAGGAACTAAGGTAAATTTTCAGAAGGAAGGGTTGGGCTATAATCCCTCAAATAAGAAGAGTTTTCAAAACAAAGTTCAAACTTCCTTTGTTTCCAGCTCAACGTCTCACAGCCCTCAGAACCTTCCAGGTTATCAGTCAACTGCTCAAGAGAAAACAACAGAAAAACAGAAAGAAAAGCATCAAAATGTTCCTCTTCCCACTCTGCATGTTTCACCCACACACTCACATGCATCTAGAAAGAAAATGATCTGTCACTACTGTCACAAATATGACATTTGATGCATGAGTGTAATTTGATGGAAAAAGATGACATAGCAGCTGCTCAAAACAATCAGGGTAGAAATCATGTCCTTAGGGAAAAGAAAATTCATTGTTATAACTATGGAAAAATAGGACATGTTGCTGCACAATGCTGGTTAGGCCCTCATAGAAATACTTTTTCTAATTGTTCTCATTGTGGAAAACATGGCCATACAGTCAAGAACTGTTGGCATGCTCAGGGAAGAACTTTCTGTCAGAATATAAAACTCCCTGCAAATAGAAGTATTTTTGGAAGAAATAAAACTATTTTTAAAGATAAGAGTTTGGCATGCTTTGAATGTGGAAAATTTGGTCACCAAGCTTCGGAATGCTGGTGGGCAGGTAATGGTTTTAAAAGTAAGCATATCAGATGCTTTGAGTGTGAGAAAAATGGCCATACAGTCAAGGACTATTGGCATGTTCAGATGAAGTCGGTTAACCCCCCTGTAGTCAAATTCCCTGCAAAAACATTTGCAAGACTTTCATGCAATAACTGTGGGAAGCAAGGTCACAAATCTTCTGAATGTTGGCTGATTAAGAATAAGATACAGAATGTTCATGTAAGCAACAAACAATCTTATGCTCATGCACATAGGCCTCATGTTTTTGCTAATGTGCATCATTATAAAGTCAAAAATTCTGTTGGTACATGTAGATATTGTGGAAAATTTGGACATTCTATGGATGATTGCTTTCTGATGAAATTTGATGTTGATCTAGCTAAGAAACAGGTTAGAACATTTGTCAGGGTTAAGGCAGGACCCAAAGCTGCTTGGGTCCCTGCAGGATCAAAATGATCAAAATTTGCGGGTGTGCCTTGGATTGAGAAATAAAAAGAGGGGTAAATAAACCAAGGCACCCAAGATGATAAAGCCCCATTCAGGTAAATTCTGAAAACTCTGTATTCTGAATTCATGTGATCTGAATGCACTGCATATCATGATAACTCTTTTGTGCATTGTTTAACTGAATATAATTGAAAAATTTGAAATGCTCATGGAAATGATTGTAGTTTATCTCTGAATGCATTGCATATAAATGTAATGATGCATGATCATGATAATCTCATTTGCTGAATGCATCACACATCTATGTTCCGGAAATTTCTCCAGGAGAGCCTTTAAGCATGCATACATGTAGTTAGTTGCATTGCATTTCCTTGCATTGAAAAATCTAAAAAGAAATCACTCATTGCATCTAGATAGGGGGAGCATTCCTGGTTCATCTCTTCACCTCTTGAAATCCCTCTGTCTAGCAATCTGATCCATTCTTGGCAAATGAGTAGTTCACTTGAATTCCCTGCTGTCTACACTTATGTAGCTGTTCTGTCTGTACTCCAGACTCAGCTAGTGTCTTCTAAACTGAACTGTTCTAATGTTAAATCCTTGTCTAATCATGATTGCTCTCTACTACTCTCTCGATAAAAATGCTTTGTTGACTCCACTGATTTGCTAAAATGTCATTGATTCATCTGAATGAGGAAAGATTTTAGTCAGTGCACCCTAGACATAAATCAGACATATTCTGAAAAGAAGAAATTTCTATTATACTGGCTTAAGAATGTTTTGATAAATCAAATTGATTTAAGTCTAATGTATTTCCTAAGTTTTGATGCAAAGGACTTGAAAATATCTGAATCATCATGCTTAATAAATCTTAACCAATTGTCTCATGAACTTCATGCAAAACTTTCTGAAATCTGAAATTTTTAAAAAGACATGGCTATCCTTGGTTAAGATACATGTAGAAGGTATTGTTCTTAAACATTTCAATGTGCTGAGCTTTGTTTGAAAAATCTGAAAATATTTAAAAAAAAAATTGCAAGAGCAATGACATCGGTCACAGAGAAGCTGGGTTCTCTATCAAAGTAATGGAGTAAGCCCAAGTCATGAAGTGCCATAGTTACCTCTCCTTTCAAAAATATCTGAAAATTTGGCAGAGCAATGGCATGGATGTGTTGAGTAACTGGGGATTCTAGCATCTGATCAAGGTGTCTCCTCATGTAAAAAGACACTCCAAATTGCTAACTCTGTTCTCCTTTAGAGGTAATATGGTAGTCATACTGAGTAACTGGGTCACTTCACCTGAGAAGTGTTGTGCCTCACGTAAAAAGGTGTTGACTGAACCAAACTTGCTCAGGAAAAATGAGTGCTGATCAATAGAAAATTCTGAAAATCTAAAGACATGTTCATACACAATTATTTTTTTTAATCTCAATATCATCTTGTGTAACTTCCATAGGAGTCATTGATTTTTAAATAAGTAAGATGGAAAGAGGTTAAACATGAATGTCAGATGAGTTTTTGGATCATTTATATTAAAAGGTGTTTTAGATATAAGTAATGAATTTTCAGATATGACTTTGGATTCATCATTCTTAAATCATGATGATAAGTTTAAACTCATTCATAATCCATTATAATTGAAGAATCTGAAGTTCGTTTACAAAGATTTATGAATTTGGTGTGCTAATGAAAATTTGTCTTCTTCATTTATTCATTGTGCCTACAGATTGTGGTAATCATTGAGTACCCATGTGTTTTGCTGATAGATGCTCATCACCTCTTTCACTACATCTAATCAGGGGGAGTTTTCCTGTCCTGCTGAGTGTCCCTGTGCTTTTGTTGATATTCTCCTTTCATCTCAATTGATTTCAAATAATGTCTGATCATTATACTATTCAGGGGGAGCCTTTAATTCAGTCATCTTATACAGTCTTATTCTTCCCTCTTCAACTAATGTCTTTTTGCTGAAGTCAAAGGGGGAGAAATAATTGATCAAGTCAGTATGACTCATAGTGTTGCCATCATCAAAAAGGGGAGATTGTTGTGTCCCTGTGGTTTTGATGATAGCAAACACTCTAAGTCATCATCTGTTTGTCTGCATACTGTTTGAGTCTGCATATATACCTGAACTCTGTTGAATGAATGTTTCATCAAACATCTTATCTGACATAACAAACGAACAGGCTGAGGCTGTGTGTTGTGTGCATTGGTGCATTTCATAATTGTTGATGCATTTCATAATTGTTGATGCATTTCATAGTGTTGTCATCATCAAAAAGGGGGAGATTGTTGTGTCCCTGTGGTTTTGATGATAGCAAACACTCTAAGTCATCATCTGTTTGTCTGCATACTGTTTGAGTCTGCATATATACTTGAACTTTATTGAATGAATGTTTCATCAAACATCTTATCTGACATAACAAACGAACAGGCTGAGGCTGTGTGTTGTGTGCATTAGTGCATTTCATAATTGTTGATGCATTTCATAATGCCATTTTATCTGGAGTGTGTGATGTTAGTATGTACAATGGGTGATGCTGCCATACCCCTTCAGATTCGCATGTCTGTACGTTGCATCTGTCTGTGCTGCACTCATAAGTCCATACATTGTTTGTGCAACGTTTGTTCTGATAAGTTCATACAGTGTCTTGTCTGCACGTTACATAGTCTACACATTGATTAGTTGCACGCCTTCTGAAGTCTACACATTGCATATGAGCATCCTTGTAGTCTGGCTAGCAAGTCTATACATCATCAATGCATGAGCGTCTTACAAGTCAACACAATCTCTAAGACAGCCATCGTCTCATCATGCATATGCCTTGTTCATGCAAGTATGTACAAGTCTATACAGTCAGCGTCTCATATGCATAATTGAGTCAAAGTCTCTACATGTCTCATTTCATTAAGTCTGCACATTCATAGCAAAACCTTGCTGCTGGGAAGTCTATACATCGTCCAGAGTCTTGTTGCATTGTGTGCCGAAGTCTATACACTACCAGCATACAAGTTCAAAGTCTCTGCATTGAAGTCTGAACATTGTCCATCTTATTTAGTGTCTCATGCAGCATCAGGTCTATACATTGCATTAGCTAAAGTCTACACAACGTCCGTCTCATTTAGAGTCTAAGGCAATGTCCATACACTGGACTTGAAGTGTGTACATTGAGCGTCTCATGAAAGTCTATTCAACGCATCAGACTAAGTCTGTACATTGTGCACTTTACATTAGCTAAGTCTGTACACTGGACCGTCTCAATCAGCGTCTTATGTAAAGTCTATACAGTGCAGCTCATATAACTAGCAAGTCTACACATTGTCTTAGCGTCATGCATCAGTCTTCAAAGTCCATACAATGCACTGTAGCATGTATGAAGCTAAGTCCATACATTGGTTTAAGCTTCCAAGTCTGTACATTGGTTCAGGCCTTCCAAGTCCATACATTGGCCTTCAAGCTTTCCAAGTCTATACATTGGCAGCTCAACTTTGAAGTCTATACATTGGTCTTCACTTCAAGTATGTACAGCCATTGTCTTGCCAAAGTATATACGTTGTGAACCCTCAAGTCTGTACAGACTTTGCCTTGTTCAAGTCTGTACATCGTCCAGTTCTTTGGCAAGTCTATACCTTGTGAAAGTCCATTCATTCGATTGCATTGCCTTGAAGCCGTTCCAAGTCTATACATCCAGTTGAACGCAAAGTCTACACATCGCCTCATATCATATGAGGCTAGTACGTTGCAAGTGTCTTTCTTGCTTTGTGACCACACTTCGTGTCAGTTTCTGTTTTCATCTTCGAGTTGGTTTCAGTCCATGTCGTTTCATGTCGTCCTCGTCTTCGAGTCGTTCGAAGTTCGAGCAATCTTGTATTCGAGTCATTTTTATGTCTTCGTGTTGTTTCTGTGTTTGTGTCTCCGTGTTATTTCCTTCTCACCTAGTGCGGTTCTCATCTGACTTCGTGTCGTTCTCTTTGTAGTGTTAGCTTGATCATTGTGTATCTCGTGTCGTTCTCAGAATAGTGCATCTCGTATTGCTACCACATACCTCATGCAGTTTTAGATTTTGTGGCCCTTAGTTTTAATCGTTTTAATTTCTTTGCATGAGAAGAAGAAAAACAAAAAGAAGAAGGTGGTCCAAGGAAGAATATTCCCTAGTGACTGGGCTGCACGTGATCCAATGCTAAAGGAACCAATGCTATAAAGACACGTGGACTGAGGCTCTTTGGCGGGAGGTGTGGAATACACACGCTGTCCTAATCAGCTGCTATAAAAGGAAGCTTTATTCCACTGAAGAAAGAGATGAAGTGGATAAAAGATAGAAGAAAAAGAGAGATCAAGAGAGAAGGAAAGCGCCGCAGAGAAGCAGATAGCACAAGAAGAAGAAAGAAAGAAGAGAGAAGCTGAGAGAGCCAAAGTGAGAGAGCAGAAGAAGAAAAAAGAAAGAGAGATGGAGAGCTCGTAAAGAAGAAGAGAAGCTTGCTTGTCCTCACTGGATTTTGGATCAGATCCAATCCAGTTTGCTCTTGCCAGAGCTATTGCAGCATTTCATTTTTCAGCTTTCTGTTGCTACATTTTTGTTTTTCTTTTTAACTGAACCTTGTTCTTCCGATTGCCCTGTTGGGGATCGGGTTCCTCTGTGGATTCAGGAGAAGGGAGATTTGTTTCTCCGGTTTGCTGGTGACTTTGTGTCATCAGTGGCTCCTTCCTTCGTGGAGGAAGAGAGGTCCGAGACCTCTGGTTTGCAGGTGACTTGGTGTCACTTGTGCTTCCCTCTGGGCTTCAGAGGAAGGGAGACTTGGGTCTCTGGCTGCAGGTAGTAGTTGCTGCTTGTAGGTCCCCTCCTGGTCTGGAGGAAGAGAGACTTGCGTCTCTGGTTTGCTAGTGACTGGGTGTCACTAGTGGTTCCCTCCGGTTGGGAGGAAGAGGGGAGGTTGTTCCCCTGGTCAAGCTGTGTGGCAGCATTTGTTGCAGACTGAGTCTGCTGTTCTAGCTTTGCTAGTAGAAGCCTCACACCGGTTTGGAGTGAGGGCTGGACGTAGGTCTGTGGACCGAACCACCTAAAAATCCTGGTGTCCATTGTGGTTTGATTTTCTTATGTGTTCATCTTATTGCTTCGCACATTAGATGCTTGCTTAAGATCGAGTGAAGGTAAATTCATTTGTGCTATTTTGCTGAGATCCTCCTAAGCATTCACAGAACATTTTTGCAACATGTTATAATTCTGCATATCTGAGCATAAGTTTTAATTAGGCTATAATTTTTGAAGAGGAGATTCATTCACCCCCCCTCTGAATCTATCGCACCTGTCTCAACAATTGTTATCAGAGCAGGTTGTCTGCTTAGAAGGTCCAGCGATCTGTAGATTCGATCCTGCTGTCTTGGTGCTTCATTATTCCTGTTGAATTTATCTGATCAGTTTTCATGGGTGATCCACCAGTTTTCAATGGTTCTAATTTTAATGCGTGGTTTATCAGTCTACGAAATTATGTTGATGCAGTTAATCCTGATCTGTGAAAATTAATTTCACAAGGTCCTCACACATTACCAAAGAAAGTGTCCAAATGACCAACAGCCACAGATCAAAGGATGGAGAAAATCAGAAAGCCTTCAATCTGATGAAAGCAGCCACTGACAGAGCCTTACACTCTTGTTTTTATGATTGCAGGTCTGCCAAGGACATCCTGGAGGAGCTGAAGCTAGTTCACAGGTTAAATGAAGACAACTGCATGATGGCTAAAGGAAGTGTTCATAGCAGCAGCCAAAATGAAGAAGAAGATGAGGAGGAGGAGGTAAACATCTTCGAGAATTTTTCTTTAGATGATTGGGAGAATGCATATGCTGAGCTGTTTGAGTCTCATGAACAATTAAGAAAACGATACAAGAACTTGAAAAAGAAAAGTGATCAGGGTAGTTCAAGTTCACGATGTGAAAATTGTTCAAATATGAAGCGATCTCATGATGCCTATTTGTCAGATATCCATATGCATAAAACCAGAATGAAAAATTGATGAATGAACTTAAATGTGTTTGTTCTGAACTAAGTAGACTGAAATCTGAAAATGACTTTCTTAGAAAAACTGTTAAAGAGCATGAAGAAAAACTTGAGAAACTTGAGCAAGAGAAGAATTTGTTTGCTGAAAAATCTATTGCCATAGAATCTGTAAACATGGAATTGCAGAAAGATCTTGAAAAATAGCAAAAAGAATTAAAAGAGTTTGAAGCTGGGCTGGAAAGTTCAAGGAAACAAATTGGCCAATTTAAAGAAGAAAATCAAAAACTTGTATGTGAAATCTCTGAACTAAAAGAAAAACTTGGCTCGGTTGAGGATGATCAGGTTCATGTTAATGATTTAGTTCAGAATGAAAAACTGATGAAAGAATTTGATTCTGTTAACGCTAAATTGAATGTTCTAAAATCTGAAAATGAATGTCTTAAGAAACAATGTGAAAAACTCCAGGTTCAAACAATATATTCGGTTAAATCTGCATGCAATGAGTGTCCATTTCTCAAGGAAATAAATGAAAATCTTCACTCAAATTTAGAATGGCATAAGAGTTTATTATTTCTCTAAAGGAAGAAAACAAAGATCTGTTAAACAAGATTTTGGAGCTTGAACAGATAGAGGAAGAGCTGAATGATAAGATGAGCTCAATAAAAATTGATAAAGACTCTGTTGAAGAAATTGAAAATCTGAAATAAAAAAATGACAAACTAATTCAAGAGGTTGAAGGATTGAAACATTTGAACACTGCTATGTCAGAGAAACTTCTTCTCTTAGAAAAAGGAAAAACTGTTTACATTGAAGAGTCTGAAAAATTGAGAAATCTGGAACAAGAAATTGAGGAATGTAAAATTGCAAACAATGTGCTAAGCGAATGTGTAAATTGCAATGAACAAGAGATTGCCAGTTATGAAATACACATCGTGTCTTTGGAAAATGAAATTGAAGATTTGAATAATTCCTTGTCAAAATTTGTGGACGAAAAGATAATCTGGACAAAATTCTAGGAACTAAGGTAAATTTTCAGAAGGAAGGGTTGGGCTATAATCCCTCAAATAAGAAGAGTTTTCAAAACAAAGTTCAAACTTCCTTTGTTTCCAGCTCAACCTCTCACAGCCCTCAGAACCTTCCAGGTTATCAGTCAACTGCTCAAGAGAAAACAACAGAAAAATAGAAAGAAAAGCATCAACATGCTCCTCTTCCCACTCTGCATGTTTCACCCACACACTCACATGCATCTAGAAAGAAAATGATCTGTCACTACTGTCACAAATATGGACATTTGATGCATGAGTGTAATTTGATGGAAAAAGATGACCTAGCAGCTGCTCAAAACAATCAGGGTAGAAATCATGTCCTTAGGAAAAGAAAATTCATTGTTATAACTGTGGAAAAATAGGACATGTTGCTGCACAATGCTGGTTAGGCCCTCATAGAAATACTTTTTCTAATTGTTCTCATTGTGAAAACATGGCCATACAGTCAAGAACTATTGGCATGCTCAGGGAAGAACTTTCTCTCAGAATAATACTCCCAAGAGTCCATAGAAAAAAATAGAAACTTCTGAGAGTCTCTATCTAGAGAGAAATCCAGGAATCATGGACTCTAGTTCATCCACGACGAAGCAGAAGAAATCAGACAGAGTAGGACTCTTTGTCATCTCAAATGGTCTTGCGATAGACCGCAAGGCTCAAGAAAATGGTCTAGCGATAGACCGCATGGCCCATTTGTCTATAAAAATATAAAATTAAAGAAACCCAACAGGACTCTCTGCCTCCTAGCGGTCTAGCAAAGGACCGTCAATGCCTGCCAAACGGTCGCACGATTTGCCGCTAGGCTAGTAGACGTGGCAAAAGAGATAAACACTGATAAATCTCTGAGTTAATCCTTAAGATAATCCCTTATTAGCACTTATCCAGGCCAAATAAGCTGCAATGATGAGAAATCAAGGGAAGTAGGCCCAACCAGGGAGAATAACCCACAAAATAAGCCCAGAAACTGACCAAAAAAATGACCGAGTAGCCGGTGAATAACTCGGGACATCATAAAATATAGATAAGGAGATGACCGAACTTATTGGTCATAAAGCGGGTGTCAACAATATCTTACTGCATTAATCTTCAGCAAATAATCCTTTAAAGCAAAATCAATGGAGGTTAAACAATCTAATCAAAGTCTACGCCCAATCCGAAAAACCATTAGTCTTACTAATCATTTTCATTACCCAAAACTGATTTAGATCTTAGAGAGGTAGAAAATCTACCACCCTGAGAGCACGGCCCAACTAGGTCCAATTTGACCAAACCAGGCCCAGCTCCCCAAAGTGACAGCCCAATCCCAGGCCCAGTTACTTCAAGCCCAAACTCACTCAGAGTAGCACTTCCTAAGTGGCCCTCAGGTTCGGAAGTCTGAGCGACAGATCGGTCGAGAGATCCCCTGCGGGGACTCGACACCACCTACCTGAGCTATACACTTATCGCTCAGGATAAAGCCCCTTGCTTTCACCAACTATCGGAAGCTTATCCAAGCATCCGTTACGCATCCAGTAGGAGCAGGGAACTCCAAGGGATAAGGGAGAGAAAGAGTCCTTATGCCATAAAGAGCCCACTACAAGGACATAACCTCCCCGAAATCTCCTCAGCTCCCTGGACTATTACGTTAAATGGACTGCTATATAAACTCCAGGGAGACCCTCTGAGAAGGTAAGTAATGATCTTGAGAGAAAACCACCACACCTCTTGGTGGAGAATAATCTCGCGCCCTCTCTTTCTCCTACCCTCTCTCTTCACATCCATGCTCTATCACACCTGCTGACTTAAGCATTGGAGGGTTTTCCCTAGGGACTCCTCCATGGGCACCTCTAATCTATTTCCTACCTTGCAGTTCATAGACACGTGGTGACCGTGACCAAAGGCTCCTCATGGATCTCACAGCTCAGGATCAGTGCAAGATTATGCCTCTTCATATGGCGCCGTCTGTGGGAAATGAACAAAGAGCTATCATGGTACGAAGAAATTTTGATAAGAAGATTATCGACAGCAGGGAAAGACCGTAGTGGCAGATGGGGAGCCTACACCCTCCCACACCGCGGAAAACCTCCCCTCCAACGACAACAATCAAGCCGACGAGCTACCTCCACCACCCGCGGAGGTGCAACCCCCTAACGGGAGTTCTGACGCTATCCAAACCCTCAACGCAAAATTGGATATCCTCGTAGAATTAATGAGGACCCAGGAAGCTAGGGAGGAGAAGTCACGACACCCCCCCGCCCCCCCCCGTGGAGAAGCTTCCCAACAAACGGCCAGCAGGCTGCTTCACCCTTCGGGGACGACAGCTTATATGCAGCAGGTCAGGGGGACGTTCGCACGTCCCCCCTCTAGAACAAGAAGTCTCCTCCACCCCGAGGAGAGAAAGAACTGGGACGCGCCGATAGTTCTCGAAAAATGATCCCCCCAAGGGATGACGCGGCAGCCCACAGGGATGCCCCCATAGCCCCTCGGTTCAGCAGCAACCGGAGTTATCCCTCCAGTTACGAGACTTCGAGCGACGATTTGTGGAATAAGAGCGTGCCGTCCGTGCCCTGCAGAAAAATTCCAGCAAGGAAGATGAGGAGCAATCCCTATTCTCCGACCATATCTTGAAGGCCAAGATCTCCCCCAGAATATTGCTGCCAACCTTCAAGTTGTATGACGGCCAGGGAGACCCGGCCGACCACTATGACAGCTTCGACGCCCTGATGACCTTACACGGGGCCTCGACGCTGCCAAATGTCGAGCGTTCGTGACCACCTTGGTACAAGGTGCTCAAGCCTGGTTCCAAGCACTCGCCCCCAGCAACATTCATGACTTCAGACAATTCGGGCGACTATTCAAGGAAAGCTTCGCCGGCAGCGGCCCTCCAAGGTCAGTAGCGGGGTTGTTGGCACTAAAGCAGGCACAGGGGGAGAAACTCAGGGCCTACATCAACCGATTTAAATCGGAAGCCTTGTGTATCCCCCGCTTGGATGTCGCCTCTAGCCATCACTACGCTGACCGGAGGCACCCACGATGAGAACCTCTGGCGAGAACTGGTCCTCCATCCCCCCACCTCCCTCACCGATCTGGTGACCCAAGCCCTATGCCACGCGGAGTGCCAGGAAGTCCTCAGCGCTTGCCGCGGCCCAACGGGCTCGGGTCGGGAGGGGGATAAGAAGCGACCATCCGAGCATGGCTCAGGCCATGGAAAATGGCAGAATCAAGACGGAGACCGAGGGAACTGCCTCGAAAATACGAGCGATACACTCCTCTATCCGCTCCCATCTATGAGATATATGAAGACAACAAGGGCTCGGGCATCCTCTGCCAACCCGAGCCTATGAAGGCCAAGCGTCGCAACTGCCGCAAGCATTGCCAGTTCCACAATGACCACGGACACCATACCAAAAATTGTCACCAGCTCAAGGACGAGGTCGAGCGTCTCATCTGCTAGGGAGACTTATCTCGGTACGTGTCCGAGCACTAGAAGGAGGACCGTGGCATTCTAGAAGAAATTGGCAGGAACCCTTCCCCAGGGGCAGTTACTCCATATCCCTTCCATAGGGACACGTAAAATGGCAACTCATTCAAGGCATGGAAAGTCAGAAAGGCGCCAGTACTGCGACAATCACCGCACGCGAGATATCCGCAAATAAAATCCCAACCTTTTTAGCAACTGCAGATATGATGGTCACATCACGCCAAAGGCGATAAGAAACAGTCAACTCTGAGCTAAATATTATTGCCATTACATATCGAAAGGGCCAACCTTACATGGCAACAAAAAAAAAGAGAAAAGAGAAAAGAGCTGGCGCGTCGAACTCATTTTCCTCCTAGTCTATGGAAATAAGGGGTCTCCGATAAGCCCGCGGCCTTTCCTGAGGTTCGGCATTTGTAGCTCAGCGCCAGGGGATCTGCCATCGATACCCTCAGTGATGGCTGGTCCAGACACTGACCCCACTTGTATGGGAACTGCCTTGACCGCATTCCCTCTAGAGGTGATCGGAGTTGGCGATCCCTCTACCGAGTTGTAGGCATCCTCGCTCCCTCCTTCGCTCGGTGTCGAAGAGGGGGAATCGGTAGTATCCGTGTCTGAGTTGTAGCGTTGCCCGGAAGGAAAGACAAGCTCGTCGGTCACCTGCTGCTGGGCATCAACGACCGCTCGATGGTAACCTTGGGCGAATCCCTTCAGCATCCCCTGACGATAGTGTCAAGCCCCGAACCGATAGTGGCGGAATGTGTCATTTGTTCGGAACGTGGCAGTTAAATAGTCGTGAATGATCAAGAGTAATCGCATGAGACCAAATAATTTGAGGCAGTAAATGAAAACTTTATTCCAAATATAAGTCTATTACAAATTCAAACTTCAACTACAATACTAAGAAAGGAAAAGATCAGAGATACTTCCACGGACCTAGACATGACAACCTAAACAAAGAATATCATCTAGACTCAAGAAGGATAGAAGACTCAAGTTCACTAATTTCCAGAGCTTGCTTGCACACTTGTCCCTCCCATGTGAGTCTTGGTCTCGCAAGCCACTTGATTACCTAAAAAATATTAGAATAAAATTGGGTAAGCGAAAGTTCAGTAGGAATTATATCTCAAGAACAAGCAATTGGTTTAAGTAATTATATTTTCACATGTAAATGCAGGTAAGACTATGCATGTAGAATTAACCGAGCAAGTGAAACAATACTTGCAAGAGTTTAACAATGCTATGCAAAACTTCCAAGCGACTCTTAAACAAGAGATATTCATGAGAGAATTTATAGATTATTGGCTATTTCACGTATGTACTTGCCCATTTTGGGCCACGCAAGTCAAGTCATGTACGCAAGTCACGAGAGAAAGAGAGAGTGTGGAATGCCAAAGATCAAGAGAGACAAGTACTTCGGTGCAATGCCAGACACCGTGATCAATATAACTCCCATGGGCACCAGTACTTTAGGGTGCTCCTCCCAGGACCATATCGGGCCCTATATGCACAGCTTAAAATATGTCTAGTCATCCACTATAGTTCATAGCCAATAGAGAGTTCCAAAGAATAAGCTTTAATAGAATGAGAAATAGAGTTTATAAAACTCAAGGGCAAGGCCCTTGGGTAAGGACAAACTAGCGATAAAATCCACGCAAAGAGCATAGACAAACCGTGACATGTCGATAAACTAGGTGGAGATGGCACCTAGATAGGTTGCCATGATACTTTGAATAAATGACTAACAAGAGTCATGAGTTCAATGGACAAGAAGCAAGCGGAAGAATTGGCACCTAACCATAGGTTACCCAATTCAATAATTAGCCTAATGGAACAGTCATCCACTCCACTGGCTTGAGAGATTTTTCTCATGGGCCAAGCATAGCACCATGAAAGGGCCGAGTTACCATGTTTCTCCAGAGTGAGATGGCAATTAAAATGGGTACAAGGTGTTTAAGGTAGAACTAGCTCAGTCGGCCTTGAGGAATCTAAGGCTACGAGGAGACTTACGGAGGTCCTAATGACTAACTTGCCAGTCCGAAGGAACGGAATGTTCAACGAAGGGCTCATACGTCACCGAGAGTTGAGGTGTATAACGTGAACCAAT